>ML778650.1:1065141-1123897 GCA_009831015.1 Picea engelmannii | reverse complement strand
AGCACAGCTTTTCATCCACAAACTGATGGTCAGACAGAAGTGGTAAATAGAACAGTGGTGCATCTTCTTTGTGGTTATTGTAGCAAGCATCCTAAACTTTGGGATGAGCATTTACACTACATTCAGCATGCTTACAATCGAGCTAAGCACTCGTCAACTCAAACATCACCATTTGAAGCATGTTTTGGCTATTTGCCCAAATCTCCTTTAGATTTTATCTTCAGGAAGGATATTGCTATTGATGGTCAATATGACATTGATAGGGCAGAAAAGTTCATTGAACAAATTCAGTCGATACATCAAATGGTACAAGAGCGGTTGGAAAAGAGTCAAGCCAAGTACAAGACGAGGCATGACAAGCATCCTGTTGATCATAGTTTCCAAGTTGGAGATGAAGTTTGGCTTTACATTAGTAAGGAGAGGATTAAAGGAGAAGGTAAAAAACTAAAACCAATTCGATATGGTCCTTTCAAGATTCTTGACAAGATTGGTAACAATGCCTTCCATTTAGATTTGCCTCCTTATATGCAAATGTATGCAGTTGTTAATGTTGAGAATTTGAAATGGTATGAGCCTCCTTTGATTGATGATCAAAGAGAACATGTTCAGATTCCTTCTATAGATGATTTCTCCCCAGAATATCTTACAGAACTGCATGAAGACACAATCCTTGACAGGAGAATGAGAACTTCAAAACGAGGAAATGTGGAGTATCTTCGAGTTGGTCTTAAAGGCACAAATCCAAGCAAATCCAAGTGGATTGAGGTTGGAAAGGTGAGGGAACTATACCCTCATCTTCAAATAGACTGAAAATAGTCTTTTGGAGGTCCAAAAGCTTTCCAATGGGGAGGTGTGATCCAGGGGATCAAATTTTGCTCAAAATTCAAAGTGCTCGGAATCGCTTCAAATCGAATGGGAGCATGGGCCTCATCGTCAAGAACCCAGCGCAACTCGTTTAGGTTCAAACGGACGTCGGATGAGAGAGATATCGCATTTTGTTCAAATCGACAAACAGGTAAAAAAAATGTGTTGATTGTATAGTCCGTACGGATGCTGACGTGGCATACCGTACGACACGTGGCAGATCGTACGACACATGGCAGGGACGTACGACATGTGGCAGGTGTGGTTGGCAGTCGTGTGGAAAAGTTGGCATATGACATGTGGCTTGTTTATGGCGAATGAGATTGCGACACGTGGCCCAATCAATGGTCGCCACATGTCACCTAAACATTGGTTAAAACTTGTGTAGTCAGCAGGAATCGTGTAGTCAGCAGGAATCAACCCCGCGACCTCCGGGCAGGGGTATGGCCTTGGGAAGAGCCACCCAACCGGTGCACCACTGTAGTGGTTCTTACCACTATATGGTTTTGTTTATATTTGAATTGCAATGTGTTTTGGAATGGGTGCGGACAAGGCTGGGGCTAAGCACCAAACCCCATCCATATGTATATATATCATGTGACTACCCACGCGCGTAGTTCAAACGAAGCCATAACACATATAACTGGTGGACCATACACATACGACTAGTGTTCAATGTATTGTGCGGGAGTTTTATTACCAATGGTTATAAAAACTGCACCGACACTTGTCGCTCTATCATTTGATTTGGGACTTGGCCCCTTTTATATGTGCACGCAGTCGTTAGACCATATGCCCACGGACTTGGCGGTTAGGGGCTGGGCGCACCCTAACCGTCCTACAGTTCGCACCATTTGTGTGGTTGCGGCCAGTGCTGAGTTTTAACACATAAATGTGTGTGGGGGCTAGGGTGAGGAGGCAAGGGTGAGGAGGCAAGGGTGCATTTTGGTGATCCAGAGACAACAAATTTGAAGGGGAACTTCCAGGAAGCCTATCTTCTTCAATTTTTGGCCAAACGAGGTGTCGAAAAAGCCCAGCTAGGGGTTTTTGGACGTTCTGAAGCCATTGGAGCCATCTATTTGGCATTTTGAGCATTGTAAAGAACATATTTTATCACTTTGAGCAAATAATACAAAAGATCCATTAGAAGCTGGACCAGGAGATGTATCCCAAGAGAGGGGTGAACTCCTTTATCATTTGTTGTGTTATGTGTTTTCTGTTCACTGTTATTTGTTGTTGTTTATATGCATCTTAAATGTGTAAATTCTATAAAAGTTGTGTTTGCAAAATTGATCCATTTGCATAAGAACACTTGAATTAAAACTTGCAAATATTTTCAAGAATACAAGTCTTCATCATTTTTAGATCAAAAAGTTAAGTAAAATGGGCTAAGCCAGGGAGCTTAAGCCAAAGAGGAATATTATATTAATATTTCTAAAGTATAAAGTATGGGTAATTATTTTATCCTAAGTTCCAAAGTTGGGGACAAGTGGGCCAAAGTAGCTCCCAACATGACAAGTGTCAAGTTGGAGACATGCATACATATTGTCTGGACTTAGTTCATTTTCGGGGTATTCTTTCCATCATTCATCATCCATGCAACCATTCCAAAAGGATTCATTCACTCATTCATTTATCCTTCGTACCTTCATGTCATTATACCTGAACCTGTATTCAGAGCCATATCTATTTGGGTAGTTGGTTATCTTGGGAGCTGGATTGAAGAAGCAGATTATCAGGCCCATGGGATATTGAAGAGGCAGGTTGTCAGGCCCGTGAGAAATTTATTTTTGGGTGAGATAATTGTTGGGAATTGATTTCCTGAAGGTGATAAACCATAGCTACAGGGCTCAAAGACTTCATGTTTGGCTTGTTGTTGAAGCCCAAAAAGGAACTGGGGTAGTCGAAGGGCTGTTGATCAGAAAAGGGGCACACTTCCTATGGTGGGACAGGCATGTGGGGAATGAGGGACTATGGGATATTAGTTTGAGTTGGCACCTGTGGTGCAGTCTTTCCTATTGTCTATGAACCATTAGCCTGGTTAGGAATCCCTTTACCCAGGTGGAGTTTAGTCCCAGCTCGAGGGTGACCCACTGCTGAGAGTGATGAGTAGTGTGTTCTAAGGCTAGGAGGTTCATGGAAGGTCTGCATGCAGTTAGTGATATTCTTGCCAAGATAAGTGTCAATTGTGTGATAAATTTACATGTTTCATTGTCATTTACGTGTTTATTTTTATGGGTTTATCTTATGTGTGTTTATAACTGAATTTATATTTATGGGTATTTCCTGTATATGTTGCATGTATATGTTTACTTTTATTTTAGTATGAATATGTGCATTTCTAGTATATATTTGTCTATTTACATTTATATATAAATTTCCTCAAGAGTTCTGTGTGTATATATTTTAATTGCATGCAGTTCGAAAAATTTGTGTGGCATAGCTCAGTTGAATGTTGGGTATGTTACAATATGTTCCACAGAGAGAACAAAAGAGTTCTCTCGCTTAGCATGGTTGTCCTGGGTGGTCGGGGACATTACATATTTCCTTGTTCCTTTGCCTTGACCTTGCCTTTTCTTGTGCTTTTAACCCTTTCCTTGCCTTTTCTCTTACCTTGTTGAAGCACCCTCCTCTCAAGAGTGCCTCCCTCCAAGTGTAGGTGTGCACTAAGCTCAAGTGTGCCCCTCCTCACAAAAAAACCAAACAATGGAATTTTCCCTCCCTTGTCATGCATCCTCCATATCCCATAGAGTGCACCTCTCCTCAACAAGTAATAAACCTTCTCAAGGAGCGCCTCTCCTTAGCTTGATGTGCCTCTTATCCAAATAATGTGCCCCTACACAAGATATAGCACCCCTCTCTATATGTATGCGCCCTCCTCCAAGGTGTAGCCCATAATCCATGGTGGACTAGTGCCAAGCTAAAGCTCCTCCCAAACCCTTGACCTCATGCACCTTCTCCTCCTTAAGATATGCGCCCAAGAGCTCTCCTCCTTCTCCCCTCCTCTCAAGTGAAGAATGAATCTCATCTTTTCCCTATTCCTTCCTTTAGCCTCTCTTTGGCCAAACCCTAAGAGATCAATGGACTAGATCCAATCTAGCCAAGTCTAATCAATGGGTGAGATTTAATCCAAAAATCTCACTTAGGAAACCCACTTTCCTTATTTTTATTTATGTCCTTTAACTCACCCACAAAGTGAATTAAATGTCACTTTAATGACTTAAGTGACACATTTCACTTTTGACTTAAACTCCTAAGTCAAAGTGAAATTAGAACATAAAGTAAAGTAATGAGGGTAATAGTCTCCCCCTTTGTGTTTAGAGACTCACAAACACAAGGGGACTACTTTCCAAGGTACCCAAATCTCAACACTCCCTCTTATCGAGGAAAGTGCCCTTCACCCCCAATCTCATCCCTGAAGTGGACATGGTTTCCTACTGGAAAATACTCGGTGAGTATGATTGTACCCTGATCATCAAAAGTAGTCTTTGACACAAATCTACTCAACCTGCGTGATATATAGGTGGAAGTGCATATCCATCTATCCAATATCACCTAGATCTTGGTATCATACCAAAGATGTCAACCTTGGTCTCCCACCAAGGATTTATGCATCCTGGCATCTCCCCAACGGTCACTACTCTTGGCATCTTACCAAGAGTATCTGGATCTCGGCATCTTACCAAGAGTATCTGGATCTCGGCATCTCACCAAGATCCTCAACTTCGCCTCTCACCAAGTGACTTCCACCTGAAGCAGAACCTGGAGATGATCTTCCCATATCCATAGCCAAGTGAGGCTCAAGCCTCTGTGGTTCCCTACTACTCCTCCTCATCAATCTCTAATGCTTTGAAGCCCCTGCACCAACCCTCTGTCTCGGCAACTCTGAAAATGAAGTTGTCCCGGGTGGATCAGTCACCCCTGAAGACGGTGTCCTCAAAACCTGAGTCTGAGCTCCCTATGAATCAATTCTCTGAGTCAGTGTAATGGTATAATAATCATTTCAATGCATAAAGGAGAATAGGAAAAATGATTTTTTGCAAAGTATTTAGGTCAAAGTATGATTGATAGACACAATTTCATTTCATGTATAGAAGTATGGACCAAGTCGAATAGTTCATGTGTATAAGTATGGAACAAGTTGAACATTTCATGTATAGAAGTACGGACCAAGGAGAACATTAGATGTATAGAAGTATAATTACAACATAGAATAATCTAGAAGGTATATGACAAAGAACATAAGTGTTCTTCTTATTTTTTTCTTAGTGAGACATAAGCAATATCCTTCATTTTTTCATAGCACTTGAAGGAGAATGATGGTGCTATTCACATTCCTTCTATAGTAGTAGTGTGTGACATTGCCTTGAAGGTCAAACCTTCACGTTCAATGTTTCCAATGTCAATGGTATACCTTGTTAAGGTCATTCCTTGAGATTTATGGATAGTCAATCCCCAATCCATCTTAAGGGGATTTTTTTCTTGTTACCCCTTTGTATGGGTGGAATTGGTACATGTTTTGGTTGGGTTTGGTCCCATGGAGGGCCAATGTATTTATCAAATTCCACAACAACATATGTTGGCAAATTTAGAGGGCTACTTCCTGATGTATATACAATTTGCACGACTACTCCGAGAGCACCATTGACTAAGCTTTATTGGACACATAAATTGCAGATATCATAACTCATTGGCATATACATAGCAAGATATCTTTTTCCAACTGGTCATTGTCCTGTTGGCGTGCTTCTGAAGAACCAAGTAATCTACGAAATTTCATGCGATTAACATATTCAAGGATTGAAGCATGAACTTGTTATGGTTGTCCACAAGAATGTTTGTTTCCAAGAGGTGAATTGAAGTGCCAAACTTTGACATTCTTCAATGGATAAGAATATGTCAGTACTAGACTGAAGGAAGCTCCAATCATCAATTGTTGGTGTAGCATTATGAATGTTGGTTAACAATTGGTGAAAGCGAGACTGGGTGCCAAATATTTCTTGTTGTCAGAAGATTGTTTCTAACTTTATCACAATGGAAAATTTTGTCCATAAGCTCCTCCCTCGAGTAGTTCCTGCATAAAGAGGTTTGTCCATTACTGGTGGAAGTTGACCTATGTCTCCCACAAGAATTATTGAGCGGTAACCGAATGAGCAGTGGTTTCTTTATAGAAATGCCTCACGCAAGTGACTTTCAATCTATACAAAAGTCCAGATCCGATGAAGCTCATCTCATCAATTAGAATGTAGTGGATATGTTTCATCTCTTCTTGGAACATTGTAAGGGACTGACCATGTAAGGCCTCATGTCCTTGATAGGAATCCGAATTCTTGCATGTATAGTGGTTGCATGTATGTTAAATGTTGCAACTCCAGTAGGGGCAAGAAGTAGTAATGGGATATGACCATGTGTTTCATGATAATATGGTACTTCTTTGATCATACAGTGTATAAGGTATGATTTTCATGTGCCTGCAATACCTTGGAAGATCATCTTCAATGGTTCTTTTGGTTCTCTTGCTTGTAAGTGTTGGAGGAATATGTTGAATGCATGTTGTTGATGTGTAGAAAATGTATTGTTGGAAGGAAATATCAGATTGAGTCTGTGTATGACTTCTGCATTCCTTCGATTGTAGTTGATTAAGTTTGGTGCAATTTCCAATGTATCTTGTTATACTGTGAGTCGATCCCATGGGTGGGAAGTTTCAATCTCTTGGAATCCCAACATATCAAAAGAAGTGAATTCGATATTTCCTATAGGGGCTAACCTTGATAAATACTGCCATTCATTCATCTCCATGCTTGGTTGTATGGTAATGTGGCTATCCTCTCCTCATCTTCATATGTTTGCTCAGTAGGAGTGTGTACATGGATGCGATCAACATGCCATAAATGGTAGTCATTTCTTATGATCTCCCAATTAGCCACACTATCTTCTTTTGAAAGACCTATATCTTCAGAGAAGAAATGAAAGGGTTTGTATGAGAACAAAAAATAACTTAGAGGATCATAAATTGAGCAATCATATTAGCTGAGCAATGTTACTTCACTGCAACAAGAGCATGAATTTGTCCAAAATTGTATTCTAATTCGTGAGTTGTAAGGAAATGTTGGAATGGATGTTTATTCTAAATAATTAGTGGCATACTTGACTCGGCTCCTCGTTTTGTACCTTTCGATGGTCGCAACAGACATAATCAAGTAGGTTTTGTAAGAAATGGAAGTCATTTAGAAAAAGTTGTAAAGAAGTCATTGAAAGCTGAGAAAATGTGTTATTTTCTTCCTAGAAGTTGCTTGTCATGGTGAATTTAGTAGGCTAGACCACATTTGTTTTGAAATTTAGAAAAATAGGTCGATTGCCTTAACACAATGGACTCTATTTAATGAAAAATTTGACGAATTGTTCTAAATTTCTAAATTTCATGAGTGTAAATTTCAAATTATATTTATTCAGTAAAGATTGGTTGAGTCTGTCTAAAAACAATTTGGTTCTTTTTTTTATGCAGAGTTCAGTATTACTTCGGGATTGCGTGAGTTTTGCAACAATCTGACAAAGCATCTACCTCTCATAGGTTGTCGTTTGTGTATTATTTTGGTCGTTTTTTCCTATATTTTGTTTCATGAATTTAAATTTCAAATTTGATTTATTCAATGAAAAAGAGACTTGTGTTGTTTTTTACATACATAGATCAAATATATTTCATTAATCAATTTCCAAGAATATACTAAAAAATGTCAGTTTGGACAGGTTCGATTTCAAAGCTTCAATTCGAGGTAATATGTTTTATCTTGCTCTAAAGTCTGTTACTCATATCGACATCAAACCTAGGCTTCAACTTATGCTACTAGTCTTACTCTTATTCTAGTGTTGTGTATACTATTTTCTTTGCTTATGCTACTTTTGTTCTCTATTATGAAAAGCTCGGTTGTACTCAGAGCAGATAGTTGGCGTTATTGATCATGTGAAAAAAAAATTGTTAACTTTTATAACTATTGTTTTGTTTAGATGGATAAAACTTGCACAGATAGATAAAATTGAAAAGATTAATTCAATTAATAATAAGTAAATAAATAATGAGAAAACAATATCTAAATACAAGGATTATATATGAAAGAATATAACAACATAATCTATTATGTCACATAAACATGCTTGGTATTAAAAAAAACTCATTGAAATGAGTGAAAAGTTCAATCCCTTTGAATAATACATGAATTGAGTGGAAGCAACCTATTACACGACACAAATTTGATGAAGTAATATAAATTTCGATTAAATAAATACACAGTCGATTAAATAAATACACAATTTTTAAATGCACTGACATGATTATGAGCTTTGACATTGACATTGCCTCTATTATTAGTCTCATGCCCAATAATCTTAATTAAAAGCAAAAAATAAAAATATGTGCACTCATGATCGAAGGTAAATGTTTCATTTTTTTTAATTTACAAGACTTTAAACATAGTGGCGGGAAATTTTGTCTGAGCATGCACAAAGAGGCGAGAAAGAACCCCCCCTTAAAATAATGCCTTCGATGTAAAAATAATTTCAAAAATTAAAAATTAAAAAATCAAACAATTTTCCCTATGTCCTTATTAATTATAACCATCAATACTTATTTGTACACATGTCACATATATTCATGTCACTTCTATTAATTAGTTTAGATACTAAATAAATATAGTAATAAGAGTTTGAAATATTAAAATTAATAATTAATTTGAATATTTCAAGTTCTTATTTTTACTATATTTATTATGGCCATCAATGAA
This sequence comes from Picea engelmannii, assembly GCA_009831015.1. Lineage (NCBI taxonomy): Eukaryota > Viridiplantae > Streptophyta > Pinopsida > Pinales > Pinaceae > Picea > Picea engelmannii. Next base: position 1,115,255 of record ML778650.1, on the reverse strand, counting down.
GAGAAACAAGGTACTATCAAGTTGTTAAATTTGATCTATCTTTGACTAGATTTTAGCTCTAAGTTTGAACTTCCAAAACTGTCCTTTGTTGTCTTTTAGGACAACAGACAATTAGGTAACTTTCTGCTGATAATTTTTGTGGTTAAGTGTTCTTTTGAGGTTCCCTTGAAAGTGTTTTCATACCAATGATTAGCACATACAATAATACTCAAAACACATAACACTCCTCACAATCTTTACAACTCTAAATGTTGATCTAGACTTCTAAGCATGCATGAAAAATGACACATAAGTTTTTGGTCAACATGACCCTAAAAACAACCCCCATGGGGAAAACCAGTTTGGAGTAGATGTATATAGAAGGCCTCAAAGAAAAATGTACAACACATAAAACATATACAAGTGAACCTGGTACAATAGAAACCCTTCTCGGATGCCTTGGAGTCCCTTGAAGATGTTCCTGCTAGCCTCTTGAAGCTAGGCGCCCTTTGCCTTGGTGTGCCCTTCTTCCTTAGCTAACCCTTGGACCTCTTTCCTTGTGCCTTTTCCTTGACCTTTCCTTTGCTTGTGCCTTTAACCCTTGCCTTGCCTTTTCGTTTCCCTTGTTGAAGCACCCACCTCTCAAGAGTGCCTCCCTCCAAGTGTAAGTGCACACTAAGCTCAAGTGCACCTCTCCTCAAGCAAGAACCAAATAATGGAATGTTCCCTCCCTTTCCATGCACCCTCCATTTCCCATAGAGTGCACCTCTCCTCAACAAGTAAGAAACCTTCTCAAGGAGTGCCTCTCCTTAGCTTGATGTGCCTCTTCTCCAAAGAATGTTCCCCTCCATAAGCTATATCTCCCCTCTCTAGATGTATGTGTCATCCTCCAAGGTGTAGCCCATACTCCATGGTAGACACTCCATTGTGGACTAGTGCCAAGCTAAAGCTCCTCCCAAACCCTTGACCTCATGAACCTTCTCCTCCTCAAGATATGTGTCCAAGAGCTCTCCTCCTTCTCCTCTCCTCTCAAGTGAAGAATGAATCTCATCTTTGCCTTATTTCCTCCTTTAGCCTCTCTTTGGCCAAACCCTAAAAGATCAATGGCCTAGATCCAATCTAGCCAAGTCTAATCAATGGGTGAGATTTAATCCAAAAATCTCACTTAGGAAACCCACTTTCCTTAGTTTTCTTTATGTCCTTTAACTCACCCACACAGTGAATTAAATGTCACTTTAATGACTTAAGTGACATATTTCACTTTTGACTTAAACTCCTAAGTCAAAGTGAAATTATAACATATAGTAAAGTAATGAGGGTAATAGTCTCCCCCTTTGTGATTAGAGACTCACAAACACAAGGGGGCCACTTTCCAAGGTACCCAAATCTCAACACTCCCTCTTACCGAGGAAAGTGCCCTTCATCCCTTATCTCATTCCTGCAATGGACATGGTTGCCTACTGGAAAATACTCGATGAGTATGGTTGTACCCTGATCGTCAAAAGTAGTCTCTGACACAAATCTGATCAATCTGCTTGATCTATAGATGGAAGTGCATCTCCACCTATCCAAGATCACCTAGATCTTGGTATCATACCAAAGATCTCAACCTTGGCCTCCCACCAAGGATTTGTACCTCCTGGCATCTTGCTAATGGTCACTACTCTTGGCATCTCACCAAGAGTCTCTCCCTCTTAGCATCTCACCAATAGTATATGGATCTCGACATCTCACCAAGATCCTCAACTTGGCCTCTCACCAAGTGACTTCCACCTGAAGTGGAACCTAAAGTTGATATGCTCATCTTCGTAGCCAAGTGAGGCTCAAGCATCTGTGGTGCCCTTCTGTTGCTCCTCATCAATCTCTGATGCTCTGAAGCCCCTGCACCAACCCTCTATCTCAGCAACTCTGAAAGTGAAGTTGTCCCAGGTGGATCAGTCACCCATGAATATGGTGTCCTCAAAATATGAGTCTAATCTCCCTCTGAATCACTAATCTGAGTCAATAGGTCCTCTTCAACTCTGTGTCCCCACCTAACCCTGGATGGTGTAACAACTGAAAAACAATTGATGAACGCACACCCCCTCACATATTGAGCAATGAACTTAACCTCCTTTGTTGTCACTGTAGTATCATCATGTTGCTTCTTCTTCTTCTTCCTGGGACACTGTCCTGCATAGTGACCCATCTCTCCACAAGCAAATCATATCACTATGCTCATGTCTCTCTCTTGCCCATTGCCACTCTGTTGTGGTTTGGCCCCTCCCTTGGGACCCTCTCTAGCACCTATGTCGGTCTTCTTCTTTCTCTTAGTCCACAGATCAAGGTCCTCATCACCCTAAGAAATCCATTGTTGTACTAAAGACTCTGAGATGCATCTTGTATCCTCCTATACAAAATCATCCCAAAGTCTTTCCCAAGTAGGCATAACCTCTCGGGCAACAATGCCTCGAACAAATGAGCCACATGGTTTGGTAAAGTTGTTTAAGATTGTCCTCACCATAAATTATGGGTCCACTATCTCTCCGATGGTTGCAAACTCATCTCTGATCTGAGTGAATTTTCCAAGGAATGATGTAACCGACTCAGAATCGAGCATATGAATGCTCCTAAGCTTGTCCTGCAAAACCATCTTTCGGTTATGGTTTGGACTCTAGTAAAGCTTGAAAAAGACTCCCACATATCAAATGCATAGTATTTACCATTGAAATGTGGAATGACGTGGTCTTTAACCCCGTCACAAATAGTCATTTTCGCCTTGTTGTTACTCTTCCTGAACTTTGCCACCAACATGGGAGCAATGACAGGAGGAACAACAACATGAGCATGAACTATATCCCATAGTTCAAGGTCATGTGAAGAGAAATTGATCATGGTCTTCCAAGGGAACCAGTTGCTAGTTCTTTCTATCCTATCTTTTGCTTGCACCTGAGACACCGACATGGTTTTTCACTAAATCTCACACTGATGCTAAAAATACATAAGAACATTGCCTCACTCCTGTCAACATAGGTGTGCAAAGAGGCAGTAGAACTACAACCTCACTCCTGAAAAAACAGGTGTGAAGAGAGGTTGTCTAAATCAGCTTCACTCATGTCCACGCAGGTGTGATAAGAGGTTGTCCATAAGTGTCAAAAATAAAGTATGCAATTGTCAACAAATCTTCCCACAAGCTATCCACAAACTCTGCCAACAAGTTGTCCAAAAATCTGCCAATGAGTTGTCACAAAATTGTCCACTGAATGCACTAGAAATCAACATGTCTTTGCCACCAATGGATCTGATACCATGAAGAGAAATGAGGTACTATCAGGATGTTAAATATGATCATCCTATGACCAGATTTTAGCTCTAAGTTTGAACTTCCAAAACTATCCTTTGTTGTCTTTTAGGACATCAAACAATTAGGTAACTTTCTGCTGATAATTTGTGTGGTTAAGTGTTCTTTCGAGGTGCCCTTGCAAGTGTTTTCATACCAATGATTAGCACATACAATAATACTCAAAACACATAACACTCCTCACAATATTTACAACTCTAAATGTTGATCTACACTTCTTCGCATGCATGCAAAATGACAAATAAGTTTTTGGTCAACATGACCCTAAAAAAATCCCCCATGGGGAAAACCAGTTTCGAGTAGATGTATATAGAACACCTCAAATAAAAATGTACAACACGGAAAACATATACAAGTGAACCTGGCACAATAGAAACCCTTCTCGGATGCCTTGGAGTCCCTTGAAGATGTTTCTCCTAGCCCCTTGAAGCTAGGCACCCTTTTCCTTGGTGCGCCCTTCTTCTTTAGCTAACCCTTGGACCTCTTTCCTTATTCCTTTTCCTTGACCTTTCCTTTGCTTGTTCCTTTAACCCTTGCCTTTCCTTTTCTTTTCCCTTGTTGAAGCGCCCTCCTCTCAAGAGTGCCTCCCTCCAAGTGTAGGTGCGCACTAAGTTCAAGTGCTCCCCTCCTCAAGTAAAAACAAAACAATGGAATGTGCTCTCCCTTGCCATGCACCCTCCATCTCCCATAGAGTGTGCCTCTCTTCAACAAGTAAGAAACCTCCTCAAGGAGCGCCTCTCCTTAGCTTGATGTGCCTCTTCTCCAAATATTGTTCCCCTCCACAAGCTATAACACCCCTCTCTAGATGTATGCACCCTCCTCCAAGGTGTAGCCCATGTTCCAGGGTAGACACTCCATGGTGGACTAGTGCCAAGCTAAAGCCCCTCCCAAACCCTTGACCTCATGCGCCTTCTCCTCCTCAAGATATGCACCCAAGAGCTCTCCTCCTCCTCTCCTCTACTCTTAAGTTAAGAATGAATATCATCTTTGCCCTATTCCCTCTAGCCACTCTTTGACCAAACCCTAAAAGATCAATGGCCTAGATCCAATCTAGCCAAGTTTAATCAATGGGTGAGATTTAATCCAAAAATATCACTTAGGAAACCCACTTTCCTTAGTTTTCTTTATGTCCTTTAACTCACCCACAAAGTGAATTAAATGTCAATTTAATGACTTAAGTGACATATTACACTTTTGACTTAAAATCCTAAGTCAAAGTAAAATCAGAACATAAAGTACAGTAATGAGGGTAATAGACTCCTCCTTTGTTTTTAGAGACTCACAAACACAAGGGGACCACTTTCCAAGGTACCCAAATCTCAACAATCAATACTCATTTGTACTCATAGATACTAAATAAATATAGTAATAATAAGAATTGGAAATATTAAAATTAATTATTAATTTTAATATTTCAAAATCCTATTACTATATTTATGTAATATCTAAAATAAGTAAAATAAGTGGCATGAATAGATGTGACATGTGTACAAATAAGTATTCATTACCATAAGTAATAAGGACACATGGCAAACTATTTGATTTTTTTTTTTTTAAATCTGACAATTTAGTGTAAAACCACATAAAAATTGTCTAATCATAGTTAACAACCAATCACAAAATTTGAATTTATGTTTAGAAAATTTAAAATTTATTTTTCAATTTAAAGAATAATCAATTTAATAGATAAATTTTTGGAGACTTTAGAAAACTTTATAGCTGAAAGTGAAAAAATAGCAAATTATTTAAAAGTTAAAGCACATTGACTACAAATTAATCTACTTTTCAAACAATTTTTTATAATGTAAAATGTATATTGATTATGAATAATAAATTCCTCTCAATAATTATGTTAATTAATATATCGAAGTTTCCTTGTATACTTATGAAAGAGAACTTAGGTTTATAATATAATTAGATGTAAAAACCCAAAACATTTAACTATATTATACAAATTTGTATTACTTATATAACCTCATAACTCTAGAGGAAGTAGTGAAAAGTATGCATAGTTGGATAGTGAAAAGTTATACGGTTGATATAAAGTTTCATGGTTAAGAGTAGAAATACCTTGCCAACTCCTTAATGTATTGGCTATATTTAATTACCAAGTCATTAAACTCCTAATTTCTAACATACTAACCCCATAAATTTAAGTTAAACATGATCCACTAATCCACTAACTCCAACCCACTACCATAAAACCCTTAATACATAACCCATATAACCCAAAATAACCCCAACCACTAATCTACTAACCTCCTCACCATTTACCCACTAACCAACATACCCTCTAACCATTAATCCACTAACTCAAACCTTCTTTCCCTTTAGCTAGTTTGGTCCTGACCCTAGCTGCTTTAGGTCCTAAGAATCGAGTGCATCGAATTGGATTCTGGGAAGAAACTTCCTTCTTCTCTCATAGAATCAACTTCCTTCTATGGAGAAAATATCCCCTTAGAATAATCTATCCTTCTATGGAAATATCTCCTTAAAATAATCTAGCCAATTGAATTGGATAATTCTATTCCAGGAAGAAAGAAATGGCTACTTATTCCGGTAAACCCTGTAAGTCATCCCTCCAAAGCTAGTATCCATGCTTGTAAACCTCCACGCTAGTATCATGCGATGCTTAATAGTTGCACTCTCACCTCAAGCAAGTATCAAGCAAGTAGATTTACCTATCACATTACCTCTTCTCACCTAACCCAAGGCTGACATTAAATAGAGGAAGGAATCTTATCCCACTAAAGGGAGTTTTCTTTACCTCTTACCTCCTTTTACTCTTGGGTGAGATATAACCCTTGAACCCTGACCTCTTTACAAGCCAAGAAAGTACTTTGTGTATTCTAGTTCAGTTATACTTTGGAGTGTTATGGATAGGAATAATATGCAACATATTTTATTCATCAATTTATCTATTTTAAGAACGTTTTGAAAACTTCAATTTATATTTGTGACATTGTCAATAGTTACTAACACCTAAATTTGTTTAATTATTGTTGGCCCTTGACCAAGTTTTGAAGAGTACTTGGTCATATTTGACCACTTTTGGGACTACGACAACTTGCGAAGGAAGAAGCACAACGTGAAGCAGAAAATAAGGAAGCAAGACCTATTTTGAGATCCATTTTAGGGTTTTGGGTTGATGTAACGGGAAAGGGATGTCAACCTATAGGTTTACCCACATTTAGGCTCATTTTGTAATCTATAAATAGGCAATATAGATAGTAAGATAGAGGAGATAGTAATGTAATACATCTGTGTGGTGTATGAATGAAAGCTTAGTGCTAGTATTTGGATCTGTGTGATTGGATGTATCTTAGAGAGCTCTGTGCATGAGATCGGAGAGCTAAGTTCAGATTGTTATAGTTGGATGTTGAGGAGAAAGGAAGAAGGATCTAGGGAGTTGTGCAGATCTTTTGTCTTGTGCGAAGTAGGGATTATTGAAGCTCTGTGTTGTAACTACTTGACCGAGATAATATAAAGAAGACTTTGTGGACGTAGCCCCAGGGTGGGGGTGAACCACGATAACTGTGTGTATGGTGCTACGTTCTTTGTTCTTACATGTTATCTCTCTCTTGGTTAAGTGCTTGATGTGATTGAGTAGATCTAGTTATGCTTTGTGTTGATGATATATGAATGAATGTTAGATCTGGTACATAAGATACTTAGTGCTTGATCTGTTGAATCTAACCTATATTTCTGGGGCTAAGTACTGAATCACCGTTAGTATAAGTATTCACTGCGATGCTCTGTGCTTTCTGTGAAGTGTATTAATGATTGAATGTTAAGGAATAGCTAATGCTAAGTGCGTTGTAAGTAAGATAATCACAGATCGGTGTCCCAACTAAGGTTGCATACACCTGAGTCTTGCAACCACCCCTGCCTCTACCTCGGGTGAGACTTCATCTGCTTCGCAAGTGTTGCCAAAAGGGCTGGTAGTTAGGGTTTTGTTGGTGCACTCTTGAGCGTTGAACCCTGGGTCTGCCCCTGTGCCAACAATTCTACTTCAACTTTTAAACACATGGAGTAGCCACTCTTATTTCCATTTTGATTTTAGGCAATGAACAAGCAATACATTGTTACAAGTTTTAAATGATTTTTGTTGCTAATTTCACTTGTTTGAAATACAATTTGAAAAAAATTAATAATCACATATGACCCAAAAAAATAATCAATATGTTAAAAAAATTGATATGAGTCCATAGTATCATAAAGTATTGCAAAAAAAAGCTTTAAACCTAAAAAAGGGATTGTTATTTACCTAATTTTCAATGTGGAATATGAGCTTATAATTTGTACCAATTCATGTACTTCCATGAATTGAGGTAGTAGGAGAGGTATGCTTAAATGGCTATCCACTCAACTTACATACTATTTGTAAATTATTAATGGAAAAAATTACATACTATTTCTATAATTATTAATGGGAAAAAATAAAAACATAAAGTTATAAGGTTTGTGACCTTTGGTGATGTAGCATTTCTCTATGTTTTGTTTAATGCTTTGTTATTGTTTTTTGTTTTATAAAATTGTAGTAATTATTTGAGTGTATGTTTAACTATAGGCTCACATAGAAAGTTGGGCAATGTTATGGAAAATGAAAGTCATGACCATGCATTTTGCTTGACTACTCTAAAGAAAATAGAGGTGGGGCACAGCACTTGATCAACCATTATTAACATTTTGTAAAAGGAAACATGATAAAGGCATATGAGGCCTTTGCGTAGATTTCTTAAAAGAGAAAAATCATGAAGCGACCTATATTAAAGGACAATTTTAACAAGAAATCATTAGATGATGAATAAAGGTAGTGGAAAACCCACCTCCATATTCAAATAGTGTTTCATCTTTTGCATCTTTAGTCAATGTGAAACAACCTCAAGGATTCATATAGCTAGGGCGTATTGACAATATTGCAAAGCAAGACAATTTTTATTATTAGAATTTCTCAAGAAAATAAGTGAAAAAATAATAACAAATGAATACGATGTGAGCATTTTATCTCTTCAATATGACACTAAGTAAGAAGATGACACTGAGTAAGAAGAGGAAATTTTTTATGAAGGAAAATAAATTTAATATTTTATCCATTGGCTAATTTATGAGATGAAATAATTTGAAAATGACACCTTTAAATAATTATAATTATATCAGTTGGGTTGAGGGTTTTATGAGTTGTGAGTGGACTGTGAGAGACCATCCTCTTTTGTGGATTTCTATCCTCAACTCGGGGGTGACTGGTTGTTGATATTTGGATCAATCAGTCTATGGTTGGGTGGAACGCCCGTCCTAAACAGTTGGTTGCACAATTCTTGTTTAAAAATAAGCATTTTATCTTGTTGTCATGTTATTTACATGTGTTATTGTTGTGCATGAACTTTGTGTATTTGAGAATAATTTCTATAATGTTGTGTGAATGATTAAGATGCATTCATGTTAATTTGGTATGCTTTAGATGCATCTATTTTATGGTTATGGGAAACAACTAAATCTGTTTTAATTGTGTAGCTGTAAGCTACATGAAATTGGATAACAATAAAATAATTAAATAATTTGGCTATAAATTTCATTTTTATGTTTATTCCGCACTGTAATGTCCCTCAGTTGGGCTGGGGGATGTTACAATCGAGACTTTCATCCAATCTCAAATGTAATTTTTATTAGAGGCTACCTGCTAAGATTTGAAACTAAGTCATCTTCATAACTAGTGCTCCAAGTTGTCACTAGACCACAACCTGATGAACAAATCAACAACTTATAATCTCAATTTGGGATATTTTATAATCTACCTAAGGAAAGATAAAATGATTTGTTTAATCTCTACTTGTACTCTCTTTATCACACAATTGACAAAAAATGAGGGAAGGGGAAGAGACAATGGAGGAAGATGATTTGTTATAAATGTTGGTGTTCCTTACACAAACTATTGAGTTGTCTAGTGGCTATTTTGGCTTGAGTGGATTTGAGTTTTATCTACACTTACATAATTTATGGCACCATAGAAAATCTTCTTTGTGCACACACAACTTTCCAAAAACAACTTTGTTTTTATTTATAAATTGCTGCACTTCATAATAGGAATTTAGATGCCATAGCCAATTGTTGAATTGGAAACATCTCGTTGATTGTCATAGGATAAAATTTCACCTTGATGTCTACTTCTAGAAAAAATTCTAATTTTAATAATAAGGGGAAAGAAATATATTCTAATTCTAAGTGAATTAGATTTTAAGGATTCTCTAAGAATACTCATCCACAATGGTGTGGTAAAAGTTTCCAAAATACAAAAAAAAATATTCAATATGAGTCACTTTTCCATCCATACTCATACTCACACTCTACCATTAAAATTGACAATTCTTTACTTATCACTTTAATGCAACTAAACAAGTCATTTTCCTTTTTTTTTCTTTATCTAAGACTAAGTATAATAAATGAAGAAAATATTCAATATGAATGACTTTTCCACAATGGTGTAATAAAAGTTCAAAATATGAAGAAAATATTCCATATGAGTCACTTTTCCATCCATTCCGACACTCTTCCATTAAAATTGGCAACTCCTTACTTATCACTTTAATGCAACTCAAAAAGTCATTTGCCTTTTTTTTCTTTATCTAAGACTAAGTATAGTAAATGATGTACATATTTATGCTCAAAATGGTGTTCATGATATACATAATTATGCTCAAAAACAGTGTTCAATACCAGTTTGATTCTTAAAAAAGTGCAATAAAAAAATCATACAACCACACAAACTTACAACCCGATTGTAAATTATAGCATGACAAATAAACTTAGCTAACTTATACAAGTAGTTTACATTCATTAAAGAAACATTGACATGAAAATGTTGGATTATAAATCAACTTCAAAATCTCATTAATAAAACATTGACATAACACTAATGGGTTATAAATCAACTCCAAAAGCTCATTAATAAGATGGAATGTAAAACATTAAAATAAAAAATATGAGGTCTAATAAGAAGTCCAAGTATCCAAGTCAATAACATCCTCGTTGTACCTCTTCATAATATGTGATTCTACAAACTAAACTTGTACAAACTAACAAACTAAACTAATATAAAACTCAACATTTACTTCATATGAGTTAAATTAAAATATTTTATAATTTAAATAAGTAAATGCAAATCCCTTTGCTTCGTCTCTCCACATATTCTCTTTACTACACAAAAAGAGAAAGAACATAATATGTTATGAATGTGTTTTCCTTGTATAAACTATTGAATTATCCATTACACTATTTGATTGGGTTTCTAATGAGTTAACATGGCAAAATTTGACAACAAATAATAACATCACCAAACTTTCGTCTTATATCACTCGGTCGTAGAGCTCATGGAACAATTTTTTTTAACGCACCTACCACTTTGATTTGATGTGTTATTATGCACCACTAACACATTTACCAACTCTACATCTTGCATACCCATACTCAAGCAATTGTAATAAACCCTCTTTTAACATAACTCTATTAACCATAGGCTTAGTCAGGAAGATCATACTTTTAAGACCTTGAGACTTTTATTAACCACAAATTTAGTCAGGAAGATCATACTTTTAAGACCTTGAGAATTCCATTGACTACTTTGATAGAATAAGTCACCAATGGAACAAGTTATAATCTTAGAAAAAAAAATCTACTTGGTGGACTCATTAGATTGAAATGCCACCAAATTTGATTTGAGTGTATATTTTAAATTTGGTTTGTGTGTATGTACTTTTTAAATACGAGGAATCAATTATATCAATATACAGTTCATAGTATTTAAGTTGAGTCACTTCAATTCAATTTGGAGTGTGTGATTTAACTTGTTTAGTTTTAAGATGCTTTCATAATCAAATATTATCATAGTTTTAACTTAAACAATATAACTTTTTAACAATGTTGTTAATAAATTAAATATGTTTAAGTTAAAAACAACACTCTTATCATTTTGGTATGTGGTCTTTGTATTCAAAATTAATATGAGATATATGTATATAAATATATATATATAATTTGGTGGATCTCGAAGTCTCAATATCCTATGCTCTATGTCATCTAGAGAAATTAAGTGGGAAGAGTTTGGACTATGTTGAGTGTTCTCTTTGTCTATAGTTCACTTCGAACCTTGAATGGCATGTGAGAGAAAATGGTAGTCGTTATTGAACTTCCTTAGCTCAACACAGATGTTATGGAGAACATTGTTGTTGAACTCTTCTCTATCATTCATGAGTCAGACCACAATTTCTTTGGCATTCCAATAGATGTTGAGGATGAGATAAAATTGAGTATCGCATCGTCTTGAAGCACTCATGTCTAGCACAATGTTAGCTAGCATCACGTTTATCTTGAAGCTAATGGTATTCTATTTCTTCACCCAAACCTCTTCATCCATTTGTTGTAGGCGTTGGACTATTGCAGGTTTGTGTCTCTTTGCCAAACCCTTAGTTATCATATGTGCCTGTGTCAACTTCTTGCCTTTCTTTCTTTGGCCCTGGTGGGACTATTATTGTTATTTTGGTGACATGGACGACCTCTACATGAAGGCAACTACTCAAACTTCTTCCTTTCTACTCTATTCCTTAGATCCAAGAGTGTTTCGTAGACCAGAACAAGCCCTTTGAGATCCATTTCCCTTTAATTGTTTGCCTTGACTTTTGTTTCTCCTCTCTTTTGTTTTCCACATACCTTAGTGGCTATCCCCAATGCCATTTTTAGTGGATGAGAGCTATCTTTCAAACAGGGGGTCATCCAATCTCCCATTAATCCCCATGAGTAGAATAAGTGTTTTTCTACCTTGTCGTCTTGACTTCCCCATGTTTATGAGCGAGTGAGTTCATTGCCTACCCATCGATCTCGCTTTCCTCATCAATACTAAGCCTGTGGACATCAACTAGTCAACTAGTTGTGGTGGAAGCGATGTCGTAGTCTTTGATGTGACATGATAGATACCTACATATATATGTATGTTTTTTTTTATAACAAATGATCACTTTTATTTAATTTAGATTAAGATGAAGGTTTTAAAGATCAAATTATACTTTACTAAAACAATTATGCATAACTTTTTAAAGGAGAGTGTTTTTATTGTAAAGTGTTCCATAAGAATCAATCTATAAAACAAAGAAAGAAAAAGAAAAAAAAGTAATATTAAAAATAACTTTACATGAAAGTTTTTTTTTTCTTCGTGTAATGTATTTTTTAAGGAAGCACACTAAGCACTTCTTCTCATTTCGAGGATGGTATTTAGGATAAGCCAAATTTTGTAAAAGCTCGAAACTTTATTTGCAATATACTTATTAAGAGCTCAAAATATCACTCCCAAGAATGCCAAATTTTATAAAAGCTCGAAACTTTATTTACAATATACTTATTAAGAGCTCAAAATATCACTTACAAAAATTAAAACAAAATAAAAAAAATAACACTCCTTCTATGAAATTACCTCAACTAAACCCAATTAACTTTCACAATATATAAAAACTCATTTTCATTTTACAATTTTTATTTTCTACATAAATTATTTTACAATAAATCTTATAAATATATATATATATTCTTAACAAACTTTCAATACTCTTAAATTATAATCTCATTATAAATGTTAAATAATCTCCATAGTAACTTGCATCATATATGAATTTTATGTAAAGTAAGCATTTCTTAAAAGATAATTTTTATAAAAGATAATTTTTAATAAGTTGTAAATCAAACAAAAACTTACAACTTACATATTAAATGATCATTTATATTATTAACTCATTATAAATGTTAAATAATCTCAAATTTTCCATAGTAACTTGCATCATATATGAATTTATGTGAAGTAAACATTTCTTAAAAGATAATTTTTAATAAGTTGTAAATCAAACAAAAACTCACACATATTAAATGATAATTTATATTATTAAATAATATGAAAGTCTTGTCATGTTATATAGGAACTTGTCATATATCCATAACCAATCTTTTGAATCGGTTTTGGGATACATAGATTTTGGGATACAAAGATTGAGTTTATAAAACTTTTTAATAAAATAATTTTTTGATTTTTTAATTAAATATATAAATTGAATTTATAGTGGGGATATTTAAAGGTTTTATAAAATATTATTATATTAGGGATATTAAATATATAGATTAAAGGTTCTACCAAATGATAATTTTTTGGGGGATATTTGTCTAAATCTAGTGAAATTGTTGGATTCATAGATTTGAGTGATTATTTCTGTAAAATCCTAATGTTTTGGGAGTTTTTCAATATGCTAAATTTTTGTATTCAGAAATGGATTTTGAACAACAAAAAATAATGATTAATGTAAATTTATATCGTATGATTTCAGAAAAAAAAAAAAAAACATTTTGTAGTATAACTAATCAACACCATTTTTTCATAAAATTAGTTTAAAAAAAATTCAAAAAATTTGTGAAAATTTTTCCAAATATTTTTCATATAAATAAGATAAACTATAACCTTGATTACAAAAACTAACTCTAAAAAATGAAAAAACCAAACCTATAACCTCTATAATTATAATTTTTGAAAAATATATCTCATATTTTATGATGTCATCACTCCAAAAATCCCTCTAACAAAAAAATTACCTTTCTTCAAACTTTTTGGAATATTATCTAAACACATGTATCCTATGTTACTCTTGAGTGATGTCTTCACGGTTCCGCAAGTTCTTTTGCTTGCTTCAAATTTAAGAAACTTGGAAAAAAATGACTTGAGATTGGAATGGTTTCATTTCGGTCCTACTTGCGTGATACATGTTACAAAGCTAAAGTTTTGATTTAACTCTTTGCGTATAAGCTTCAACTTTCATGAATTTTACATACGACAAGGCCACGGAGATCATTTTAAACTTTTCAATTTGAATTCATTTCCATTTTTTGTTTTAATAAATTAGTATAAATTTTTTAGATTTATTTATTAATGAAATGAATTTAGTTATTAGAGTTTATAGAGGTTGTTTAAATGTTTTAAGTTTTGGCATTTGATAGTCTTGTGGGATAGCACACTTGGTAAGATGCGCAAATACTTTTTTGGTGGGGAGAGAGGTCACGGGTTCGAGCCTTGTATCCCTAGGATCGCGGTTTAGCAAGTATTGGGTGAGTTTCCTGTGCGGAATTTCCCGTGGAAAAAAAGTTTTGGCATTTGACATCGGAATCTGTGATATAGATATGAGCGAAATCACTTTTGGGGCAATGGGTTTAAATAGACTTAACCACTCAAATGCGTTGTTCCAACAATTTCTCGAAGAAGAAATTAAACGGATAATATTCTCGAAGAAGAACCAAAACATAGAATAATATTCTCGAAGAAGAACCAAAACATAGAATAATATTCTCGAAAAAGAACCAAAACATAGAATAATATTCCCGAAAAAGAACCAAAACATAGAATGTTTAGACTACGATGCGTTTTTGAATTGTGGTGGCCCGCTTTTCTAGCAATGTATTGTTTTCTCGGGTTCCAAAACACATAAATGCTAGGTATATTAAACTTAGCAATAAGGTTAGGTACATTTAATGCAGTAAATTATTATGATTTTCTTTTTTTACTTCTTTTTTATTATAGATATTAATTTGTTTTTTTGGATGATGATGGTTAACGTCCACCATATTGGTCTATCACGTATTACTTGGATTTCTTTAAAATTTTATTTCTGTGCTTGGAAAACATTAAGAGAAGTGCTCCAATATTATCATAGTTTTGATGAGTTGGATGGTCGGTATTGTGATAATTTGTTTGAAATTGTGATCTAATTTGGGTATACGCAGGACATAATAAGATAAAGTGTTTTTCATCTTCAACACTCTTAGTGTCACAAAGATGGTAGATTCTTTAGACCCACAATGCGTTGAGAATTATCCAATGCCCATTTTCACTATGGAGCTCGTGAGCTTATTTTGCAATGTTGATTTTCTTCTTTATGATAGTCAAAACAAAAAGATACTTTTGATCTTCTAGATTAGGGTTGATCACCTCCTTGCAGTATCTTAGTTTTCTTTTATCCTCTAATTTTTTTATCATACCGCAATTTCTCCTTAAATTTAGATGTAATAATATTTTTAATATGATCATTATTCTACCAAATGACCTCTTCCTTTATTCCCCAATGATTTAGCCAATACTTGCCATCTTTATGTCATCCCTGCTTGAGCTATAGGTGGTTATAGTTGGAATTTGAAGCTGTTTTAAGAAGCCTCTTGTCTTCCATGTTGTGTATCTTGTTCTTGTACATTAGGTACCTAGTCATAGCCATGTTTTCAATGGGGGAAATGCTTGCTTATATGAGGATAATAGGATATGGTGTATTGCCTTTAATTTTGAGATAGGTTATAAAATTCTTTTGGATTTGCTCTATCTTTCTTTAGGATACTCTAGAGATATTACATCTCCAAACTTCACATCCATATAAGATAACACGAGTGATGAGAATCTCCGATATGAATTTTTCTTATCCCATAGCCAAAGTATGTTGATTTACAATTGTTTTCAAGCCCATAATAAGCATTCCACCCTCCATTTATCATTTTCTCAACACTATAGTTCTAGTTGAGCTTGTGATGATATTAATTCTCAAATATTTGTATGAGGACACTTCCCCCGAGTTATTGTTGTCATATACACAAGTATCACAAGTGATCTTTTTGTATTTAATTATCATAACTTTCGCTTTGTCAATTTTAACAATCATACCCATACTAGAACATAAATACTTGAGGATTATTAGTCTCTTGCTAAGATCATAGGGACTCCTTGCCATAAGAACAATATCACTGGTGTAAAGAAGAAGGATGATGATTATGCTAGAGAGAGTTAGGTCGACACAACCTGCTTCTTCCAAACAATCTTTTAACTTGTCAATGTATATGCTAGGGGACAACCTTGCTTGACTCCTATATTACAATTGATTTCTTCTGATCGACTCTCACTGGTCCTAAACTTGGAAATAGCGTTCTCATACAACCTTACCGCAACAACTCTCAATTCGAAAGGAACTTTGATATCTTCTAACATATTCCAAAGGTTAGTCTTCGACACAGTGTCAAAAGCTTTTCTAAAGTCAATATAAATGTACTTTGTTATTCTCAATGCAATCATGGTATATTCAAGCTTACAGATTATGGTGGACAACTTTTTTCAATCAATATGAATGAAGAAGGTATCCTATGACAATAGTTGTTGACTATTATATTAGTAAGAGACAACATTCCCTTGTAGCTATCCTCATTGATATAAGGACCAATTTAGATTCATCGTAACTTTGGATATATTGAGTGTCCATCTCGAAATGTAAACCCTTTTTTAAATTTTGTATTTTAAAACTTTAGATAATATTTGGATATATTCAACCACTTTACTCATATAAAAATCTTTAGTAAAAATACAAGAATTTGCTTCTCTTCCAATAAATAATAAATTGATATTTAAATAAATATAATGATATAATTTTTTTTAATTATTATTTATATAATTTTTTTCCATCTCCTCCTCATACGAAAGTGTTAAGTACCTTTAAACATAATCATAATATTATTGGAACTTATAATTATAATATTTTAGAATTTATATATTATAATAAATAGTTTCTTTGAATTTATGTAAAAATATTTTTATCATAGTATATTGAAACTTATACAGGGTCAAAAATCACATCTTTCAAGTCATGTACGATTTAAAAATAAAAATAAAAATAAAAATTAATCATTCTTTTATCTCCAGCTCATTTAGCTTATATTTATTATTATTTTTAAATATTTGAATGATAAACAAAATTCGGTTAGATATAAATTTAAAAACTTATCTAAGTTATTCTTTTCTTACGAGGAGAAAAGTGTCAGTATAAAGTTCATAAAATATTAAAACTAAATACCATAAATGACGCGTAAGTATAAGTTGTCAGAGGTTATTATATTTTTAAAATTTTTCTTTTTTTAACGGAAAAAGTTTCGAGATCGAATCTCCGGGACATGTCCATTTAGTGATTTTCGTGTAAAACCCCAATACAGAAATTCGTTAATGAAATTTAGATTCCCATCCGTTTAACGGCATCCCAACTGAGCTGTCTTACATGTGTTAATTGTTCAGCGTACGTTAGGGTTTGAAGGCGGTGTAGATTAACGGTGAATCTTTATCTACAATTTCTCCATCAATTTAAATTCGGCTCTTTGGTTTGTTCTGAGAACATTAATTGAATCGAGATTTCACTTGCTTTTAACCTCAAACTCTACGTTTTTTATTTTGTTTTTTTCTTGGGGTTTTTGGGAGGCGTGTACGCGTGTATATACACCCATGGAACGGTTGAGTTGTTTCTAGACAAAGCAAAGCAAAGCAAAGCAATCCTCGTGAGGCTTCCAGGTTATTCTGCTCCATTCTTCTTGAATAACCCACAGAGGGCTTAAGAAGTTTTGTTAACCCTCCATAAATTGTGTGCAATTGTAGCTCTTTTATGTTTTGATTCGGCTTTACAGGAGAACGATCTCTCTGTATCGTGACATAGGGCAACGATGGCGAAAACCCTGCCTGGACCATATGCGGACCTGGAGACGGGGAACTCGGCGCTCTACCCAGCTCAAGCCTCTGATGAAATTTCGCTCCGGTGGGCTTTCATAAGGAAAATTTACTCGATTCTCACTATCCAATTGCTACTCACAATTGCTGTTGCTAGCGTTGTAGTCTTCGTTCGGCCGGTCGCCCATTTCTTCGTCTCTACTCCGGCCGGCCTCGCTCTGTACATATTTGCTATCATTTTCCCCTTAATCTGTGAGTGTCTCTCTAATTTTCCCTCTTTTCCTGTTTATTTTGGGGGAATCTTCTAGGGTGCCGATTTCTAATTCTTACCTGTTTGCAGTGATATGGCCTTTGTATTACTACTCTCAAAAACATCCTGTCAATTACATCCTTCTCGCAACATTTACGGTTTTCATGGGATTTTCCGTTGGATTAACTTGTGCTTTTACAGCGGGTAAGCCTGTTATTTGAAATTCTTTCTCTCTTTGATTTTTGTCGGTTACTCTGTTTTTTGAAAAAAATGGCGAATACTTTTCTGGTTTCTTTCTTTTTTTGGCTATGAATCTGTTAAATTATTGTATTAATGTGAGGAAATATGAAACGAGCTATTATTTTTCTGGTTTCTTTCTTCTTTTGGCTATGAATTTGTTAAATTATTGTATTAATGTGAGGAAATATGAAACGGGCTATTATTTTTCTGGTTTCTTTCTTCTTTTGGTTATGAATCTATTGCATTAATGTGAGGAAATGTGAAACAGGGAAGGTGATATTGGAATCGGCCATTCTAACGGCTGTGGTTGTTGTGAGTCTTACGCTCTATACATTCTGGGCAGCAAAGAGAGGACATGATTTCAGTTTTCTTGCACCCATTCTCTTCGCTGGATTCATGGTGTTACTCGTTTTTATTCTGATTCAGGTATTATTAATTCTGAGTATTAATACCGATTCAGTTATTAGTTTAGATGTTTTGGGGATTGAGTTTGTATGCTTGTTTTGAATAAATTTCAGATATTTATTCCACTGGGGAGGCTATCCCATATGATATATGGGGCTCTGGCGTCCATTATATTCAGTGGATTCATAATTTACGACACAGATAATCTGATAAAGCGGTATACATATGATCAATACATATGGGCTGCCGTTGCCTTGTATTTGGACGTCATCAATCTTTTCCTCTCTCTGCTTACGCTCCTGCGCGCCTCTAACAGTTAATCCTGACAGTTAATCCTTTTGGCCCATATGTACAGAGAAGAATTAATTCTTTAAATTTGTATTTAATTAATTACATACACTGCTAGCCTGAACTATACCAGGTCAAAGTAAATTAGCATGGAATATCCTGTGTCTGGTTTGTACAAACCATGCTTAATGATCATGTGTAACTTAGTTTGGAGTTTTTGAAATTACCTCCTCCAGTTTTTAAGTTGCAAATTGCAATGTGTTAATTTTTAAAGAATCTTTTTTCTCAACCCTATAAGACCTGGGGTTTCAGAGTGGGGCCTGTTCTTTTTTCTATAAGCATAAAACCCGGGGGTCTTAGAGTGGGGTCTGTATTGTTTATATTTGCAATTACTTTCAAGTTTGGATAAAATTCAAAGGATGATTTTGTTATGGTTTTATGTTTCCTTGTCCTTGTACATTCTAATTTTAGAAACTTATACCAGCTATATATATTTCCAAAAAAGGGATTGGGAGATTTGAAGAGATTGTGATTGTTACGAGTAATTCATTCCACACTTCAAATGAAATCAAGATAGGCTTTATGAATTCATGCTTTTAATTCATTCCACACTTCAAATGAAATCATGATAGGCTTTATAAAATATGAATTCATGCTTTTAATTCATTCCACACTTCAAATGAAATCATGATAGGCTTTATAAAATACGAATTCATGCTTTTAATTCATTCCACACTTCAAATGAAATCATGATAGGCTTTATAAAATATGAATTCATGCTTTTAGTTTGGAGAAGACTCTAATGAGATTTCTTTTTCAATTTAGCCTTCTATAGCTTTAGAGGTTTTTTTTTTCAATTTAGTTTTAGAGGTTTTTTTTTTCAATTTAGTTTTTTTAATTTTAGTAATGAAATCATGATAGGTTTTATAAAATTTGAATTCATGCTTTTAGTTTGGAGAAGATTATATTGAGATTTTTTTTTCAATTTAGCCTTTTATGTTTTTAGAGTTTTTTTTTTTCAATTTAGTTTTTTTTAATTTTAGTAATAAAATTATGATAGTTTATAAAATATGAATTCATGCTTTTAGTTTGGAAAAGACTTTATTGAGATTTCTTTTTCAATTTAGCCTTCTATAGTTTTAGAGGTTTTTTTTTTATAGCTTTATAGGTTTTTTTTTTCAATTTAGTTTTTTAAATTTTAGTTTTGATGATTGTGATTGTGGGATAAAATGTTATTTTTTTCACTCCAGTTATATATAACTTAAATCAATAAAGTCTAGTTGTTTTTTTAAACTTTACTTTATATATAACTTGAATCTATATATATAACTTAAATCTATAAAGTCTAGTTATCTATTCAAGTCTAGTCTTCTCGTCTTCTCCATAATTGTGGAATAGGTTTTTTTATGTAGTTTTTAAAATTTTTATATTTTAGTTTACAATCTAGTCAACTTAAAGTCTAGTCTTCTCCATAATTGTGGAATAGTTTTTTTTCTTCAATAATTTTAGTTTATCTTTTCATTCTGGAATAGTTTTTTTTTTCAATATAGTTTTTTAAATTTTAGTTTTGATTGTGGGATAAAGTGTTATTTTATAATTGTGGAATAGTTTTTTTTTTTCAATATAGTTTTTTAAATTTTAGTTTACAGTTTAGTCAATTTAAAGTCTAGTTTTTTCCATAATTGTGCAATAGTATTTTTTGTCAGTATAGTTTTTTAAATTTTAGTTTACAGTCTAGTCTTCTCCATAATTGTGGAATAGTATTTTTTGTCAATATAGTTTTTTAAATTTTAGTTTACAGGCTAGTCAATTTAAAGTATAGTCTTCTCCATAATTGTGGAATAGTTTTTTTTGTCAATATAGTTTTTTAAATTTTAGTTTACAATCTAGTCAACTTAAAGTCTAGTCTTCTCCATAATTGTGGAATAGTTTTTTTTTTTTTCAATATAGTTCTTTAAATTTTAGTTTACATTCTAGTTTTACTATGGGATAAAGTGTTATTTTCTTTACTCAAATTTTGTTTTGTTTTCAATTTAGTCTTTTAAACTTAGTTTATATATAATTTAAATGTTTTTTTTTTCAATTTAGTTTTTTAAACTTTAGTTTATATATAACTTAAGTCAATAAAGTCTAGTCCCATGATTATGGAAGAGTTGTGGAATGATAGTGAAATAGTGTTACTTCCCATAATTATGGAATAGTGTTATCTTCTTCATCCAATTTCTAGTCCCTATGATCATGGAATAGTTGTGAAATGATTGTGAAATAGTGTTAATTTCCATAATTGTCCTCTTGTCCCTTTTAGTTCAGCGTGTTCATATGTACTTCTTTGTAATTGTGGGTTCTACACTTATGGGGTTGTCTGAAGCCCTACACATATTCTAGGTGGATACTGGTGGTCTCTCACATAATTCAACTGACTTATTTTCTATGTTTTCATGTCAACACATCTTGTTGTACTTCCAAGGTCGTTTTGGAACCCTAAACAATGTTTTTTGGCTCGCCACAGTC
Source organism: Picea engelmannii (assembly GCA_009831015.1). NCBI lineage: Eukaryota > Viridiplantae > Streptophyta > Pinopsida > Pinales > Pinaceae > Picea > Picea engelmannii. The sequence continues at coordinate 1,093,703 of ML778650.1, read as the reverse complement.
AAATAGTAGACAAAGTTAGAGTTTGACGATGTAATGCGTATTTGTTTGAAAGACCTTTCCAACGGGCTGCCACACGTCTAAAACGAAGGTCGTATGCAAAAGTTACGACCCTTGGAAGTTGAGGTACCAACTTACCCATAGGGGCCCACATGACTTTTGGCGTTTCACCTCCTAGGGTTAGATTTTTGGATGTTTAGGGTTTTGACATTTATGAGTAATATCAAAAAGGCATCTGGAGCATCATTGTAATGATTCTGCTCATACGGATGCGCGTAGCAGCCACATCTCTTCTCAGAGATAACTACCACCATTTGAGCAAGTGTTTCAGTTCTGTTGTTTTACAGTTTCAGCCTATTTCATTTATTCAATAGAAGATATTATTTACTGGATATTTGTGTTATTCTTCATATCTCTGTATTTATTGTATTCAGTTTGTTAATCAGTTCATTCCACTCCTAAATCCGGATCAGTGGTATCAGAGTGGTCTGCTCTTCATTTATTTTTCTTTGTGCATGTCCTCGACAAGATCTAGGTACAAGAAGTTGGGACTCAAACCAATCGATCCGTTACAAGATCGATCGTGCCTAGCCTGACAACAACCCATGGGGGACAAAAATAAATATTATGGAGCAAGAGATACTATCAAAATGTTGCTCGAGGAAGCCCTCACACGACAAATGAACGAAATGATGGACAACTTTGCACAGATCCTTCGATGACTGCCCACATGAGAAGAATCTTCATCAAGTGGCCATGCAACCCCCTTCAAGGTACAGGTAAATTTTGATATTCCATTATTTGAATGAATGATAGATGTGGATGCTGTAGATAAATGGTTGAATTTGCTTGAAGGGTATTTTACGGTGTACAATTTTTCCAAGAGGGAAAATATTACTTTTGCACTCCTCAAGGTCGTCCCCCATGTCAAGAACTGGTGGGATACTTACTCCGAGCAAAAGGCCGTAGAGGAATTTGAAATATTCCCCCTACATGGGATTCCTTCCGGGATTCCATTAAAGAACATTACTACCCTATTGGAATATACGAGGACCAGTGCACCAGATGGACCACCCTACATCAAGAAATCAACCAGATGTTGGATTACTAAGAGGGGGGGTGAATCAATAATAGATAAATTTAATCATTTTTAACCATATAATCCAAGTGTTACACATGTAGAGTAAATAAGCAATGAACAAATGAAAAACCATACACATACACAGTACACCAATGTTTTACGTGGAAACCCAAAGTGGGAGAAAACCACAATGTTTTTTCTTATATGTCTTGAAGAATTACATTCATTAGAAGCAACGACTTCTTTTGTTTTCCAGCTGCAATTGGAAGGAGACTCCAACCCCCTAGTTTCTCAGGCTACAACCTAAGGGAAGCTCCAACTCCCCAATTCTTTGGCTACAACCAGAAGGAGGCTACAACCCCTTATGTTCTCCGGCTGAAATTGGAAGGTGGCTACAACCACCTATCATTTCCTCGTCCAACCGCCCTGATGTATAAGTAGAATGATGAAACCAATGTCACACTATTACTTTGAGATATACCACTGTAAACCTATACCAATAAACATGCACCAAAAAACCTGAACCATGCATCACCATGCATCAACCTGTACCTCAACCTGTACAATAAACAAGTGCATCAACCATGCACCAAATTGTACCAAACAATCTATAATAAACCTGTACCATAAACAAGTGCATCCAACCATGTACCAAGTATGTACCAATCATGTATCAACTACTCATCAACTATGACTCATCAAGATGTACCAACATCATCAACTATACACCTCATGTATGTGCCAACTCATCAACTACTTGTTTCCACCATGTACCCAACATGTACTTCAACCAAAATACCTCATCAATTTCATCATCCAAATACGATTTGTAACTCTGTAATAGACCTGGTGTATATGAGCACATACCTGCAAACCTTCCTTAACTTTCACAACAAGAGACTAGCATTTTCGTAAAACTTTTCTTTAGTCTCACATGACTAGTTTTGGATTAGTCAACAACCCTAACTTCAAATAATCATAACTATGTACCTGTAATGAATAAAAATCTGAAAAAAATACACAATGTTCTTCAGTATGTTTTATGCAATTCTTTCAGGTGTCACTACTTGGAACCTCTCAGAAAAGGAGTTACAGCAAAAATGACATACCTTGTTAAATTCTAGCTTTTTCTAGAGAGCTAACTTGTAGAGCATTCCACAGAAGAAATATTTGTTGTATGGATATGAAAATGTTATAAATAATACTAAATACGGTATTCTAACCAACGCATTTGGTCTTACTTAATTTGGATTTGTTATGAAGAAGTTATGAAGTTTTTACCCGAAACACCTGTTTTAGACTAGTTTCAAGACTAGCCACAAACCCTATTTTCCATGGAGTGTAACTTAAAAAATACAACGATCCACAAGATGAAATTCGTACCACAACTATTTGGATATGTTTTCTCAATGGCCTATCAATTTCATGGTCTGAATCATTTTAAAAAAAATGTTATTGTAAAAATGGTGAGATGACCTGTAAATAACATACTTTAGAAAGCATCATCAAAAGAATTTATCCTTCCTTGAATTTTGACCTTGTTTGTTTCACCTTCTCTCTGAAGTTAGGCTTATATATCCTTTAGTTACCTCATTCACCTGTAGATATTCAATATGCTCAAGTGTGATATAAAATGAGATATCCTTGCCTCTTATTTATACTTTCATGTAGTTTCCTCAAGGGGTTACCTTTTAACCATCTTAACCCACTTTTCTTATTTTAGAGTTAACCAACTTCTAACCACTTATCCAATTAGTAATTTATCCATTAAATTTATTATTTAAATAATTTATTTTGTATTCACTTTGACTTATAATACACTCATCACTTCACTTTACCTCAAGAGGTTACCTTCTAACTATCTTAAACCACTTTCCTTATTTTAGGGGTAACCCACTTCTAACCACTTGTCAACTTAATAATTTCTCCATTAACTTTATAATTTAAATGATTTCTTTTGTATTTACTTTGAATTATAGTACACTCATCACTTTAGTTTATTATTTACCTTTTAAAAATCTCTTAAATCACTTTGACTACTTTGATTTTTTGGGGTTTCTAGATGACTCATGAGGGTTCTCCAACTTCACATGGCCATAACTCTCTAACTGTGAGGAGTTATGTGATGTTCCACATACCACTATAAATGACATGACATGTAATATCCATATAGAATAGTATTACCTACAAATATATCAAAACTCATACCGTTATCCATCAAACAAACTTGGGGCCATTACCTAAACTTGGGTTCTCCAATTTCTTTCAAGGGTTGACATCAATGAAAACCAACCTTAATCAACACCAAGAAGTACCAGATTTCACCAATATTTTCCATACTGTGCACCCCAAATTGGGTATCAAATACTATGAGCGACATATGGTGCTCAAATTACGTGGTTGTTTGCATAGATACATTCAAACCGAAATGAAGTTTCTGGACATCGTCTCATTGGGCACTGATTATAGATACGTTGTCAAGATTGAGCAGAAAGTTAAGGAGAAGAGGCAAGAGTTTGGATCTGCAAACTCATCACAGTCGAAGCAGGGCAAAAGGCGACCCCAACCCACACAACAAAGGACTGAGACGAAATGGCCACTCTTAGGAAAACCAGTGCAAGCTGCAACATAAGAAGCGCAATGAGAAGACAAAGAAGGACATGAGAAAATGGTGTGAGTACCATAAAATCCCTTGGCACAACACTGAATAACGCCACTCCAAGCAGTCACTCGTGGATGAGCTAAAGGCTTCCAAGTTAGGACAATTCTGATTCCAAATCAAATCATGAAGGAGGGAAGCGGATTATCGATACTGAACCCAGTGCCACTTTCGCTGCCACCAAAGTCCAGCCAAGCGAATCAGAAGAACCAGAGGAAGGGGAACACCTCTTTCACTCATAGATGTGGGTAAAGGGGGATCCGCTTCATTTCATTGTCGATAGAAGGAGTCAGAAGAACCTGATTTCATAAGAGGTCATCAAGCGGCTGGACCTGCCAACGACACCACACCCACAACCCTACACCATCGGTTGGCTTCACAAATGAAGATATCTTTGTGTCTGCCAACAGTGTCGTCTGCCCTATGACATCAAGCCTTTAAAATATGAGGTATTGTGTGATATTTTTCCCCTTGAAGTTTGTGATTTTATTTTAGGAAAACCATATTTGTGGAAGTGTCATGTTGTGTATGATTCTAGACCCCATAGTGTTATTATTACTTTGGATAGACAATTTTACAGGATACCAGAGGTATCCCCGCCTACCACTATTTCTTTAATCTATGCTAAGAAATGCAGTAAGGTCATTTTATAGATCGGAAAGTTTTTCTTCTTTGTGATCCGTGCTCATAGTAAGCAGAAGATCTTTGTCACATCCATGGCCTCTACACAGAGCCTCTCTTTACAGCAAAATCAAGTGGAGAGGATCATGGAAGAATACATAGACATCTCCTCAGCCATCGGGGTATTGACACACTGCCAAGTCAAGCATACAATTGATCTGAGCCTCGGTGCACCCTACCTAATTGACCATTCTGTTGTCACTCGCTGATGGAAAATGACGAAATCATGCATCAGATCTAATAGATTATTCAAAAGGGGTACATCGGACCCAATTCCTCCCCTTGTGGAAGCCCATTTGTACTAGTGTATAAGAAGGACGGGACTTGACGACTCTGCACTGATTACAGAGAGGCGAGCCTTAAACAAAATCACAGTTAGAAATCGATACCTAATTCCCAGGATTTATGATCTTCTTGACCAACTCAAGGGGGAAAATTTCTTCAATAAGATTGACCTAAATTATGGCTACCACCAGGTTCCCGTCGAACCAATTGATGTAGATATTCTTCAAATCTAAAGAAGGTCTCTTTGAATGGTTGGTCATGCCCTTTGGCTTAAAAAATGAACCAACCACTTTCATGAGGTTGATGGATGATGTATTGAGACCCTTCACCAACTCTTTTGTGGTGGTATATTTGGATCACATCCTTATCTTCGGTAGAACCTGGGAGGAGCACATGTGGCGTATTCAACAGGTTTTGAGTACTCTATGGTAGCATAAGCTATATGACAACCTGGAAAAATTCTCCTTTGGCATAAACATGGTTCAATACTTGGGCTACATTGTTGATGAGCATGGGGTACATGTTGATCCAACTAAGATCCAAGTCATTCGTGACTGGCCATCCCTGACCACACTAACCGAGCTTCGAAGCTTCTTGGGACTGGCCAACTTCTACCGACAGTTCATGTTGGGATTCTCCCATATTGCATGGGCCTTCCGCCAGGTGACCAAGGGCGGTGGAAGGGAAACGTTCATGTGGAGGAAGGAACAACAATGAGCATTCGATGATCTGAAACATCGCTTGTGCTCAACTCTAGTACTCTCCTTTCCCGATATGCAACAACCATTTGAGATTGAGATTGATGCATTTGACTATGCTGTAGGTGAAGTTCTTACTCAACATGGTCATTGAGTGGCATAACATAGTGAGACACTCTCAGATACTATCCGAAAATGCCCCACCTATGACAATGAAATGTATTCCATTGTACAATCCCGTCGTCACTGGAAACATTACATTATGGGAAAGGAAACAATTATCCACACTTATCACAAGCCTCTGCAGTTCATACAGACACAGGTGAAATTGCAGAACGACCGCCATCATAAGTGGTCCTTCTACCTGCAACAATTCCATCTCAACATCAAGTATAAGACATGGATCCCAGATCGTGTCGTTGACTGCCTCAGTTGTCTTTCTATGGATTCCCTCACCACTGTGCTCCATTCCTGTGAACATGAGGCATCTGAGTGGCCTCAAATTTATCAGCAAAATCAAGACTTCACCACCACCTATCAGCTCTTGGGTACAGGCACGATTGTCACCGATTTTCACCTTCATTACATATTATTATGCCATCTGGGCCATCTCTGTGTTCCTACAAGTGAGCGTGCAAAGATGATTTTGGAATCCCACTATAGTCGGATGGAAAGACATTTTGGCGTGAATAAAACTGTGGCCGTTCTTGATAAACATTTTTATTGGCCAAAACTTCGATAGGATGTCAGCAAGTATATCAGATTTGTCACTGCATGTGCCATTTCCAAGCCAACCATCAAGAAGCAAGGCTTATACACCCCTCTTCCTACTCCCAAGAAGCCTTAGAAATCCATCTCAATGGATTACATGTCTGTCCTTCCATCCACCAAGCAAGGAAATGACTGCATATTTATCATCGTTGATCGATTTTCGAAGATGGCCATCCTCACGTCCTGCAAGAAGAATATCATAGTGGAAGATACTGCCAAGCTATTCTTCGAACAAGTACGGGTCCATTTTGGGATACCACATACCATCATCTCCGACCAGGACAACATGTTCTTCAACACATTTTGGTCGAGTCTCTGGTCACTATTGGATACCAAGCTCACTAAATCCATTGCTTTCCACCTCCAAAAAGATGACCAAACATAGGTTGTCAATCGAATGATTGTGCACATCCTGTGCATGTACAACTCTAAGCATCCACGTACATGGGATGAGAGTCTCCCCTCTGTTCAACATAGTTACAACAAGGATCTCCATAGCTACATCGACCATAGCCCATTTCAGGTAGCACTGAGATTCTAACCATTAGTTCCCATTGATGTTGCACTACCTCTTGCCACCACACATACAAAATATTCCTATGTTCAGTATAAGATCGACAAAGACACCAGATTCATTGAGTGGATTCAATGCAATCACCAATAGATCTAAGATATTTTGCATAAATCCCATACTAAGTACAAATAACTTCGTGATCAACACATGGTACCACACCATTTTTAGGTTGGCGACAAATTCTGGTTACATTTGCAAAATGAGTGTCTCATAGGGCCCCATCGGAAGCTCTGCCCACTTCACTATGGAACTTACATTATCACCTAGGTTGTGGGTAGAAATTCTTTTAAGCTCAACACTCCACCCTTCCTTGGCCTACACCCAGTGTTCAATGTGTACCTCCTTCGACTATATTTTCCACCATTATTGGAAACCTCAGAGATTGCAAAACATATGACACCAACATAGCTCAACCCTGACTGTATGGAACAAACATCCACTGATAAGATAGTGGACACAGAGGTCAAGGGCACTCACCAAAAGAGGATCCAACTTTATCGGATTGTTAAGGTGGGGCAACTCCTCCACCAAGGCAAGTGTCTCACCTAGGGCCAAATCCAGCAGAAGTTTTCTCACCTGATGGGGGAACTCAATGCAATAGAGACCATTCCTTCCTAATGTTGGAGTATTGATCCAGGTGGACATTGGTGGCCACCCACCTATTCCAACTAGCCCCTCTTCTCCATTTTAGTTCAACATGTTCTTCTGTAATTCTTTGTAATTGTGGGTTCTACACTTTTGGGGTTGCCTTAATCCCTATACATGTTACAGGTGGACACTGACGGCCTCTCACCTAATCCAACTGGCTTATTTTGTATTTTTTCATGTCAGCATATCTTGTTGTGCTTCCAAGGCCGTTTTGGATCCCTAAACAATGTTTTTTTGGCTCGCTACAGTCAAACTGTAAACAGAGTTAGAGTTTGAAGGCATAATGTGTAGTTCTATGAAAGAACTTTCCAATGGGCTATCACGTGCCTAAAACAAAGGTCATTGGAAAAATTTATGATCTCGAGAAGTTGAGGTACCAACTTCCCATAGGGGCCCACATGACTTTTGGCGTTTCACCTCCTAAGGTTAGGTTTTTGGATGTATAGGGTTTTGGAATTTATGAATAATATCAAAAAGGCCTCTGGAGCCTCATTGTAATGATTATTCTTAGACAAATGCATGTAGAAGCCACATCTCTTCTTAGAGATAGCTACCACCATTCAAGCAAGTGCTTCAGTTCTGCAGTTTTACAGTTTCAACCTATTTCATTTATTCAATAGAAGATATTGTTCACTAGATATCTATGTTATTCTCCATATCTCTGTGTTTATTGTATTCGGTTTGCTAATTAGTTCATTCCGCTCCTAAATCCGGATTAGTGGTATTAGAGTGGTCTTCTCTTCATTTATTTTTCTTTTTGCATGTCCTCGACAAGATCTGGGTACAAGAAGTTGGGACTCAAACCAATCTAGCCGTTGCAAGATCGACCGCACTGAGCCCGACAAAAACACATGGGGGATAAAAATAAATATGGTGGAGTAGGAGATCCTATCAAAATGTTGCTCGAGGAAGCCCTCATGTGACAAATGAATGAAATGATGGAAAGCTTTGTGCAGATCCTTTGACAGCTGCCCATAGGAGAAGCATCTTGATCAAGCGACCATGCAACCCCTTTCAAGGTATAGGTAAATTTTGATATTCCATTATTTGAAGGATTGATAGATGTAGATGTTGTAGATAAATGGTTGAATCTGCTCGAAGGATATTTTTTGGTCCACAATTTTTTCGTTAGGAAAAATATTACTTTTGCACTCCTCAAGGATGTCCCCCATGTCAAGGATTGGTGGGATACTTACTCTGAGCAAAGGGCCGTAGATGAATATACAATATTTGTGGTGGCCCCTACATGGGATTCCTTCCGAGATGCCATTAAAGAACAATACTACCCTGTTGGAAGCTACAAGGACCAGTACACTAGATGGACCACCCTGCTTCAAGAAAGGGACCAGACAGTACCATATTTCACAAATATTTTCCATACCCTACGCACCAAATTGGGTATCAAAGACTATGAACAACATCCGGTGCTCAAATTCTGCTATTGTTTGCATAGATACATTCAAACTAAAATGGAGTTTCTGGACATTGTCTTATTGGGCACAACTTATAGATATGTTGTCAAGATCGAGAAGAAATTTAAGCAAAAGAGGAAAGAGTTTGGATCTGCAAACTCCTCACAGCTAAAGCAGGGAAAAGGCGGCCCCAACCCACACAGCAAGGGACCGAGCCAAGATGGATACTATCAGGACAAGGAGTACAAGCCACAACACAAGAAGGGAATTAAGAATATGAAGAAGGATACGGGAAAATGGTGTGAGTACCATAAAATCCCTTGGAAAAACACTAAAGAATGCTGCTCCAAGCAGTCGCTCGTGGACGAGCTGAAGGCTTCTGAGTCAGAGGCCAATCTTGATTTTGAATCAAATCCCGAAGGAGGGAAGTATATTATCGATGCTGAATCCAGTGCCATTGTTGCTACCACTAAAGTCCGTCCAAGCGAACTAGAAGAACCAGAGGAAGGGGAACACCTCTTTCACTCATATATGTGGGTAAAGGGGGATTCGCTTCATTTCATTTTCGATAGCGACAATCAGAAGAACCTGATTTCACCAGAGTTCATCAAGCAGATGGACCTCCCAACAACACCGCACCCGCATCCCTACACCATCGGCTGGCTTCGCCAAGGAAGAGATCTTCGTGTCAACCAATAGTGTTGTCTGCCCTACGACATCAAGCCTTTCAAAGATGAGTTATTGTATGATATTTTTCCCTCTGAAGTTTGTGATGTTCTTTTAGGAAAACCATATTTGTGGAAGCATCATGCTGTGTATGAGTATAGACCCTGTAGTGTTATTATTACTTTGGGTAGACAATTATACATGATACTAGAGGTAGCTTCGCCTACCACTATTTCTTTAATCTCTTCTAAGAAATGAAGTAAGGTCATTTCATAGACCAGGAAGTTTGTCTTCTTTCTGATCTATGCTCATAGTAAGAAGAAGATCGCCGCCACATCTGTGACCTCTACACAAAGCCTCTCTTTGCAACAGAAGCAAGTGGACGGGATCGTGGAAGAATACATATACATCTTCTCCTTACCCACCGGGTTATCGATGCACTACCAAGTCAAGCATCCAATTGATTTGACCCCCGATACACCTCTACCTAATGGACCAGTTTATTGTCACTCGTTGATGGAAAATGATGAAATCATGCATTAGATCTAAGAGATTATTCAAAAGGGGAACATCAGACCCAACACCTCTCCTTGCAGAATCCTAATTGTATGGTTTAGAAGAAGGACAAGACTTGTCGTCTTTGCATTGATTACAGAGCCTTAAACAAAAGTATAGACATGAACTAGTATCCAATTCCCAGGATTGATGACCTTCTTGACCAACTCAAGGGGGAAAAGTTCTTCAACAATATTGACCTAAAGTCTGGCTACCACCAGGTTCCCATTGAACCTATGATGTATGGAAGACATCCTTCAAATCTAAATAAGGTCTCTTCGAATGGTTGGTCGTGCCCTTTAGCTTGAAAAATGTACCATCCACTTTCATGAGGTTGATGGATGATGTATTGAGACCCTTCACCAACTCTTTTATGGTGGTATATTTGAATGACATCCTCATCTTCAACAAAACTTGGGAGGAGCACATGTGACATATTCAACAAGTTTTGAGCACGTTGTGGTAGCACAACTATATGCCAACTTGGAAAAATCCTCTTTTGGCATGAACATGGTCCAATACTTGGGCTACATTGTTGATGAGCATGGGGTACACGTTGATCTATCTAAGATCCAATTCATTCATGAATGGCCATCTCAGACCACAGTAACTAAGCTTCGAATCTTCTTGGGACTGGACAACTTCTACTGACGGTTGGTGTTGGGATTCTCCCATATTGCATGTGCCCTCATCCAGGTGACCAAGGACCATGGAAGAGAAGTTTGTTTGGGGGAAGGAACAACAATGAGCATTCAATGATCTGAATCATCACTTGTGATCAACTCCATTTCTCTCCTTGCTCAATCTGCAACAACCATTCAAGATTGAGATTGATGCATCTGACTATGTTGTAGGTGCAGTTCTCACTCAACACGGTCATCCAGTGGAATACCATAGTGAGACACTCTTATATACTCTCTGAAAATACCCCACCTATGATAAGGAAATTTATTCCATTGTAAAATCCTATCTTCAATGGAAACATTACATTCTGGGAAAGGAGATGATCATCCACACTGATCACAAGCCTCTGTAGTTCATACAGACACAGGGGAAATTGTAGAACGATCACCATCATAAGTGTTCCACCTACCTGCAAAAGTTCCATCTCAACATCAAGTATAAGACATGGATATCAAATTGTGTCATTAAATGCCTCAGTCGACCTCCTGTGGCTGCCCTCACCACTGTGGTCCATTCCTGTGGACATGAGGCATCTGAGTGGCCCCAAATTTATCAGCAAGATCCAGACTTCACCACCACCTATCAGCTCTTGGGTACAGGCACAAATGTCACCTATTTTCACCTTTAGGACGAACTATTATGCCATCTAGGCCATCTTTGTCTTCCTACAAGAGAGCGTGCAAAGATGATTTGGGAATCTCACTATAGTCGGATGACAAGACATTTTGGCATGGAAAAAACTGTGGTCATTCTTTAGAAACATTTTTATTGGAAAAAAATTTGACAGGACGTCAAGAAGTATATCAAATATTGCACTTTGTGTGCCATTTCCAAGTCATCCACCAAGAAGAAAGACTTATACACCTCTCTTCCTACTCCCGATAATCTTTGGGAATCCATATCAATGGATTACATGTATGGACTTATGTCCACCAAGAAAGGAAATGAGTGCGTGTTTGTGGTCATTGATTGGTTTTCGAAGATGACCATCCTCACATCCTGCAAGAAGACTATCACAGTGAGAGATACTGCCAAGCTCTTCTTCGAACGAGTATGGGTCCATTTTGGGATACCACAAACCATCATCTCTGATCAGGACAACAGGTTCCATAGCACATTTTGTTGGAGTCTCTGGTCACTGTTGGACACCAAGCTCACTAAATCCAATGCTTTCTACCCCCAAACAAATGACCAAATAGAGCTCATCAATCGGATGATTGTGCACATCTTACGCATGTACAACTCTAAGCATCCACATACATGGGATGAGAGTCTCCCCTATGTTCAACATAGTTACAACAAGGCCCTCCATAGCTCCACTGACCATAGCTCATTTCAGGTGGGGCTAGGATTCCAACCCTTGGGTCCCATTGATATCACACTACCTCTTTCCACCACACAAAAAAAATCTTCCCATGCTCAGTCTGAGACCGACAATGCCACCAGATTCATTGAGTGAATTCAACACATCCAACAACAGGTCCAAGATATTTTGCAGAAATCCAATGCTAAGTACAAGCAACGCCATGATCAACACAAGGTACTACACTAGTTTTAGGTTGGTGACAAATTCTGGTTACATTTTCAAAATGAGCATCTCATAGGCCCCCATCAAAATCTCTGCCCACTTCGGTATGGAACTTACACTATCACCAAGGTTGTGGGTAGAAATGCTACTCAGCTCAACACTCCACCCTTCCTTAGCCTGCACCCAATGTTCAATGTTGAACTCCTTTGACCATATTTTCCACCATTATTGGACACCTCAGAGATCACAAAACATATGACACCAACAAATCTCAACCCTGATTGCATGGAAAAAACATCCACTGATCAGATAGTGGACACAGAGGTCAAGGGAACTCACCAACAGAGGATCCAACTTTATCGGGTTGTCAAGGCGTGGAAACTCCTCCACCAAGGTAAGTGGCTCACCCAGGTCCAAATCCAACAGAAGTTTCCTCACTTGATGGGGGGAATCAACACAATGGAGACCATTGCTTTCTAAGGGGGGATGATTGATCCAAGTGGACATTGGTGGCCACCCACTTATTCCAACTGGACCCTCTTGTCCATTTTAGTTCAGCATGTTCTTCTATACTACTTTGTAATTGTGGGTTCTACACTTCTGGGTCTGTTTGAATCCCTACACATCTTCCAGGTGGATACTGATGGCATCTCACCTAATCCAACTGACTTATTTTGTATGTTTTCATGTCAACACATCTTACTGTACTTCCAGGGCCATTTTGGAGACCTAAGAAGTGTTTTTTTGGCTCACCATAGTCAAAATATAGACAGAGTCAGTGTTTTATGATGTAATGTGTATTTCTCTGAAATACCTTTCCAACGAGCTATCACGCGTTGAAAACAGAGGTCATATGCAAAAGTTACGACCCCGAGAAGTTGAGGTACCAACTTACCCATAGGGGCCCACATGAATTTTGGCGTTTCACCTCCTAGGGTTAGGGTTTTGGATATATAGGGGTTTGGTATTCATGAGTAATATAAAAAATGCCTTTGGAGCCTCATTGTAATGATTATGCTAGGATGTATGTGCATAACAACCACATCTCTTCTCAAAAATAGCTACCAGCATTCAAGCAAGTGTTTCAGTTCTGCAGTTTTACAGTTTCAACCTATTTGATTTATTCAATAGAATATATTGTTCACTGGATATCTGTATTATTCTTCATATATTTGTGTTTATTGTATTCAGTCTGTTAATCAGTTCGTTCCGCTCCTAAATCTAGATCAAGGCATAAAAAAACAATATATGACAACTTGAAGATAAGTAAAAGATAGTTTCTCATCATGGCTATCCAAGTGGATTTTTTTTTGTGAGTGCTCTAAATTCCCACTCGTTTGCATTAATACCTTCAATATTTTCTCAAATTGTGGCACACATGAACACCTCAATTATAATACCAAATGACATGTAGAAATCCTCAATTGAGCTAAGAAATAACTATATGGGCAAGAGCATTTTTTAGGGTAGATATTTTAGTCTAGATTTGGCACTTAAAAACTATACATCTTGGTATGTTATTGATATGTAAACTACCATGGATATTCCACTGGAAGATTTCGTCACAATAAATCTAATAAAAAAACACTGAAATCTTTACTATTATGGTTATTTTCCCTTGAGATCTCATAATACTTAGTTATTGATTTTTCTTCTTATGCGTGAAATAGAAAAAATATGGAAAATAGAGAAAAATAAAATACAATCACACCATCCATAGATAAACACAATATATGACCTGGTTAACCCAATATGAGAGAAAACCCAACTAGAAGTTGAGGTTTCCCTGCTCTCTTTTCTTTGGTATAGAAATGATGCAAGTACAAAGAAAGAGACACTCTTTATGGAGTGGCATTTGAACTGTGGCCTGTAAGGCTGTTAACAAATCTCTCCTCCTCTATTACGCTCATAGAATACCACTCATATTTTCTTCTCATCTATGGAACAAGATACAATGCAAAAGAATGGAACCCCTTCTCCTCCTAGTGGTCTTATTTTTAACATAGCACAATAGCCATCTAGGGATAGGTTTTTGAATTCCTCAACCTTCAATTGTGATAAAGTTTTGGACCATATAGAATGCTATTAGAAAATCCACTGCGTGGCTAGCCCCATATGTCTAAGTAATGGAGGCTGACGTGACATCCACTCACACCATGGTGATCAATATGGTAGGTCAACTTGCGGGAGGCATAACTTTCTCATACGAACTCCGATTGACGAACGATCCATGCCGTTGGAAATATATTGACGTGCATAATTTAGAATATTATTCCATAGTATAGTTTGGACAAAAAAAAAGGTCGTTTGATGCCTCAAAATGGCTCTGAAATATTTCTGACTTCTTTTTGGACCCAAATTTCCAAATTTGGACCAGCCGTCGTAATGGCCCTACAAGTTGATTCCTCCAAATTTTCCACCCAAAAAGTAGCGAGATATATGAAAAATGATATAATGATCCAATACAGATCATGCCTCCCCATTTAGGGAGGCTTTTGGTCCCCAAAATATTTACTAAATGAGGTGAGGATATTTTTTCTTAACCTTCTCCCTGGAGTACCACTTTGCTTTGCCTAGAAGTTGTCCTTTCAACCCAATCTTCCAAAGTTCATGCTTCCCTCGTCTTGTAGTTATGGATCGCTTCTACAAAATGGTGTATTCTTCCAACTCTGCTTGAGCATCTGGTGCTAAATGTTGGTTGTGGAGTCTGATTATCTTCCTGATTCAGAGGTCTTTGTTTTTAGCCATGTTTATACCTCGACGGGGGTTCGAGGGAGAAGCCCCCAAACGCAAATTTTCCTTCTAAATGTATATTGTAATTTCATTGTAAATCTGGACCGTTCATTATAAGTTCGTAGATATAACGGTAGAAGTTATGTTAGGGTTTTTCTCCCGAGAAGGAAACTCTCTTTTATGAGGGAAATGTATTGCGGTTACGTATCATTGCGAATATTGTATTCTGAGAGAGGAGACTGTGAGAGAAATAAGAGGAAGTTGCAACATGTGTGCTATAGGTTGTATCCCTTCATTTGCTGGATAATAATAAAGGAAGGACCTGGAAATTTCTCTGGTGGACGTATCCCACACCAGGTGAACGACGTATATTTGTGTCTGTATTGTATTGTGTATCTTCTGTGTTTTATTTCCACATTTGTTTTATTTTATTGCTCTTTGATCTTGTTTTTCTAACAACTGGTATCAGAGCGAAAGGTAACTCGCAGGAAAAGAGGGTTCCTGGCTTGAGTGGGAGAAATGGTGGAAGATGAAAATTTTAGGTTCGGTAAATTTAACACCCAAAACTACCAGTTATGGAAGATGCAGATTGAAGATTATTTATATCAGAAGGATCTATTCCTACCATTGGGTGGAATAGCAAAGAGGAAGATGACCATGAAGGATGAATAATGGGAGGTTCTTGACAAAAAGACACTAGGAATGATACGACTGAGCCTGGAAACATCGATGGCTTTCAATATTTCAAAAGAAAATACAATGAAGGAGTTGATGGACGCATTGTCTAAACTATATGAAAAACCCTTGGCATCCAATAAGGTATTTCTAATGATGATATTATTTAATATGAAGATGTTAGAAGGTGGGCCTATTGCAGATCATTTAAATGAATTTAATATGATTACTAATCAACTAAGTTTTGTAAAAGTGGACTTTGATGATGAGGTCATGGCTCTTATAATCTTCTGCTCATTACTAGAAAGCTGGAACGACTTGGTCATGGTTGTAAGTAACTTTGTCTCTGGTTCAAACACTTTAAATTTTGATGATGTTGTTGATGTTATCCTTAGTGAGGAAATGCGATGGAAAAACACGTGTGAGACATCAGGTAATGCGTTAAACATGGAGAACAGGGGAAGACAAAATGATAGAGGAAAGGGACCAGGGAACCACGTGAATTCTAGGAAGGGAAGATCCAAATCCAGATTTGGAAATATAGAGTGTTGAAATTGTGGGAAAAAAAGACATCTGAAGAAACACTGCAGAGCTCCAAAGAAACAAAGAGATGGACATCAGGAGAAAAATCAGGAAGAAAATGTAACGGGTGATGTGTTACAAGATGATTTGATTCTTTTTGTAGATAATATTTTCGAGTCTTGGGTAGTATATTCATGGGCTTCATTTTATGTCACACCCCATAGGAAACATTTTCTAGATTATGTTCAAGGTGATTTTGGACATGTTCATTTGGGTGATGATGCACCATGCAAAATTGTTGGAATGGGAAAGGTAAAAATAAAGAAAAGCAATGGAAACCAATGGTTGCTGAAAGAGGTAAGACATGTTATAGATCTAAAGAAAAATATAATTTCAATAAGGCAGTTGGAAAGTGAAGGTTGTCTATCCATATTTACAGATAAGGTGTGGAAGGTCACCAAAGGATCATTGGTGATAGGAAAATGAGAGAAGGTAGGTACATTGTATTTATGTATTGGTAATACTGACTCTTATATCTCTTTAGCTTCTACAGAAGTGGATACGACACTGTGGCATCATAGGCTTGGACACATTAGTGAGAAGGGGATGCAGATACTTCACAAAAGAAATTTGTTGCCATATCTTAAACAAATTGATTTGGATTTTTGTGAGCATTATGTTTATGGAAAACAAAAGAGCGTTAGATTTCTCAGAGTTGAAAAAGAAAAGAAGAGTGAAAGGTTAGAGCTTGTGCATACAGATGTATGGGGACCAACTCAGGTATCATCTCTTGGTGTCTCTCGTTATTATGTTACTTTTATTGATGACGCAACTAGAAAAACTTGGGTTTATTGCATTCGAAAAAATTCTGATGTTTTTGATACTTTTAAAAAATGGAAAGCTTTGGTTGAGAATGAGATAGGAAAAAGGTTGAAGTGTCTCAGATCAGACAATGGAGGTGGATATTGCAGAAAGGAGTTTGGTGATTATTTTTCATACCATGGGATTCATAGAGAGAATAAAGTTCTAGGAACACCACAAGAAAATGGCGTGTCATAAAGGATGAACAGGACAATCATGGAGCGTGCAAGGAGTATGAGATTGCATGTTGGTTTTCCCTTATAGTTTTGGGTAGATTCTATAGATACTATTGTTTAATTAATAAACAAAGGACCTTCAAGCTCTTTTAAAGGTAGAATTCTAGAGGAGGCATGGATAGGTAAAAAGGTAAACTATTATTTTTTGAAGACTTTCGGTTGTGAATTATTTGTCCATATTGATAAAGAAAATAGAACAAAGCTTGAGGTAAAATCCGAGAAGTGTATGTTTATTGGATATGGTGTTAATGATTTTCATTATCGCTCATGAGATTATGAAAATAACAAAATCATTATGAGTAGAGATGTCATATTCAATGATAATCTCATGTACAAAGATCAGTTGCAGGGAAAGAAACATGAAAAATAAAAACCAGAATATGCAGTGCTTGATGATATCACTGAAAAAGTAATTCCAAAGGTACCAGAAAATAAAAATGTACAACAACAGGAGCAACAAGTTACTCAAACTTCTGCAAGTTTTGATAGAACATCTACTAGGTTAAGTAGACCCCCTGAACGATACTATTCTTCAATGTATTATTTATTGTTGATTGATTCTGGTGAACCAGAATGCTATGAAGAGGCAATGCAGGTAAACACCAAAAATAATTGGGAGAAAGGAATGAAAGAGGAAATTGATTGCTTGGTAAATAACTAGACTTGGGATTTGGTTCAGTTTCTTGTAGGAAAAAGAGCATTGTAGAATAAATGGGTTTACAAGTTGAAGGAAGAAGATGGAGGAAAAAATAAGTACAAGGCCAAAATTGTTTTAAAGGGGTTTGCACAAAAGAAAGGTATATATTTTGATGAAATATTTTCTCCTGTTGTTAAAATGACTTCAATTAGGACTATTTTAAGTCTTGTGGCAGTAGAAGATTTGCATCTTGAACAATTAGATGTAAAAACAACTTTTCTCCATGGGGATTTGGAGGAAGAGATTTATATGAAACAACCACATGGTTATGAGGTCAAAGGGAAGGAGAATTTGGTATGCAGGTTGAAGAAGAGCTTGTATGGCCCAAATAAAGCTCCAAGGCAGTGATAGTTGAAGTTTGACAGGTTTATGACAGAACAAGGTTATAGTATATGTCATTCTGATAGCTGTGTTTATTTTAAAAGGCTAGAAAATGGAAGCTATATTGTCTTGCTATTGTATGTAGATGACATGCTTGTTGTAGGGTATAATATGCAGGATATAAATGTAATCAAGAATAAATTAGCTAATTCATTTGAAATTAAGGATTTGGGTGCTGCAAAGAAAATCCTTGGTATGAGAATAACAAGAGATAGGAAAAATCGCAAATTGACATTGTCTCAGGGTGAGTACATAGAGAAGGTGTTGGAGAGGTTTAGAATGTAGAATTCAAAACCAGTTAGTACACTTTTGTCCATCAATTTAAAATTAAATAAGGAAATGTGTCCCACGACATAGGAGGAGATAAAATACATGTCCAGGGTCCCTTATTCATCAACAATTGGCAGCTCGATGTATGCGATGGTTTGCACAAGACCATATATTTCACAAGCAGTGGGAGTTGTGAGCATGTATATGCACAATCCATGTAAAGAACATTAGGGGGAAATAAATTGGATTCTCAGGTATTTTATAGGTACTGCTACTCATGCATTATGTTTTGGAGGTTTAGACACTATTCTACAGGGATATGTTTATTCAAATATGGCAGGTGATAGAGATAGCACGAGGAGCACCATAGGGTATGTTTTTTTTACTATAGGTGGAACGACAGTAAGTTGGATTTTGAAATTGCAAAAGGTTGTTTCACTTTCAACAATAGAGACAGAGTATGTTATTTCTATAGAGGCTAGTAAAGAAATTATTTGGTTACAAAGGTTTATGGAGGAATTGGGAAAGAAGCAAGAGAATAGCAGGTTGTACTATAACAGTGAGAGTGCCATTCATCTTGCAAAGAAATCATCCTTCCATTCGAAGACTAAGAATATACAACTTAGGTACCATTTCGTAATGATCTGTCTTGTACGATGGACATTTGAAGTTGGAAAAGATACCCATTAGCCAGGATCCTGCAGACATGTTAACAAAGGGAGTAACCAGGGAGAAAATGAGTTCCTTCTTAGTTTCAGTTGGTCTTCAAGAATGAAGATGAAGATGATAAATTTTCTAGGTCCAAGAAGGATCATAATAGTCCAACATATACAACATGGGTGGAGTTGTTGAGATTAGTCTCCAAGTGGGAGATTGTTGGTTGTGGAGCATGATTGTCTTCTTGCTGACTACTTATCTCTACCCATATGTCCGTGGATGGAATGTTGTAGACATCTTCAACTTAGTGTACATATTCTCCCACATCGTAGTCTAAAATGCATTAAGACATATGGTATCCCTATTTGAGATGATTCTCCTTGGTATCCCAAAGTGCACCCAAACTTGTTCAAAGAACTTATTTACTACTTCTTGTCCATTGATGGTATTTTTACAAGGAATGAGAATGAACATTTTGTTGTACCTGTCAAATACCACAAATAAATAGTCGTGTCCCTTCTTGGTTGTTGGTAAACCTCCCACAAAATCCATGGAAATGCTTTCCCAAGGTCGAGTGGCTACATGTAAGGGATGGTATAGACCTTGCTTCCTATTGCCGGGCTTGTTGGTACAACAAATTATACATCCTCTAATATATCGTGCTACATCTTCTTTCATTATGGGCCAATACACATACCTATGTAAGTTGGAAACTGTCTTCCCAAAACCAAAATATCATGCAACCTTGGAGGTGTGAGCCTCTCTGATAAGCTACAATCGTTCACCTTTAGGAACACAAAGCTTGTCAAGGTTGTAGAGTAAATTATCCTAAACATGATAGTCATCCTTGCTGTCAATTTCTTCTATATAAATTTGGTCTTGTAGCTGCTAAAAAACCTCTCCGTATGAATATTTCATCCTTCATATACATGTAAGGGCTTCTAAACACTACTCCACATACATCAATGGGTATTACATCCAATTCCACTTCATCAATAAAATCAACACTTATAGAAAATTTAATTTTACATTGTTTCGTTACCTTTATCTCTACATCCTTGTTTACCCAACCCAATGGATAGGGGTTAGGATGATTCTGAACCTCCAATCCAAGATTGTTGACCATAAACTCTATTATGATATTATCCTATGAACTAGAGTTGAACGAAGCATCTATCTTGGTCTTCTTGACCTGAATCTTGATGTTGAAGAGCTTGGTCATCTCCTTCTCTTCCTAGTGATGGAGGATACTTAGATTCATCTCCTTTTGCACAGATGTGCAAACAATATTGTCATCAACATCCAAGCTAATTTCAACCCGATTGCTTGAATCTTTGTCTATAAGCTTCTTTTTCTTTCCGTCCTCCTTTTGATTCTTTGGGTTCAACTTTGGATGTAGTTTCAAACATTTTTCCTCGGCGTGGCCATCAATGTTGCAATGATTTCAATGGTTGTTGGGATATTTGCTTTTTTGTGCAATGGCTATTGTCTTCATTGCAATATTCCTAGTGCTATTTTTTCTTTGAACCTCTTGGTTGCCCCTTCTTTTGGCCAATGTTTTCCAGGTATTATGCCTGTACACAAGCCTCATCCAATGTCCTTGGATTAAAGAACATCACCTTATTTCATAGATGATTGTGTAAACCCACCATATACTTGAGGAGTACATATGAGTTATTGGGAGAGATACCCAACACGATGGCCATCTTTCTGAACTCAGTGGTGTACTCCTATACATTTTTTCCTTGCCTCTTCCTGAAGTAGTGCCACCGGATCCATTGGTCCTCTACATACCCGATAGGGTAGAATTGAGACATGATGAGGGTTTTGAAGTCTTCCCATATAATTACTGGCGGATCACACTCTATCCTAATTGTTTTCGTGTGGATTTCCCACCAGGTTAAAGCATGGCCCTCTAACTTCAATCTAGCTAATGAAATCTTCTGCTCTTCCTCTATATGGTGAACACTAAAATAAACTTCTAGTTTTTGCAACCAATGATTCAGTTTTAATGCATCGATATCACCTTGGTATGGTTTTATGTACACTTTCTCTTCCATATTGAATAAGGATTGTGAAGGGTTCATGACACTCGAACTTGACTGCTCTTTCCCAGATTCTTTATGCGACCCCTTTCTTGAGTCTTCATGTTCTTTCAATTTTCCCTCCGATCTGTTCTCGTAGTTAGATCTTCCATCATCTAAAAACGGTCCGAGATTTTTTTCTAGAGATTCCATAAGGAGGTTCATATTGCGGTTGATTTCAACAAATTGCACTTCCAACCACTCAAATATCTCTTCTGTTGGATCTAGAGGGTTTTTATGAAAAAAATCGTCTACCATGGTTAGGGTTTCTACGACTTCTCTTTAAGCCCAATTACTGGATCTTACAACTTCCCACATATACCTAAAAGAAAAACCTACTTTGATACCAATATGATATGTGAACTTCCATGTATATTCCACTGGAACAGTTCATCACAACAAATCTAATAAAAAAAATACTGAAATTTTTACTATTACGGTTATTTTTATTTTAGATCCCAGAATACTTAGTTATTGATTTTTCTGCTTATGCATGAAATAGAAAAAATGAAGAAAATAGAGAACAATAAAATACAATCACACCATCCCCATATAAACTCAAGATATGAACTAGGTCACCCAATATGAGAGAAAACCTAACTAGAAGGTGAGGCTGGTCTGCTCTCTTTTCTCTGGTATAGAAATGATGCAAGCACAAAGAAAGAGGCACTCTATTTGGAGTGGCCTTTGAACTGTGGCATATATGGCTGCTACAAAATATCTCCTCCTCTTTTATGCTCACAAAATACCACTCTCAGATGTTCTGCTCAGCTATGGAACAAGATACAATGAAAAATAATGGAACCCCCTTCTCCTCCTAGTGGCCCGGTTTTTAACATAGCACGATAGACATCCAGGGATAGGTTTTTGAATTCCTCAAAATTCAATTGGGATAAGGATTTGGAACTTCTAGAATTTTCTTAGAAAATCCACTATGTGGATAGCCCCACATGTCTAAGTAATGGAGGCTGACATGGGATCCACTCGCACCATGGTGATCAATATGGTAGGTCAACTTACAAGAGTCATAACTTTCTTATACAGAATCCGATTGATGAATGATATGTACCTTTGGATAGGTATCAACATGTAAAATTTAGCATGTTCTTCCATAGTAAAGTTTGGACAAAAAAAAGGTCATTTGGTGCCTAAAAATGGCTCTGAAATATTTTTGATTGCTTTTTGGACCCAAATTTCCAAATTTGGACCAGCTGCCGAAATGGCCCTGCAAGTTGATTTCTCCAATTTTTCCACCCAAAAAGTAGTGCGATAGATGAAAAATAATATAATGATCCAATCCATATCAGTTATTGCAAATGAAAATATACCAAATATTTAAGAAAACTAAGGATTCCAGTAATTGTCTATATCCATAACATTATACTCAAGGTATATATATATATAAACTCAAATATTATACAAGAATGGACACTAAATTTGCATATACTCTGCTTTCTCATGTATGGAAAATCAACTCAGAAACTTCACAATCACGAGAGATATTTTACCAAATGCATAACTTGCACATACATGTATAAAATTTAGCTCAAAGGATGCACACATGGTAGTGTATTGTTAATTAAATTTCTCTCATATATATATAACTCAATGAGTGCATACATATGGAATATTTGTTATGCATTGTTGAATATATTTCAATTGGTTTGAATCCTTTGGAGAGTTGAAGTAATAAACCCTTGGTGGTTCTATAGTCATGAATGCACAATCAAAATGAAAATTTGGAGCTTAAATTATGCATATTTCTTAGTAGATTTTTGGGACAAAATTTGGGTTATTTCAATCTAGACATAAATCCTACTTATTGATGCTTATACAATTATCTTAGTTGGCATTTATTGTGGTGGAATGATAGCTGTGTGGATGAAGTTGAAATTTTCACAGGTTTTCTAGCAACATCTACACGAATATTTCGATTTAGAGGCATTATACCATCTAATATATGTGATGTTGATTTCACGCACTATTTAAAAATGGTGATCAATGAGAGAGAGGACTTAAAAAACTTGCAATGATATTATAGGTATGAAACATTAGTGATATCTAGTTCAAATTGTAAGGGGAAAGTTGTGAGACGCCCCAATATGTTTCTCATTAGTGAATTCTAGTCCAAAATAATGCTTTCATGCTTAGTGCTAGATGCCATTGTAAAAATGGTACCTTCCATACAATCCAACGAATACAACAATTCAAGGAAACAATTTGTAATAAGTTTTTAAAGTGAATTTTTCTCATTTGTAAGGAGAATAATTTCACAATCAAGAACCACTAACTTGATTTTCTGATTTGGACAATTTCCCATACACCAAGTCCAATTTGTGGAAAGTGTCAATTCCACATACAAAGTCCATAGACCTCAACTTGTTGTCAATAAGTAGTAAATAGTTTCATAAACCTTGTAGACACTGTGCTTTGAAATATGAATTTAAAAATGCCACTCACTTGAACCATGCATGGAGGAAGGATACGTCAAGTAACAACCCATGAATGAATACATATAAGTTCCTCCCACAAAACCACATAGGACAATTACTGTGAATAAAAGAAGGTTGCGGACTTCCCAAGCCGGTGAGAATGTGGTGTCTGATAAGCATGGAGTTATGTTTGGACACTGAGATTTTCTAGCCCAAAATAAAAAATGCATTATACAAGATTAAATGGGTATACATGGACATCCAAACTCACCTGCATAATTTTGGGATTTTCCTTTCCATTGCTATAAAAAGTATTCTTCTTGGCACATAAAGGTAACCTTTCAACCACCATTTTCTAAATGTATGCAAGGTATCAAAACATAGGAGAATTGTTCCTACTCATATGAAAAATATTTAAGTGGATTCTATCACCACTCTCATGGTTATAAAGAAAAAATTAAAATCAACAGTTGCAACCAAAAAATAAGCATCAACCTGTGTGTGTTATGTATGAGAAATTAGTCTCTATGACAATTATTTTTTCTCGAAAACAAATGGTGATGCAAAATGTATTAGAGTACTAGAGTGGTCATTTTCAAGTCCTCTCAATGTAGGAAATTACAATGACCAACCAAAATTTCCAAGATATTTGCAGACCCCATGTAGAACTAAAAACAAAAGAAGTTCAAGAAGGACAAAAGAATGATGGGAGTTTAGGCAATAAGCTCTTATCCTTCAATAGAGCCTTCTATGGAAACTAATTCATGAAGCATACAATGATTAGGGAGTAGGAAAATTTGTATAGGAACCAAATTTCAACACACAAAAACATATTTAGAATATCAAAAACACTTATTTATTTAACCATGAACCATACAAATTCTGTAAACAAAAAATATAAAGAATTACTAGAAACATAGAAGAAACTTATTTTTTTGAATATTGTAAACCAAGCAACTGGCCGAGACTGAGCGATTTCCACCCAACCCTAGGTATTCCTCTGTTGAAACTCCCCCCTAGTCGGGATATGATACCACTATGGTGAAATAGGAAAACGCGGTTCTAAATTCAGGTTAAACAAGTTAAAACCAAGTGATTTTCATTGTTACATTCTTAGGGGATACAACATCTCTTTGGCACCTACATTACCTTCCCTACTTAACGTAAGGAGTACTTCCTTATGTGCTACATAGTCCCTTGGAAGTCCCTTCATCTATTTCTCTTAAGTGTGCACATATAAATCTCCAAGATGATATATGAAAACGTCTACAAAATTTCCTTCATTTCTTGGCTCTTTTACTAAGTCTAATGGCTCTTTCTCATGGTTGGTTTGTTCTATGGAAGAGTATCTTTGTTTTTATTGTTATACACCCTCTCTATATTTCTACTTATCTTTCTAACTTTTCCTTCTCTCCCATTCGATTTTTTCACACATGATTGATAGCAAGAGAATCCCAACACACCTTATTTCTAGTTCCAAGAATGTAGGGAAGATATGTTGCTAATTTTAGGAAGTGATTGTTTAGATTTAGGGATTTGTTTCCTCCACACCTCTTAATATATTTTAACTTTGAAAACTAAATTTTTTAAAATAAGTGAAGGTTCAAGGTAACATAAGATATATGTTTTTAGGCATAATTCCCCCATGACCCCATCACATTTCCCCTCTTATGGTGTCATAGACCTTTTAGGCACTCTTGCTCTACCAACCTTGGTCATTTTTTTATTAACTAGAGAAATAAAATACTTACAATGTTTACAACACCATGGTATATCTACCTCATGG
Source organism: Picea engelmannii (assembly GCA_009831015.1). Lineage (NCBI taxonomy): Eukaryota > Viridiplantae > Streptophyta > Pinopsida > Pinales > Pinaceae > Picea > Picea engelmannii. Next base: position 1,068,130 of record ML778650.1, on the reverse strand, counting down.
TGTTAGTACAACATAAATAAAGTATCCATGCAAAATATTTAACAATTTTAATTACAAATATTTCTAGGAGTAAAATTGGGATATTACACCCTTCCTTGAACATAGTATTCTTGTCGATGATGAGTCAAGGAAAAGGCCATTCAAAGATTCCTTAAAAATATCATTGAGGGGTCCTAGAGAAGGGTTGAACAACCCCTTCTCCAACATAAATTCTTGTTGACATGGAACCTAGAGAAGGGTTAACCAACCTTTCATCCAACATATAATTGTTGAGCACAAATTTATACTGAGAGGGGGGGTGAATCAGTATAAGACAAATTTTTACTTTTTCAAACATTCATCAACCATAAGAAAAAAATCACATATTAGATGCAGAACATGGAACGAAAGATTTACATGGAAACCCTTTCGGGAGAAAACTATGAAACTTTTCTTTATAATTATTTGTAGGCACCAACCTATTGTTTTTGGTTGTGGAGCTTGATTATCTTCCTGATTCATATTTCTTGTTTTAGCCACATTTGGACCTCATTACCTGACGAAGGGGTATGGGGGGGATATCCCCCCCACTTCTCTCACCGGGGGGGGTCTAGAGGGGGGCAAAGAGAAATTTTGGAGCCCCCCCTGGCAAGGGATTAAGGGGTAGTGCCCCCAAAGAAAAATTTTGGGAAAAATTTCCTTGTAAAATATTGTACTTTCATAGTCAATCTGGACTGTTCATTATAAGGTCACAGATCTGATGGTAGAATTTATGTTAGGGATTTTTTTTTCCTAAAAGGAAACCCTTGTTTATGTATGAGGGAATTTTATTGTGGCTGTGTGAGAGAGTGAATTTTGATTTATGAGAGAGTAGACTGTGAGAGAAAGAAGAGGAAATTACATCAGGTATGTTGGAGGTTGTATCCCTTCATTTGCTAGATAATGAAAAAAAGGAAGGACCTGAAAATTTCTTTGGTGGACATAGCCCACATTGGGTGAACCACATATATATGTGTCTCTATTGTATTGTGTATATTCTATGTTTTATTTCCACATTTATTTTATTTTATTTCTCTGCGATCCTATTTTTCTAACAGATGTTACAAATATTTGTAGGCACCAACCTAATGGAAACACCAATCCCCACTAATACAAATCATAGTAGGCACCAACCTACTCTTACATATCTTCGTAGACACCAATCTCCACTGCTAAGCACCAAATTAGAAAGAGACACCAATCTCTTTCAGATATTCATTGAGACCATTATACTAGGGACACCAATCCCCACTGCTAAGCACCAAATTAGCAAGAGACACCAATATATTACAAATATTCATATACACCAATCTACTAGAGACACCAATATCCACCACTAAGCACCAACTTAGCAAGATACACCAATCTCTGAGCTGCATCAACCTTCATCGAGTTTGCTTGTTGTTTCTACCTTCACTAGGTTTGCTTGCTGCTTCTGCCTTTACTAGGTTTACTCACTGCTTCTTCCTTCACCAAGTCTACTCACTACCTCTGCCTTTACCAAGTCTGACCAAAATTTGAATTTCCAAATGGAAAATTTCCCAAATATTGTTGTTTTGAGATTCTTTCCAAGAAGGAACTTGTACACCATGCCACATATCCAATTTTGAAAATATGATTTTATTGCCCCTTGACCAAGTTTTGAGGATTCTTGGTCATGTTTGACCTGATTTTGGGACTTCAACAAGCTTTCAAAGGTGAAGCGCAAGACGAAGCAGAGATCACGGGGTCTCGGGCCCTTTTTGGGATTTGAGATTATGTAACAAGTATGGGAATGCCATCCCATGGGTTTACCCATGCTTAGGCCTAGTTTGTAATGTATAAATAGAAGGCTAGGCAATGTAAGAAGAGGAAGTTGCAAGTTGGATAAGTGCTAGAGTTGGATCTGTGTGATCAAGAGTTGTAATTCTTTTGGTGCATACTATGTAAGACTTGCAGAGCTAAGTGCAATTCATTGTAAGAGACCATGGAAGGCTGCGTGCTTAGATCTACTCGAGGAAGGAGGATCTAGCGAGCTATGAAGATCCCTTGTCCTCTATAGAGTAGGGGTTTTGAGGCTCTGTGCATGTAACCAATTGAAGAAGCTAATAAGGAAGACAGACAGTTGGTGGAAGTATCCCCAGGGTGGGGGTTGACGCAACCTGCCCCTCACCGAGCAAGCTGCTCCCACCAGGACCTTCTTCAGCCACGGGCCCAAAGAGTCTAAGCTCTTCCAACTCCCCTCGGGAGTTACGAGTCACCCACAATAACTCCTTCAGCTATCTCCCTTTTCGGAAATCGGGATATCGCGACTCGGGAGTTCGCGGTTCACGCGAACACATTCACATGCACAACAAAACCCCGACTCCCGATGGTCAACGGGTCAACACTTCTATTCGGGAGTTTCCCTATCGGGACATCGACAGTTGTGGTGTCGTGCGTATCATGCAACACAAACCCCCGAACCCCGAAACTCCGACAGCACGCCACCTGTCCTCCACTTGCTCTGGAGGCCCCACCCAACTACGTCACCTCCTTCACTTGTGCGATCGGGGATCGCGGGATCGCGACTTCACCGGTTACAATTTCCTTGCATCACAAAACCCCGAATCCCGATTCCTCCAGATCTTCCACCACGTGTCCTCCCTCCGATCAACGACTCCGATTGACTCGAGGAATCGTCGGTCGCGATTTCAAAGAGTATAGAACTCTTACCTCCGGGAACGCCGAACTTCGAACCCCGATCCAAAGGGATCCTACGCCACGCGTCCCTTCTCCAATCGACGACTCAGATTGATCTTGGGAAATCGTCGGTCGCGATTTCAAAGGGGTTGGACCCTTGCCTTGTTAATCCCCGAATGCCGATACCCCGAAGCCCGATGGGCTTTGATCCTTCCTCGCCTGAGCTTCCGGCTATCTCCCGCGCAACTCTTCCATGATCGGACGGTCCTCGGGATTTCGGGTTTCTCCTCGACAACTCCTAGTCGTCGAT
>ML778650.1:1008180-1054786 GCA_009831015.1 Picea engelmannii | reverse complement strand
CTCTCTGGACAATCCACGGCTTTGTGACCGTCTTTTCCACATGTGAAACATGTGATAACTCCTCCATGGCCTCTTCCTCTACCCCGGGTACGAGGAAATGTGTTGGCATCAGCATAATCTCCTTGTTGATCCGGTCGCTGCCTGCTCGGCTCAATATTCTGCTGCCTCTGCTGTGAGGTTCCACCCCTCTCAGCTTTCCCTTGAGGGTTTTTCCAATCCTCCTTGGGCTTCTGTGTTCTCTCTTGAACAACTGATTTGCTCCTAGGTTGGCTTCTGCCTCGGCCTCGCTGACCTTGCTTGCGGCTCAGTTTCTCCTCAGCTTTCAAAGCCATTTGGTACGCATCCTCAACAGTGCGGAGGGTTACCATGCTCAATTCGTCCTGAATGTCATACTTAAGACCATTCAGATATCTCGCCACTTTTTCGTCATCACTCTCCCGATGACCAGCTCGAAAGGTCAAGTAACTAAGATTATGACAAAACCCCAGAAAGAATCAGAAAAAGTATTTCTACAGATGAAAGAAACCTTGAATGACCACCAACATGTCAGCTTATTAGAGATCTTGAAAGGAAAATAATGAATTGAATCAATAATAGGAGACTTCGACATTGACTATATTCTGGATGAGGAAACACAGTTGAATATCATGACATAAAGAACTTGGGAAATTCTAGGAAAGCTTGCTATGATTCCTTCATTGGGAGGAATAAGGTTCTTTAGAGGAAAGTTGATAAACCTATGTAGAATACTTACCCAAATATCTATGAGTTGCAATGGAACTTCGACAAAGGAATAATTTGAAGTTATTAAATTTATAGAGAACAACGCTCCATTTTATGTGTTACTAGGAAAACCTTGGATTGAAGGAGATCAGGCCAGAAGGAAAGAAGAAGAAATTGTAGAGTTGAAGAAGCAAGAATTAAAAGATTTCATGACTAGGAGGATCGTACACTTGATCGAAGAATAGGAGAACCAAGCAAAGCTACTTAGGACCAGAGAATTGGATGTCGAGGTAGGAAGAACACTATAAGACCCGCAAAAAACTGAAGTACCTATTCAAGATATAGAGGAAGTATTGCCCCTGATTTCTAGGAAAGAACCTCACTAGCACGAAGTTACTTTGCCAAAAGAAGATAAGAATCAGAATGGAAAAAGGAATTCTGAGATGAAACTCACTACAAAGAAGGATAGAAAACTAAGTAAGAAGAGAGCTAAGATCGAAAAGTTACAGAAGGTTCTAGAGGGAACCCCATAGAAGGAAAATTTGCAAAATTGGAACTTTGTTGGGATATTAGAGCTGCGTCACATGGCACTTCTCCATGGCGATGCATTATAGCCGTTAGAGACAGTATAAGCATTATACTGATTGCCCAAATGGGTAGAAAGGAAGAATTTATGATCAGAAATTTTGCCACCAGACCGTTGGGACCACACCATAATGGACAACACTGAGTTAATGAAGGCTTCTCACCCGTTGCAAGAGATCCATTTTCAAGTTATCTATTTATCCTGTCGTGCCACGCAACAAGAACATTTTTTCTAACCCTGAATCTGAGCCCACAGACTAGTTGATTTCACATAGTGATCATCGCACTATTACCATTCATCTCGTTGCATTGAGAAATTACTCTTCGAACTCGAGATATTCAACCACGAGCATGCATGTCAAACGAGCTTAGCGATGTAGAGAAAATGTCGAGGAAGTTCTCATTGACCTAATGAATGAAAGAGTAATGTATGAAAGAGAAATGTTTTCAAGTATTCAAGCGTCAACGATGAGAGGACATCAAGCCTCTCTGTCGACTGCTCGCGGAGTCGGATCATCTCGACCATCGGCAGAAAAGAGAACCAAACACGGAGATGACCTAGAGAATGCAAAGTTGATCCCGTCCATATTGCCCGATTACATCCTGCCTCTAACCGACACGGTGAGTCGAGATAATGTGCCAAGATATTTTGAGTACTCCATGATTACTGCATACCTCTTGAAGGGGATACGCGCAGTTTGAGTGCAGTAGGAAAATATCACAGTGTTGAAGTTCAGTGACTTCAACCTCGGAGATCGCAAAAACTATAGTATGATCGCCCCGTACAAATATCTGATTAGGACGAAGGGGAATAACTCAAATATAATCCCCTAACTGTGGATGATGAACCTCGTGTAGTCCACCCTGCTAAATGTAATGAAGATCCCACACTTTGGAAGGCACCAGGAAGTGAACGCATGTGTCAAGATATTACTTTCATGTTACCATGGCGGTTCCTTATCGCTAGACCACTGGATTACAGTCGATCCGACATTGATCCATAGGATCACAGGATTAAGTATGCAAGGACCTGACCCACATAATTTCTATCCAGGAAAATCCACAAATCGTGCGCTAGCACAAAAGATCAAGGATACATACGATGATGTTGAAAAGGGAACGCGAGGCTACAAGGTAGCCTCCATCTAGAATGGTGCAGTGCACCTAGCCTTCCAGCTAATAGCCGAAAAGTTAGCAACGAAGAACAAACTTATGCAGGTCACATGATTTTTTGTTGACCTCGCAGGGAAGTGTGTGGAAGGCCTATAGATGAACTGGGTGAAGTACCTAGTTAATCAGTTGGAACTAGACTACCACGAAGCACATGATCAGGGCTACAAGTTTTAATTTAGCTGGCTCCTGAGATATGCCAGAAGGTGCAACCTTCCCGGATATTGAACCGTTCGAGCTGCTTGCCACGAAGTTCGCTACCCTTTTGTACTTGAGTGATATGAACAAACAATGGCAGTCGAACGTTGTTTTTCATACATAGTACCTTCATCTGAAGAGAGCCATTGAAGCTGAACCACACATGACCCTGAACACCCTATAGAGGTTCCAACCCCTGATGAAGTTCTGTGTAGATCGACACTTCATCTACATAATAGCACGATCCGATGAACATAAGGAGCAACTTCAATCGTACTACAAGCTCACGGAAAAAGACCTTGAGGAGATCACCAAGGATTGGTCCACATAAGTCCTTATTCCCACAAACCCTACAGAGATGTCTAACCTTGACAGCCTAGAGACCATGCATAAAGAACAGGATACACCTGACCCAACAGAACAAAGATGACCGAAGAGGTACAAGATTTAAGAAGTGCCTCAGGAAAGACTGCTTCAGTATCACCTGACTGAGGGGGTGATGATGAAGTAGAAGAACTAAATGGAAAAGGAATTGAACAGAAGCCAGACGAAGTAACACCACCCAAAGACGAGGTCGATCCCCTAAATAAGAGGAAGGTTTCTCCCCTGAAATATTCTTCCTAGAAGAAATCGAAAGCCACCATGACCAAGATGAAGATTGTGTTTATTGCCGATGATTTCGACTTCATCATTGCAACTTTCAATGACGCTTCGCTGAAAATTGTGGAGAAACAGGAAGATAAGCAAGAGAAAATGTATGATAGAATTGAGATTGATCTCTAAGGGGTACAATAGGCCCTTAAGTCTAGTCTCACAGTCTCCACTGTGCCCATGCCATCAGGAGAACTAGAGTTGGGAGATGAGCCAACCCAACTCCACCAACTAGCTGATGCGGTCGAAGCTCGCCTTTGTCGCGCTCAAGAAGAAATAGAACAAGCCACCCAGGCCTTGAAGCAATTGCAAGACATACTCGTAGAATAACACAGAGATGCAGAACATGAGAAGGTTTCTCTCCAGGTAAATTTTGAAGAAGAGAAAGCTCAGATGCAACAAGAAAAAGAACAATTGCTCGTAGAGCAACTCGAAGTGAAAGAAGAAGTCAATAGAGAACTCCGCTCTGTCACAGGCTTAGAGACACAAAAATAAGACTGAGTCACGCATCAAGTATAACATCTTGAAGAATCTATCCAACAACTACAACAATGAATCATAGACTTAGAGATCCGCACATTTCCCAACACCCCGCAGGATTTGAAGGATCAACGAGAAGCAATTGCTCGAAGCGCAGTTGAGAGAATAAAGGCCATTTCCATGGAATGTAAGAAACTCACTGATCGTAGTGCCTAGACATACGAGAAACTAACTGAGAATCCTGAACTGAAGGCACTAGAGTCGCAACTCCAAGAGGCAAAGTATCAAGCATAAACGATACAGGCGCAACTGAAGCCCCTGTCAGCCGTGAAAAAAATGAAGCGATCCCAGGAGCAGTGCACTGCCCAGCAACAGGTCCACACTATCTAGAGAAAATTCATGGAAGTGACTCAAAGGATCCAACCTGTACAAGATAAGGCTTACCAATTGTTCACCAAGATCGAAGGTCGAGGAGCGAAACTGGAGCAAGTTGTCACCGCAATTGAACAACACCTAGAAGGACTTGTCAATGAAGAAGTCATACAAGATTTCGCTGAACAAGAGGTTGTGGTACAATAACATGTTGAAGCTTCCTGAGCTAAGCTCAAGGATTTTGAAGCAGAACTAGTCCGATCAGATTGACTTGGGACGAGTCACAGGTGAGTGTTGGGAGCCTGCTGGCCCTTTACCAAGTTTTGAGGATTCTTAGTCATGTTTGAACTGATTTTGGGACTTTGACATGCTGTTGAAGGTGAAGTGGAGATCATGGGGTCTCAACCCCTTTTAGGGCCCTTTTTGGGATTTGGGATTATGTAACAGGTATGGGACTATCGGCCCATGGGTTTACCCATGATTAGGCCTATTTTGTAATGTATAAATAGAAGGCTAGGAAATGTAAGAAGAGGAAGTTGCAAGTTGGCTAAGTTCTAGAGTTTGATTTTTGTGATCAAGAGTTGTAAGTGCTTTGGTGTATACTATGTGAGACTTCAGAGCTAAGTGCAATTCATTACAAGATACTGTGGAAGGCTGTGTGATTAGATGTAATCGGGGAAGGAGGATCTAGCGAGTTGTGAAGATATTATGTCCCATGCGGAGTAGGCTTTTTGAGGCTCTATGCATGTAATAGATTGAATAAGCTAATAAGGAAGACAAAGAGTTGGTGGACGTAGCTCCAGGGTGGGGGTGAACCACATACATGCTATGTTGCTCTGATTTGTGTGATGTGTTGATGTGTTTATATGTTAATGTGCTTAATGATTTAATATAGATGAATGATCCATCGATGCTTAGTGATTAATATTATGGATGAATGTTAGATCTGACTAGCATACATGTGCTTAGTGCTTGAATCTGCTAGATCTAATCTATTTCGTCGTGCTACGTGTTGTTAGATGCTAGATCTGGTTGAATATTGCGATGTTCTATAATTAGGGTTTACTGCGATGTAACTGAGACTAAATGTTGACAAATGTTAACTGATGAATGATCTGTTAAGTGTTAGAATCACAAATCTGTGTCCCATCTAAGGTTGCAGACACCTGAGTCCTGCAACCACCCCTACCTCTACCTCGGGTGAGACTTCATCTGTTTCGCAGGTGTTGCCGAAAGGGCTGGTAATTAGGGTTTTGTTGGTGCGCTGTTGTAGCGTTGAACCTTGGGTCTTCCCCTATGCCAACATATTTTGAATTTTTTATCACATGTACACCAAGATATCACCCCTATCTCTACAAAATTTCAAGGTCTGAAACATCCCAACAAATAAGTTATAGCAAAATTTCCAAGCTTGTTTGAAATTGATATTTCAGGAGCATTGAGGAACCCTAACTTCCACAAAGCATGTGCTTGAAAATATATCAAAATATAATATGATATTTTTCCACATGTACAACAAGATCTCTCCTTTGTCTCTACAAAATTTTAGGGTTTGAAACATCCCGGAAAATGAGTTATAGAAAAAGTGCCAAGTTGACTTGTTTGAAACTAATTTTAGGAGAATCCGGGAACCCTAACTTCCATAGAGAATATCTCTGAAAGTATAGTGAACCAACATTTTTTTGAGGAAAATATATGAATTACCTTACTCAATCATTTTTGGATCTTTCCTAACTAGGACAAGATAGTTGAGAATGTTACCCGAGGGTTTATATCCTAAAAATATTATCTCAATCCACAAGTATTAATTACAAGGACTGAGGCTGATTTATAGTTTAAACATGTTGCAAAAAAAAAAAAAAAAAAAATTCTAGAATATACGCAGATTTGCTATTAAGTAGACATGTAGATCAAAAATCGAAAATTAATCAAGTCACAAATACACATATATGAGACAGAATAACAATTTGATTTTATTTCACTTTGAGATATCAAAAATGTATTCTATTTACAAAACCTTACAAAACCGCTACGAGGGCATGGACCAAAGTCTGGTTTATAGATCTTCAATGAATAACATACAAAAAGAATCCAACAAAAATTAAAACTGAAATTAATAATCTGGATCGACTTGCCACAAAATGTTGCCAATTTGACTCTACAAGATATCTTTTATCAACCATGAAACTTAATTCACAAACAAACAATAATACATAGGCTATCAAGGATGGATCAACACTTCTAAAACAAGCATCTGAAAAGTGTGGTTCAGTCTTGAGCCTTGTTTTCTACAATAAGACCTTGATGTCAAGAAGAGAAATAGGCTTTGAATAAACTCAGAAATGAACGAAAACTGAAACTATCTCATGTAACTAAAGAGAAAAACTTAGTCTTTCTTTCTCCTTTTATTCTCCCCTTCTCTCTTCTTCTCATTCAACTTTTATCTTTTCCAAATCAGTTGAAGTAGTTCAACTACTTTCTATAGTTAAGTTGATTTAAATTAACGAATTAGTTAAGGAGAAATAAATAATAATAATAATATAGTTAAGGGTATTAACTGATAATAACTAGGTAGGTGGGACCCCTTGTGACTCCCGCCATTTCTTCCTTTTAACTCATGAAATAAAATGCAAAAAAAATTCATTTTAACCATATGCCACCCTTGTAACTCACTCGAATATCTTTCAAACTGGATATTTGAATATCAGAAACAATTTATATCATATTCAAAAAGAATATATATATATCCACATTATCCACAAAATATCAAAATAGAGCTTGCTGTCCAAAAATATTGAAAACCACTAAGCACTGTCTTCATCAACTGAAATCATAAAAAACATAATCTAAAAACCATATTTTCCACTTTGTGAGGCAATTTTACTTTTTTCATTGTTGTTTCCATTAGACTTCTCAGAAGTAGCCCGTGGTTGATTGGACCCTTGGGGATGTTGTTGGATCATGTTGTCATTGATGCCAATGGATTGATGTCAAGTGATTGATTGATGCCAAAGGATTGATTGATTGATGTAATGTAATATGTATTTTCCTTGATGAGAATTCATAGATGAAGATGGATCAATGAGTTTTCATTGATACATGATGAAGATGGATCGATGTGGTTTCATTAGTATATGATGCATTGTTGGAAAAATGTATAGATGATTCATTATTGTCTTATCATGATTGATAAGGTGCATAAATGGATGAACTACAAAGTGGTCCCCTTATGGTGAAATCCCTCATGGGAATACGCTTTGCGGATTGAGTTATCCTAGAAGAATGGTTGGAGGACCCATGCTTGTATGTGGAATAATGAGATGAAGATCAAGGAAATTGTTGGTGAAACTATCCTAGATGGATAGTTCTTGTCATTCCATTTTTGGTGGTATGTGGAATGTCACATAACTCCTCATGGTTTGAGAGTTACGGCCTTACGAAGATGAAGGACCCCCATATGAAGGCTTGAATCCCCCAAGGTCAAAGAAGTCAAAGTGACATAAATGAAGAAATCATTATTTAAATGATAAAATAAAGTGAAAAAGTCAAGGTGGATTATTTAAATAATAAAGAGAAGTGACAAAATCAAGAAATGATAAAGTAAGGTGACAAAATCAAGAAGGAATATTTAAATGATAAAGTATTGGAAAACTTTCTATTTATGGAAAGTGGTTAACCCTGAAATAAGGAAAATAGGTTAAGTGACCTAGAAATGGGTTAATATTATTCAAATGATAAAGTAAAGTGACAAAGTCAAGGTGGATTATTTAAATAATAAAGATAAGTGACAAAATCAAGAAATGATAAAGTAAGGTGACAAAATAAAAAATGAATATTTAAATGATAAAGTATTGGAGAACTTTCTATTTATGGAAAGTGGTTAACTCTAAAATAAGGAAAATAGGTTAAGTGACCTAAAAATGGGTTAAGTTACCTAGAGTATGAAAGTATAAATAAGATAACAATGGTCTCTTGTAGATAATCCTTTTTGTGGATCAATGGAGAGCTTCTTATGAGAATATCTTTTGGAGTATTGATGGAGAGCTTCTTGTGAGAGATTCTTGAGCATTTTTTGGTGTGGAACACTCGAGAATATTGAATTTCTATAGGTGACTGAGGTAACCAAAGGACATATAAGATGAATTTCAGAGGGAAGGTGAATAAAAAAAGGGTCATAATTCAAGGGAGGATAAATTCTTTTCATGATGCTTTCTAAGGTATGTTATTTACAGGTCATCTCACCATTTTCGTAACAATTTTTTTTATATAATGATTCAGACTGTGATATTGATATTCCATTGAGGAAACATATCCATTTATCTGTGGTAAAAATTTCATCTTGTGGGTAGTTGTAGTTTTGGAGATACACTCTGTGGAAAATAGGGTTTGTGGCTAGTCCTGAAACTAGTCTAAAACAGGTGTTTCGGGTAAAAATGTAATAAATTCTTCATAACAGATCCAAATTCAGTGAGACAAATTGTGTTAGTTGTATTACAGTATGCAGTATTCTGTGTAACAATTTTAGATTGATTCAAAAAATATTCCATGCAGGGCACTCTCTACAAGGTCGTTCTCTAGAATAAGCCAAAATTCAGCAAGGTATGCCATTTTTTCTATAAATCATTTTATGAGAGGTTCCAAGTAGTAAAACATGGTGTAATTGAATTAAACACAATGAATAAAATTGTCTATCATTTTCAAATATTTATTCATTACAAATAAAAAGTTATGATTATTTAAAGTTAGGGTTGTTGACTAATCCAAAACTAGTCATGGTTGAGACAAGCAGTTGATGAGTTGGCACATACATGAGGTGTATAGTTGATGATGTTGATACATATTGATGAGTCATTTTTGATGAGTAGTTGAAACATTATTGGTATATACTTGGTACATGGTTGGTTCCACTTGTTTATGGTACAGGTTGATTACAAATTGTTTGGTACAGGTTGGTGCATGGTTGATGCACTTGTTTATGGTACAGATTGATATCTGTTGAGGATTGTTGCCTCATATTAGTTGGTGCTGAGGGTGTAAGTTGAGTCTTGCATTATAGATATTTTTCTCTTGTAGAGTTTTATTCTATTAAGTTGTTTCTTAAAAACCCCAAGGATTCTAGTCCGTAATAAATAAAAAATTGTACATAGATCTTGTGTTCTTTGTGTTCCTTGTGGTGATGACTTCTTGATGGCATATTTCTGATATATGTTGCTGATATGTGTTGACATTTAATTGGTTATAAATGATAGAAATGAGTAATGAGTTAATGGTGATTGTTAACTAAGGATTTTTGGGAAAAAGATCCCTACACTATTCACCCCCCCCTCTTAGTGTAGTCGGTGTGTCCAACAATTGGTATCAGAGAAGACCTTCACTACAAGCCTTAACAAGATTGAAGGATATCCATAGAGACACAAATGGACGATGAAGTTCCAATCCTTGATGAGGAAAACTATTCTACTTGGAGAATAGAGATGAGATTACATTTGAAGACAATGGGAGCATCAATTTGGAAGGCAGCCATTGGTGGATTGGTTCCTTTGAAGAACAAGTCAAAGTTTGAAGCTCAAAGAGAAGGAAAGAAGAATGATGCATTGACTCTCAAGACCATTCTTAGTGGACTCTCAAGCCCTATCAAAGAAATAATGGAACAATGCACTTCCACCAAGGATCTATGGCTAAATATAGAGGAGACATATCAAAGCAATAAGGAGAAGGAAGATATTGAAGACCACTCCATCAAGATTATCAAAGGTAAAGAATATCCAAAAACCCTTTATTGTATTATTTCTAAATGTGATCTTGAAAACATTTCAAATGAAGACAAAGAATCAAGTGATAATATTGGCAAAAAGGAAGATCTTGAAGATACTTCAAATAAAGGTAAAGAATCTCCAAAGACTCTTTATTGCAATGATTCAAAATATGATGATGTTGAATTTTTCTCAAGTGAAGAAGATGATCTAGAAACAATTTGTGTAAAGTTTGATGGAAATTATCCCATGGAAAGAATAGAAGAATATCTATTATAACTTCAAAAATAAGTTGAAGAGGGTTTATATAGATATAGAAGTGATCATTTTTATACACACTATAACTATCTTTCAGATAACACTAAGAAGTTTCTTAGGAGAAGTCAAAGGCACATATTGAAGTTAAAGGGAATGCTCAAGGAACAAGAAGAGATAAATAAGATTCAATTATAAGAAAAGGAAGAAGAGATCACAAGACTAAATAATGAAAAATAAGATATGAAGGTAGATGACGAGATTAACAAAATTTTTGAAACTATTATTCATCTCAAGACCCAAATTGAAGAAGCCAAAAGGGTAGAAGAAATTTTGAAGAATAAAATTAATGAAAATGAAGATTCATGTGATAAGTTAGAAGCTGAAGTTGTTGACCTTAGAAAGAAGGTATATAAGTCAAACAAATTATTGAATAGCTCACAAATCTTGGAAAGTCAAATATCACCATGTGATAAATCATGACTTGGATACAAAGAAGAAGCTACACATGCTGAAGCAAACACCTCAAAGAAGCATGAGGTAAGTCCATCAAAGAAGGAAGACAATGTTGAAAAACAACCATCTACACAAGGCAAGGAAAATTTCAAAAGAACAAAGCAGGGAAGACATCACGAAGCTATCTTTGGGACACCAAAGAAAATGTATGAAAGTATTTTTCATGGGCATTGTTATTCATGTAATGAATATGGTCACAAAACTTTTGAATGTAGATATTATTAAAGAAGATATAATGGAAGATTTCATAACACCATAATGTGTTGGAGATGTGATCAAGTAGGACACAATGTTATTCACTGTAACACCATGATATGCTACAACTTTAGTGGATTTGGCCACAAATCCCAGGAGTGAGGGAACGCAAGAAGAAAGTCCATGATGAGGAATTCACATAGAATGGCTAGAAGAAGGAATGAAGTAAGGAAGGGACACATCTTTGAAAATATGGATGCTCAAAGCTCAAGTTTTGAGGAGTAGGGACATCTACATAAGTGGGTGAAGAAGACAGAAAAACTATAATAGAATGAAAGACTGAAGGGAAGTTCAAAAATTTCATCTACTGAGGCATATGCGGGTGACAGTGGTATCAGTCGCGTACATACACATGCTGATCTTGTATAGGTCGCATACATACGCGAGCTGTCTATGCAACAAGCCACACATATGTGGTGAAGCCCGAGGAAAAAGGCTATGCACAGAGATTGCAGTTTGATGTGATGGTATAACTCTGTGATGCAGGGTCTGACATGGTTTATTGCAGGTTCTGACATTGTTTGCTGCAGGTTTTGATGACTCTATATTGGATTATGTAAGGTGATGATGTAAAATATTGGGTGCATGGAACTAATCCATGAGTATGGATTGATGCATTTTCTATTGAAGAACAATGTTGGTTATGACAGTGAAGTTATGACACCTTGGTTATGTGATATATCTTGATGATGTATTGGAAGATTACTTGTTGGACAACTTGATGCATGAATTTAGCATATGGATGGGCTACACATTGGGAACTGTGGTTGGTGAGTTGATGAGGTGATGATGTTGTACATCATTGATGATTCATAGATTGATTTATAATTGATACATGTTTGGTACACTCATAGATGACATATTCTTGATGATACTACACCATTGGTACTACTTGATCAACACAACAATTGGTATTTGTTTAAGATACATGATTGTGGCACTTGGTTCATGATGGAGACATATCATGAGTGATATGACACATGGTTGGCATATCGGTAGATGCACATGGTTGGCATATCGGTATATGCACATGGTTGACATATTGGTGGATGCACATGGTTGGAATATTAGTGGATGCACATGGTTGGCATATTGATAGATGCACATGTTGGCATATTGATAGAGGCATATGATTGATACATTCCATGAATGATATCTTTTGGCACATTGCATGATGTTGATGTACATAGGTGTTGTGCATGATGAGCACACATTTTTGTACAAGATGTGATTGGTTGATATTTTTCTCATGATTCTTTATTTCATTGTTGACATATCTTTTGCTTCATGATGCTTGGTATATCATGATTTTGATGCATGAACAGGTCCAAGGATCGTTATATGGTAGCACATTGTTCATCTCGTAGAGAAGATAGGGGAGACATACCCATAGGGGGAGTCATTCTTTTTCCCATGATTCTAGGAGGAGATATTTATCATATGCATACCTAGAAAAGAGCCCTAAATTTGAAGAAAGAACACAGAGGCATAATTCCATGAGGAGCGATGTTCACAGGGGGAGTATGTTCGATGTATTTTCAAAATTACATCAGAGTGATATCCCTTGTTCAAAAGGGGAGATATTATTCAGAGAATATCAAAGGCACTCAGATAGGAGGAGCATCCCCAAGGAAAGTTCAAGCAGGGGGAGAAGCCCCAAGAGGAAAATGACCCTTTGCCATTGATGTTAAAAGGGGGAGAGATAGTCACATTGATGTGATTGATGATTATTGATTGGGAGAGATAGTCACATTGACTATTGATGTAGAGCATGCCTTATCTATGCCTTATCTACATGTTGACATCAATAATTGGTAATTGGTGTTGACATCAATATTGGTATTGCCATCAATGACAAAGGGGGAGATTGTTGGATCATGTTGTCATTGATGCCAATGGTTTGATTGATTGATGTCAAGTGATTGATTGATGCCAAAGGATTGATTGATTGATGATTGATGTAATGTAATATGTATTTTCCTTGATGAGAATGCATAGATGAAGATAGATCAATGAGTTCTCATTGATATGATGAATATGGATCAATGAGTTGTCATTGATACATGATGAAGAGGGATCAATGTGGTTTCATTGGTATATGATGCATTGTTGGAAAAATGTATAGATGACTCATTATTGTCTTATCATGATTTATAAGGTGAAAAAATGGATGAACTCCAAAGTGGTTCCCTTATGGTGAAAGCCCTCACAGGAAGACACTTTGCAGATTGAGTTATCCTAGAAGAATGGTTGGAGGACCCATGATCTCATTATTGTCTTATCATGATTGATAAGGTGCACAAATGGATGAACTCCAAAGTGGTCCCCTTATGGTGAAAGCCCTCACGGGAAGACGCTTTTCAGATTGAGTTATCCTAGAAGAATGGTTGGAGGACCCATGATTGTATGTGGAATAATGAGATGAAGATAAAGGAAATTGTTGGTGAAACTATGTTAGATGGATAGTGCTTGTCATGCCATTTCTAGTGGTATGTGGAATGTCACATAACTCCTCATGGTTTGAGAGTTATGGCCTTATGAAGATGAAGGACCCCCATATATAGGCTTGAATCCCCCAAGGTCAAAGAAGTCAAAGTGACCTAAAAGAAGAAATAATTATTTAAATGATAAAGTAAAGTGACAAAGTCAAGGTGGATTATTTAAATAATAAAGAGAAGTGACAAAATCAATAAATGATAAAGTAAGGTGACAAAATCAAGAAGGAATATTTAAATGATAAAGTATTGGAGAAATTTCTATTTATGGAAAGTGGTTAACCCTAAAATAATGAAAATAGGTTAAGTCACCTAGAAATGGGTTAATATTTAAATGACAAAGTAAAGTGACAAAGTCAAGGTGGATTATTTAAATAATAAAGAGAAGTGAAAAAATCAAGAAATGATAAAGTAAAGTGACAAAATAAAAAAGGAATATTTAAATGATAAAGTATTGGAGAACTTTCTATTTATGGAAAGTGGTTAACCCTAAAATAAGGAAAATAGGTTAAGGGACCTAGAAATGGGTTAAGTGACCTAAAAATGGGTTAAGTTACCTAGAGGATGAAAGTATAAATAAGATAGCAATGGTCTCTTGTAGATCATCCTTTTTGTGGATCAATGGAGAGCTTATTGTGAGAATATCTTTTGGAGTATTGATGGAGAGCTTCTTGAGAATTTTTTGGTGTGGAACACTTGAGAATATTGAAGATCTATATGTGACTGAGGTAACCAAAGAATATCTAAGCCTAATTTCAGAGGGAAGGTGAAGAAAACAGGGTTGGAATTCAAGAGAGGATAAATTCTTTTCATGATGCTTTCTAAGGTATGTTATTTACAGGTCATCTCACCATTTTCGTAATAACTTTTTTTTTGTAATGATTCAGAACATGAGATTGATATTCCATTGAGGAAACATATCCAAGTATCTATGGTAAAAAAATCATCTTGTGGGTCGTTGTATTTTTGGAGATACACTCAGTGGAAAATAGGGTTTGTGGCTAGTCCTGAAATTAGTCTAAAATAGGTGTTTCGGGTAAAAAAGTCATAACTTATTTATAACAGATCCAAATTCAGTGAGACAAATTGTGTTGGTTAGATTAAAATATGTAGTATGCTATTATAATAAGCCAAAATTTAGCAAGGTATGCCATTTTTGATATAACTACTTTTTTGATAGTTTACAAGTAGTGTCACCTGGAGTAATTGCATAAAGTACAATGAAGAACATTGTGTATCAGTTTTAGAGCTTTATTCATTACATGTACAAATTTATGATTGTTTCAAGTTAGGGTTGTTGAATAATCCAAAATTAGTCATGGTTGAGATAAGCAGTTGATGAGTTGGCACATACATGAGGTGTATAGTTGATGATGTTGGTACATATTGATGAGTCATTGTTGATGAGTAGTTGACACATTATTGGTATATACTTGGTACATGGTTGGTTGCACTTGTTTATGGTACAAGTTGATTACATATTTTTTGGTACAGGTTGGTGCATGGTTGATGCACTTGTTTATGGTACAAATTGATATATGTTGAGGATTGTTGCCTCATCTCAGTTGGTGTTGAGGGTGTAAGATGAGTCTTGCATTATAGAGCTGGTTCTCTTGTAGAGTTGTACTCTATTCAATTGTTGCTGAAAATCCCCAAGGATTTTAGTCCGTAATAAAAAGAAAATTGTACATACATCTTGTGTTCTTTATGTTCCTTGTAGTGATGACTTGTTGATGGTATATTGTTGATATATGTTGCTGATACGTGTTGACATTTAACTAGTTATAACTGAAAACAATGAGTAACAAATTAATGGTGATTGTTAACTAAGGAGTTTTGGGAAAAATATCCCTACACTGTTCACTCCCCCCCCTCTCAGTGTAGTCGGTGTGTCCAACAACTGTATCTCATTGATCACATGGGAAAAATCATCCTTCAAATGCATGCATGAAGACATAAGTTTCTAGGAATCATTGGAGGGAGAAGAAGGGGAGGAAATAGATTTTCCCTTGTCTTGCATAGGTTGGGGAATATCATTTTTTAATCTCTTACTGGCGTGTAAAGAATGAACTAGAGAAACAACATGAGAAATATGGACATTGGGATTGACAGGTGGTGGCAAAGGAAATGACATAGTGGGCCAACCATGATGGTGAGAGATAGGTTGGTTGACAATCTCTTGCCAACCATCATTTGTGGGGACTTCAGGCTACAAAGACACATGTGGAGGAATGCGAATGCCAGGGATATTCTAAGGAGGCTAAAAAAGAGAGTGTTTTTGGTTGAGGGTGCATTATTGCATGGAAAACCCAATTAAAGAACCCATATTGGAACAATTGGTTCAATTATTGAGGATCAACATCAAAATGGATAGAAAATCTAGGCCTCCTATGGCCTCAGTTCCAATTTCCCCTGCCTCTGTTATTTCAGCCATTGCTTCCCCAAGTGAAAAATCTCATCCTGTAGCAGTAGTTCGTCAGTAATGAAGCTATTAATAAACCATACATGACACTCTGCCTACATGAATAAAAAAGTGGCTCGAAAATTGACACGAGATACATGCAAATCCATCCATAACAAACCATTCTTTAATTTCCATGTGAACAGGGGGTGATAGGGTTCATGGGAAATATGGAGGGAGTGTAGTCAGCGAAAAATAGGGAATGCATATACGAATATTGTTAAAAAATTAACCAAACCATTTAATTGTGTATAAAAATATAAAAATATTAGTCACCAACCCTTGTTATGTTATCCCTTTTGTCACTTCTACACAAAATTTTCTTTTTAAATTTATATCACAAAACATGGATGTAATAAGTGAAATGGGGATTGTGAGGGGAGTGTAGTTAGCGAAAAATGGTAGAATGATAGGGAATCGATATGGATACTGTTCAAGTGAGACAAATAAAAACATGCTACCTTAAACGCAATCAAAATGTATCTCTATCTAGACTTTCAAAGTTTAACAAGTGTTCCTTTTCCAAAACAATAATTCAAACTGGTATTTTCTTTGACAAATTTTCTTGCTGGATTCCGAACTGTTTACACAATAATCTGTATGCCCATAATTACTTAATCACAGTAACCATTGTATCCACATTATCATTATATGACAATCATAACGAACAACATCATAATCACTACAGGAAACAAAAATAGCCTTTGAGCCACGACCATAACATTAACTCCAATACTTAATGCTTTAAAACCAACAGGGACACGCACATTGTTTACAACAAATCATATCCATCATTTATTTAACCACTCTTCAATGTAATTAATTTGTATTTTTTCAGTCTTATTTGGGCCTCAAACATTTCGAACACAGGTGTCCCTTTTATACAATCAACATAATGATTGAACCAAAAAACATTCAATATTTTGAACACAAGCTTCAAATGAATGAGTGAGTACAGATCTCTTCCAAAATTACCAAACAAGGGACCAAACAAAATCGTGTGCAAGTAACTAAGAAAGAACGATGCTCCCATCAACTTCAAACTGGGATAAATATGATCTCAAAGTAATGTTCGGGGTTTAAGATAACAAGTGGAAGATAAGAATAGGCAGTTCGACCAAAGAGTTTGGAAGATGAATGGAAAAGAAAAATCATTCTGTAGGTTCCCTATCTTAATTTACCATAGGAACAATAACATTCAATATTTATCTCATCTGTATGGGTCTCCAACAACAGACTGCAACTGCTAAAATAAAAACAATTGAAGCCAACCCCTTTTAACAACATTGCATAACAAGAGACCAAATATAAACCCATGCCCAACCCAAAAACACAAATAGTTCTTTCATCAACTTCTGGGTAGCATTGTCTTCATACTGTATAACATTTTCCAGGCAATAGTGATAGTGAGGTCATAGCAAGGAAGCCAACAAGTGAGGTTTTTTCCAAGACAAGGCACAAAATGCTCCAACCTTCCATCATAGTTCACATAAAAAAAATCACAGAAACAAACATGGCGTGGGCATACTTAGTCACAAAGACTAGTAATGTCAAGATATAGGTGGGGTATTCACAAATCCGAGAGTTTAGGAAAACTGCGATAACTAACATCAACAAAGGGGATAAACTCGGAAAAAAAACTATGGAAAGCTAGCTTCACTGCAACCTTTACTTAAAAATTCCCTGCGAATGATTACACAAAACAAGAACCACACAACCAACCTTTAAGATCCAATAGTCCCAGAACGACCATCACAAAAAACCAAAGATGCAACCATAAGCCACAGTTCCAAAACATCATAACAACTTGACAATCACACAGACCACAAGCAACCAAAGCCAAGATTTGATTCAAAGGTAGAGAAACTCTCATGGATGGAAGAGTAAGAAACCCATACCTGTAAAATTCTGTGTGAGGAGAAAAACCAAGACTATATACTTCCTCCATTATCGATCAAAGCAGAGCAAAAACAACTACCAAAGCCAAAAAATGAAAGAATGAATAGGGTGATGGGCTCGAGGGGAGTTAGAGTGATGTGCATTTACTCCACGTCTCTTCTCCACTCAAATATTCATTCAATTTTTAGTATGAGCGAAGAAAAATAGCCAACTCACCATAGCACTACATTCAAACGATTAATCAAGCCAAAAAAACCCAAAATTTCCATATTACTTTTGCAAAGTGCACCACCCCTTGCCAATATCAAATTCCTTCAAAAGACAATGTGCTAGGAACACAACCCACTATGAAACCCAAACAATACACATAACCATAGTAGCAAGGGTCATGATCACCCAACCTTTTCCATGAACAATACACAACCTTAAAACTTGGAGTATAATTCTTTCATTCAAAAGGGAAACATTATCATATTTTATGAGAGATCGTCCAAAACACTCAGCTCCATGTTTTAATCATCCAACCACCACATATTACCATAACATTTTAAACCGTGATCTGAAGCAAATGAACTGTAGAGAACCATATTTCTACCATCACATATACATAAAAAATATAAGCACTTCTTATCCATCCATATTTCCATGAGTAAAACAAGGGGGTCACACCTACTAGTATATTATTAATATAGATAAATAATAAATCTTGGCAATCATTTGCGAGCATAGTATTCATCGTTGTGTTTTTAAGCGTCAACAAACTGGCGACTCCACAAGGAAATCTGTTTCCAACAGATTAAGAACTCAAAATGTCCAATTTTGCATACCAAGTGAACCGCATATCAAATAATTATTTACCAAAATGATTATGTAATAGGGGGAGTGAGGTGGTTTAAGGGAAAAAATTATTCAGGACTTTTGGAATAGCTCATGGAAAGTGTTACGTATGAGGGGCTTGTTTCGGTATGCATAACATTCGATTGGTCATAGTGAAAGTGTTTATTTTTTAAAGGATAAAAAATTATGGCATGCTCTTCTTGAATCTTAGGGTGGAGGGAAGAAAAGGGAAAGCAGAAAGTAGGGATGAAAATACAATTATCTATCTAACAACAGTACTGGAAGAAGAGAGAAATTTCAGTGATGTCTACAAGGGTGACATCATGTTATTTGTGTAACTTGATTGTTATTGATCAACAATACTTACAGAATAACATCATTGTGGTGAAACTGATCCAAAGTTTATTTTTGATAAACAAAAAGGAAAAAATAAAAGAAAAACAATGGATACAAAACAAAAGAAAAAGAAAAACAACAAGGAAAAATCAAAGTAGTGAAACATAAAACTATAATACAACATTGAATTTCATGCAACGTTCAACTTTGAAATTGGTTCCACGTAGTGTTTCAAGTGGGAACCGTTGGTACTATAGGAAAATAATCTCTCTTCCAAGTCCTTTAGAAGATAAGAATTTGCGCCTAGGACAAAAGCGATTTTAAAAGGACCCAACCATACTTTTTGAAACTTCGAATGCCTTCCTCTGTCAGCATGGGATGAATCCCAAAGCAAGACTTTCTCATTTACTCTAAACCTAACAACTTTTGTGCTTTTGTTGAAATATTTCTTCACGATTTGCTGTCATTTCTTTATGTTTTCCAAGGCAAACATTGTTTGTTCCTCTAAAGATAACAATGCATTTACCCTTTGAGGTACATTAGAAGAATTTAATTCTTCGATTTGTAGGATCAACGGTAGAGAAGAAAGTTCTAGTTTAGTAGGAAAAATAGCTTCTTGACCAGAAACAAGTTGAAAGGGAGTGTAGCCTATGATTACCTTGGTAGTAGTGCGATATTCCCAAAGGGTGTAAGTGAGGAGGGTGTTCCATCGACGAAACTTATCTTCAATGAGCCTCTTGATTATATTAACTAGATTTTTATTAGTAGACTCGTCTTTCTCATTTACTTGAGGGTAATAAGCCGATGAGGTGAAATGTTTGACTCCAAGCTTAGATAGAAACTAGGTTAGCTTAGTGAAAATGAAAGCAGGGCCATTGTCTGTAATAATTTCTAAAGGAATACCAAATATGGAGAAGATATTAGTTTCAAGGAAAGAAATAACCTGTTCATCTTGTGAGTGTTTAAGTGGGACAAGTTTAGTCCATTTAGTGAAATAATCTGTGGCTGTCAAGATAAAAACCTGCCCTGCTGAAGATGGAGGGTTAATAGGACCGATAAAGTCCAGAACCCATTTCAAAAAAGGAAAATCAGGGAGGAAAGGTTGTAAAGGCATGGCAGAAAGGCGTTCTTTCCCAACAAATTTCTGGCACTTATCACAGGATCTTGAAAAGTTATAAGAATCTCGAAAAATTTAGGGCCAGTAATAACCTTTTCTGACGATTTTAAAAGATGTTGTTTTCGTAGAAAAGTGACCACCTACATGAATAATATAATTTGAAGATCCGCGAGTTTCATGTAACAATTCATGTGATTCCTCATTATTTACACATTGAAGTAAATATGCCATCGACAGATCTTCTGAAAAAAAATTCTCCTAAAATAATATATTTGGAAGATTCAAGATGAAGCCTTCTCCTTTGATGAGTATCTAAATCATCTGGGCATTTCTGACATTGCAAGTAATACACCAGATTTTTATACCAGGGATGTTCAACTATGGGAAGGGTTTGACTCTCAATGTAAAATAATGTTGAAAAAGGATTATCTTGTTCATCAATTTCTTTACTTGCTTCAACATGTTGAGCCAAGTGAAGGACTAAGTCTCATCCCTTAATTTATTTTGAATTCATGATGGTTAAATCATGCTCCTAAATATTGGCAAGCCAATGTGCAATCTTTCCTGAAAGATAATTCTGCGAAATAAAAAACTTGACAGTAGGTAAAGGGACTTTTACCTATGTGTGATTGCCTAGAATAAAGTGGTGAAATTTCTCCACAGCTTTAATCAGAGAAAAAATATGTTTTTCAATATAGGAATACTTGAATTCGTCATCTGATAATCTTTGACTCATGTAAGCTACTGGTTTTTCATTATTATGGTCATCACATTGTAAGAAAATAACAGGAATTGCTTCCTCAGTGGCATTAGTGTATATGATAAAATATTTCTCAAAGTTCAGTTTTTCCAAAATCGGTGCATAACTGATTGCTTTCTTAATCCTTACGAAAGCATTTTTCGACATATTTAGTCCAAGAAAAAGATATATCTTTCTTTAGAAGATTATGAATAGGTTTGACCATTAAAGTAAAATCAGGAACAAATCTACGGACAAAGTTGATAATGCCCATAAAGGCTTGAACCTCCTTTTTGGAAGCGGGGGCATGAAGGATCAAAATAACAACGATCCTTTCGGGATCTATGCTTATTCTTGAATTAGAAACAATATGTCCAAGGAGATTTCCCTTGGTAACTCCAAACATAAATTTAGAAGGATTTAAAGAAATACCGAACTTTCTGCACTACATGAGAACTTTTCTCAGATGACCAAAATGATCCAATCGGTTTTTTGAATAAAAAATCAAGTCATTGAGATAAACCTAGATAATACTACTGATTAGAACATCAAATATATCTACATGGCTCTTTGGAAAGTGGCACCTGCATTAGATAATCCAAAAGGCACGTGTTCATAAGAATATGTGCCCCAACGTGTAGTGAAAGTGGTTTTGTACCTATAAGTCCTTTTTACTTTGATCTGATTGTAACCAGAGAAACCATCAAGTATGGACACCATTTGTGACCCTGCAACCTGCTACAAAATCATTTCCATGTTAGGGAGAGGAAAATGGTCTTTTATGCTCGATCTATTTAATGCACGAAAATCAATGCACAGTCGGATTTGACAAGTTTTTTTCTGAACGGGGACCAAATTGGAAACCCATTTTGAATACTTAACCGGGAAAATTATACAATCTTTCAAAAGTTTTTCCAACTCCTTCCTAATAGTTTCTTCAAGTGCAGGGTTAATGGGTCTTTGTTTTTTCCTAAATGGGTTTATCCCTTCCTTGATAGGAATGGCATGTTGAATGAGAGAAGGATAAAAAACACGAAGATCCTCATATGACCAAGCAAAAACATCTTGAAACTCACGAAGTAAATTAGTGAATTTCAAATTTTCTTCATCGGTACATTGGGAACCTATCTTAACATTCTTGGGGGAATTGGGTGTTCCAATGTTTAAGGAAATGGTTTCACCCACTTTCCTTTTTGACTCCTCTTCTTTATGCATTTATTTGTTTCCTACATCCCTCGATGAAAATGAATTTTCTAGAGGATTCAATCCTTTCGGAATTTTGTTGTTTTCCATGGATATAATCTCCTTGGGATTAAATGGTTCATTTTGTATGAAAGCAAATGTGCCTTCATTGCTAGGGAATGTTAAATTTGGCAGCATAGACAGTCATTCTCCAATGAGAGGCCATATGGGCCACCCTGAGGCTAGCTAGGGAGATTTGGAGAATCAACCAGTCTTGTGAAGTATTGACAAAAGCCAGGGGGAACGTACAACCCTTGTGAGTCAAACCAAAAGTTAGGATGAACAAGATGCTATGTGAGTCTAATGAAAAAGTCAGGGGGAATGTACAACCTCTATGAGCATAGACATACTAGTGCAAAATTCAAGGGGAACGTACAACCTCTGTGAGCATAGACAAACTAGTGCAAAAGTCAGGGGGAATGTACAACCTCTGTGAGCCTAGTCAAACCTTGTAAGCCATGAGAAAAAGTCAAGGCATCTAGAAAAAGTTAGGTTGAATATAAAATTCCTATGAGATATAAACAAATGATATTCCTAATATTGCAAATGATATAAATGTATTGATCTAGTGCGTTGGCACATGTAACATTATCCACCATGAAGAGAATTTCGAATTACCTTGTAAAGAGTCGAGTTGTAACTGAAGTCTCAAGTCTAGTTCTATTTTCAAACTAAAGTGTAATGTTGAGTTGTAACTAAAGTCTTAACTCTAGTTCTATTTTCGAACTAAAGTGTAATGTCGAGTTGCAACTGAAGTATCAAGACTAGTTCTATTTTCGAACTAAAGTGTAATGTCGAGTTGCAACTGAAGTCTCAAGTCTAGTTCTATTTTCAAACTAAAGTGTAATGCTGAGTTGTAACTGAAGTCTCAAGTCTAGTTCTATTTTCGAACTAAAGTGTAACGCTAATTTGTAACTGAAGTCTCAAGACTAGTTCTATTTTCTAACGAAAGTATACTAGTCTCAAGTCTAGTTCTAAGTTCGAACTAAAGTATGAAGCTGAGTTATGATTAAAGCATGCAAACAAGTTACTATTTTGAGCTTCTCCTCTTCTCCTCTTCAACCTATATAAGCAGAGGTCGACCCCTCTCTTCAATACAGTTTGATATGTAGGTTAAGGGTGAAGCAATAGAGGCACATATCAACGATAAAGAGGAAACAAACCAAAGAAGCATATCAATGTTGTATATCAACAATAGAGGCTGGTGTATATCAACAACATATCAGTGTTGTATATCAACAATAAAGGCAACATATCAGAGGTGTATTTCAACAAGGTCTCTTAGGTCTTTGTTAGGTCAGAGTCATCTTGGAAAACTATTTAAGAGAAGAACACTCATGGTGGATATTTGTAAGTGATATTACATTATTAATGCAATAAAGGAATATCGTTTGCTGGGGTTTTTCTCCCTATACAGGGTTTCCCCAGGGTATATGTGTTGTTGATGTGGATGATTACTTATGTACATAGTTAGTTCTATTCGGTTATGATTTGGTATTGTTTAATTGTATTAAGCTGGAATCAAAGTGTTGAATAAAATAAAAGAATTAATCCGCATAAGAAATCAAGATCATAATTTAACATGGAAGACCTACCATGAATCTACATTGTTAGGAATATGAGGACAATATAAAGATTGAAAAGTACAATCAAGTCTTGGAGGCAGAAGTTTCCGAGTAGGATATGTTGAAAACACAACTAACCTGTTAGCCATTGAATTAAGTTCCCTTTTAACATGAGTGATGTTAAATGATAATAAGTTCGACATAAGCATCCAAACATCTTGGGTGT
This sequence comes from Picea engelmannii, assembly GCA_009831015.1. NCBI lineage: Eukaryota > Viridiplantae > Streptophyta > Pinopsida > Pinales > Pinaceae > Picea > Picea engelmannii. Next base: position 1,030,911 of record ML778650.1, on the reverse strand, counting down.
AGTGTTTCATCAACTTATTGTTAGAAGAGTATATTTTACATACAAGGTTCACAAGAAGTTCAGAGTCCCCAAAAACTGTAAGGTGACCACATCCTAAATTATAAGCATTTTCAATGACCAACAATAATGCTTCAAACTTAGTAATGTTATTCGTGCAAGCAAATTACAACCTATAAGAAAAATTGTGAATTTTACCTACATGTGAGTATAAGATAATGCCATCTCCATTACCTTCGTTGGAGCATGATCCATCTAAGTGCATGTGCCACATACCATCCTCTAGGTCAATTTGTTCCGGGGTAGTGTCACCCTTATCTGCAAAGATGGAGTACACTCCTAAGTCTTCCTCGACATAGTTTATGTTAGGTTGTGGAATACTCTCTATGTATGGTGATATTCTTCCTTCACTCAACATTATGATATTCTTTCCATTATGAGGAATGGATAAGTGTGTTCCTTCAAGAGAAAGATATCCACCTGTCAAGGTTTTCTAGTCTCTTCCTAAGATGATAGAATAGTTACTTACTAACATGTCAATTACCTGGATGTTGAGGGTTGTCCTTATTTCAAGATGTGCACACAGAACCAAATTCATGTCTTTGATTTCACCTATAGTTGACTGATGTAGAATTTTATATGAGAGCATGCTTCTATAATTTTCATTAGTACATGATAAGCCTAACTCTTCCATAATAATTTTCGACATTATGCTTGGGCCTGGACCACAATTAATTAGGAAGCAATGGGCTATTTTATCCATTATTTTTATAGAAATGAAATATGGAGGGTTTTTTACACGGTGTGTAAAATTATTTACACCTACTTTATTTACAATAGAATCCTTTTCTTTATCCTCTTCAGAAATATTGGCTATGGTGGAAGCTTTTCCTTCCATAAAATTTTTGAGATGCTTTTTTTGTTTAGGAACGACAAACATGTCCAGAAGAGTAGCATCATCCTTGATATTAGCCAATTGGTTGAGAATGTTATATTTGGAAGAGGTAAGAGGGGAGGGAACCCCCTTGATTATGAGTAGTCTTGGTAGCCTGTACAATGGAAGCTTGTGAATATGAGCTTGGACTAGAAGAAGTATGAGGGGGATCATATTTTTCTTTTGAAGCATAGGATTTATTCCTAGTGTTTATGATCATGGATTCTTCTAGTTTTTCCCAATATAGAACAACAATGGCGGTTTCAAGATTTTTTCGAAATATTTTATCTCTGACACTCTTCTTTGCCTCACAAGTACTTTCCTTGTGATTTTCCTCGCAAAAGTTACACCAAATGGGAGACATGATGGATTTGGGCTAAAAGTTGTTTTCATTGGTATTCCTAAAAGGTGGTGAAGAAGAAGATGATTCCCCAAGAGTGAGCGAAGGGACATTTCCTTTTAAGTCGTATGCTATCATCTGATTGTTCATATCCTGTACAAGTTGTAGGAGGGCAAACATGTCTGTTTGTTTAACTGAGTCCCCTTTGGGGAGACCTATTCTTTCTAGCTGTTTTTCATATTCTAGACAAGTATGCAGGATAGAACCAAGGTTATCAATAGAATTTTCTTCAATCCTATGACGATAAGGGGAAGGTAGAGCATTATAGTAATGCATAAAATCTGCTTGGTTCTGGGGGTGAATAAGTTCAGGAATTTGATTATACAGCTTGGTGAAATGAAGGTTGAAAGACTTAATAGTCTCACTGTCCTTGTACACAATGTTATTATATTCCCACATTTGTTCGGATGGGCTCTTAGACTACCCATAAGTGGACTTAAACCAGTAAACTAACTCTTCCCAAGTGGAAAGGATTTTGGGAGGGAGATCAAAAAAATATGCCGCTGATTTCCCTTCAAGAGAGTTGAAAAATAGGCACATGCAAGTATCATTATCATTAGCTCTTATATTGTGACAGGCATTAGAGAATGATACCAAGTGTTCATTTGTAGTGATGGTATTATTTCTAGAAAACCTAGGTATATGCTCTTTAAATTTTGGTAAAGGACGAGTAGCAGGTGTTAGGTTCAAGGGAGAGGATACATGCCCTAGGGTGGTAGTATCATCTTCCTCGAATTGGAAAAGCCCATACGTCTTGATGATATTGGTAGGGTTGGTAGTAGATTGAACAGGAACCCGATGGCTATACAAACTACCAATTATTGATGAGGCTGAAGTTTGAGATGATGAGGCACCTTCGATACCACCAGATCCACCTGCAAATTCCATGTTGTAAATGATGGGTGTGGGAGAGAAAGGTTAACTAGCCGAATTAGACAAATTTTTCCTTAGAGTACCTTGTTGGGTTGACATAATAGCTTTCCTTCTTCCTATTTCAACAATAGGAGTGATTTCAGAAGACAATTCTCTTCTTCTCCTAGATATGCGAGGATTTGAGGACATGAAAAGAAGATCAAAACTTTAGGAAAAAGAGAGCTATAACTGATTCCTAGGATGCCTTTGCCTGGCCTCCCAACGTTCACGAATACTTATGTCTTGTTCAATTAACTCCCACAAGTGTTCAATCTCAGCTCGAGTATTAGCAATTTCTAAGATGGTGTTGAATAAAGTTAAGGAAATGCTGGTTTGGTCTTTAAGATTGTGCTCAATATTGGGATGCCTTGCAGTAGGTACTGTCATGAGGAAAATAAATTAGTCAAAGAATCATAAAAAAGAAGGAACAATCAATGATAATTATTAATACAATCAACCAGAGAGATATGGAAGATCTCCCTAGTATGGTTGCCAAATAAATGTTGAGGAAAAGGTATCAATTACCTTAATCAATCATTTACAGATCTTTCTTGGCTAGGAAAAGATAGTTGGGAATGTCACTTGGGGGTTTATAGCCTCAAAATATTCCCTCAATCCGCAAGTATTAATTACAAGGACCGAGGATGATTTATAGTTTAAATATGTTGCAAAAAAAATATAATTTTTTTTTTTTGGAATATACACAGATTTGCGATTAAGTAAACATGGAGATCAAAAAGCGAAAAGTAACCAAGTCACAAATACACATATATGAGACAAAATAACAATATGATTTTATTTTGCTCTGAGGTATAAAAAATGTCTTCTCTTTACAAAACCCCTGCGAGGGCATGGACCAAAGTCTGATTTAGAGATATTCGATGAAAACCATACAAAAATACTCTGACAGAAAGTAAAACTGAAATTAAAAATCTGGATCAGCTTTCCACAAACTGCTGCCAATTTGACTCTACAAGATATCCTCTATCAACCATGAAACTTAATTCACAACCATACAAGAATACACAGACTATCAAGAATGGATCAATACCTTTAAAACAAGCATCTAAAAAGTGTGGTCTAGTCTTGAACCTTGCTGTCTATAATATGACCCTACTGTCAAGAAGAGAATTTGGCTTTGAATAAACTCAGAAATGAATAAAAACTGAAACTATCTCATGTAACTAAAGATAAAACCTTAGTCTTTCTTTCTCCTTATATTCTCCCATTGTCTCTTCTTCTCATTCAGATTTTATCTTTTCCAAATAAGTTGAAGTAGTTAAACTACTTTCTATAGTTAATTTGATTTAACTTAACTAATTAGTTTAGGAGAAATAAATAATATTAATATAGTTAAGGGTCTTAACTAATAATAACTAGGTAGGTGGGACCCCTTGTGACTCCCGCAATTTCTTCCTTTTAACTGATGAAATATAATAAAAAAAATGATAATTTTAACCATATACCACCTTTGTAACTCCCTTGAATATCTTTCAAACTGGATATTTAAATATTATAAACAATTTATATCATATCCAAAAAGAATATATATATCCAAATTATCCACAAAATATCAAAACATAGTTTTCTTTCCAAAAATACTGAAAACCACTAAGCACTGTCTTCATCAACTGAAATTATAAAAAACATAATCTAAAAACCATATTTACCACTTTGTGAGGAATTTTTCCTTTTTTCACTGTTGTTTCCCTTATACTTCTCAGAAGTATCCTGTGTTTGATTGGACCCTTGGGGTTGTATCTCACTGATCACATGGGAACAATCATCTTTCAAATGCATGCGGGAAGAAACAAATTTTGAGGAATCATTGGGCAGAGAAGAAGGGGAGGCAACTGCCTTTCCCTTGTCTTGCACAGGTTGGGGAATATCAATTTTTAATATCTTACTGGAGTGTGAAGACTGAACTGGAGAAACAACTAGGGAAATCTAGACATTGGGATTGATAGGTGGTGGAAAAGGAAATGACATAGTGGGCCAACCACGATGGTGAGAGACATGCTGGTTGACGATCTCTTTCCAACCATCATTTACGGGGACTTCAGGCTACAAAGACAGATGTGGATGAACTGAAATGCCAAGGATATTTTGAGGAGGTTGAAAAAGGGGGTCTTTCTGGTCAAGGGTGTTGATCAAGGTTGGTTGTCATTGATGTCAACCCTTAAAGAAAGCCCCATAATACAAAGGTTTGGGTAATGGACCCAAGATTTTTTTATGTAAAGACGACTCATTATTGTCTCATCATGGTTAATAAGAAGGAAATATGGATGAACTCCAAAGTGGTCCCCTTATGGTGAAATCCCTCATGGGAGGACGCTTTGCGGAGTAAGAGAACCCATGCTTAATTATGGAATAATGAGTTGAAGGACAATGAATTTGTCAGGGAAACTATCCTAGATAGATATTTCTTGTCATGCTGTTTCCAGTGGTATTTGGAACGTCACATAACTCCTCACAGTTAGAGATTTATGACCATACAAAGTTGGAGAACCCCTCATAAGTCTTATAGAATCCCCCAAGGGTCAAAGTGATTTGCAAAAGAAATTATTTTAAATAAAGAAGCCCTAAAATAAGGAAAGTGTAAGGCTACATGAAGATATAAATAAGAGGAAAAGCTCACTCATTAAATAGACACTTGTACATTTTGTATATCTATTTTCTTGTGTAAATCTTCTTGTAAATACTTGTGGATACATCTGAAGTAGCGAACGTCTGAGGTAGCATGAAGGGTTGATGGAAAAATTCTCAGATTTACAGAAAACCCCATTTTCTGATGCATATGCGGGTCGTTTGTGTATAGGGTGCGTATACATTTAAGGTATACATGGGATGGCTGTGTATAGGGTGAGTATGTACACGGGCTTACTGCGTATAGGGTGAGTATATGTTGATAAAGCCATGAAACTTGAGAAGATGAAGGTGCAAAGTTTCTATATTCTGAGATCAAGCTCTCAGGAAGGTCTAAAGTGATCAGATACATCGGATCCATCCATTGGTTCAAAAGGTATGTCTTATTTCTATGAATAGTTGGATTTTGATGTATGCATGAGGAATGACAATGGAGATTTGAGGATTCTCCCTAGAGAGACTAGTGGCTACATGGGATCTTTTGTATAAGTGAGATCTACAGAAATAAAGTGCTGGTATATTTATCATTGATACTTCTTGTTGAGGCACATCTTGTATTTTTTGGCATATGGCTAAGAGTTTTTATGGTACATGGTTGAGATCTTGTATTTATTGATGTATTGAGAAATTGAATATCATAAATGGGTTGATGACTAAGATCATGTGAGGGATATTATACTTGTTCATGATTACACATACCTATATGGAACATGACTATAGAGAGACATACTTTCCTTGAGTAGAGGTTATGTATGAGGATGCATGCATAGGGTACAGTTAGAGTCTGGATACAGTGATAGGTTACAAATCTACGTGAAAGAAGTTACAGAGGGTCAAAAGTTTTCAAGTGAAAGGAAACCCTAGTTTCAGAAGGAATACATGGGCTACATAACATATAGGGCATGGACATACACGGGATGCATCACTACAGGTCGCGTATCTGTTGTATTTTTGTAGATACATGTTCAATTCAAGTACGGTTTGATTATAAGGAAGTTGTAGAGATTGGATACAGGGCAGTGGTACAGGTTGATACAGTTGTAAATCAATATATCTCACAGTGATAGGTTGACAGTGGTTCCATCATTCTACTTCTACTTCAGGGCGGTTGGACGGGGCAAGGATAGGTGGTTGTAGCCACCTTCTAGTTGTATCTAGAGAACATAGGGGGTTGTAGTCTCCTTCTAGTTGTAGCCAGAGAATTGGGGAGTTGGAGCTTCCCTTAGGTTGTATCATGAGAAACCAGGGGGTTGGAGCCTCCTTCCAGTTGCAGCTGGAAAACAAAGGAAGTTGGTGCTTCCAATGAATGTAATTCTTCAATACATATAGAAAAAGAATTCCGTGGTTTTATCCCGATTTGGGTTTCCACGTAAAACACTAGTGTACTGTGTATGTGTGTGATTGTTTATTTCTTATTTCTCATTATTGAATTATAATTCTACATTGATATAACATTTGAAGAAAAAGGAATATAATTACGCTATTACTGATTCACCCTCCCTCTTAGCAATCCAACAATTGGTATCAGAGCAGGTCCCTTCATAAATCAGTTTAACTACTGAAAGGTAGATCATGGAGAGTACCAACTCGTATAAAAATGGAATACCACAGTTTGATGTACATAAGTATGCGTTTTGGAGCATAAGGATGAATACATATATATATATATATATATATATATATATATATATATATATATAGGCACAAGGATTTCAAGTTTGGCAATCAATTATAGATGGATACACAACACCGACAGTTCCACCAACAAATGAAAAAGCAGTGAAACTCAGTGAGAATAATTTCAAAGACAAAAATGCACTTTTGAATGGTCTCAGTGATATAGTATTCACGAAATTTGCACATTGTAAATCTGCTAAAGAATTTGGGACAAGCTTTGAAATATTTATGAAGGAGATTCAAAATTCAAAGAAGCAAAGCTTCAAACTTACAGAGGTCAGTTTGAACAACTAAAAATGAAGGAAGATGAAGATATCACAACCTACTTCTTACGAGTCGATGAAACAATGAATGAAATCATAGGATTGGGAGAAGAAATTGAAGAATATGTAATTTTTCAAAAGGTACTAAGATCTCTTCCTATGAGATTCAACCCTAAGATATCAACACTAGAAGAAAGATCGGATCTAAACTCAATAAGCATGGACAAACTACATGGAATATTCACAGCACATGAGATGAGAACTGAACAAGAAAATCCATATGTAAAAGAAGCAGCCTTCAAAGAATCCAAAAGATCAAAGGAAAAAAAAGGGAACAAGAAGAATATAGCAGCAACAATGACGTCTCAGAAGATGATGAAGAATTGTCCAACTTCATTAAAAGACTGAACAAGGGAACCAATGGTAGGTATAGAGGTAAGCTTCCTTTAATTTGTTTTAATTGTGATGGTATTGGTCATTTTGCTAACAAATTTCCTCATAAGAAAAAGAGAAATGATGAAGGTTACTCAAAAGGAAAACACACATATAAAGGGAAAAAAAATACAAAGAAATATTTCAAGAAAAGCTTATGCATCAAAGAAGACATCTCATCATCAAATGAAGATGAAGTTAGTGACAGTGAGAAAGAAAGAGTTCTATTCATGGTAGTAAAAGACTCTGACAAAGAAGACTCCAAAGAAGAATATGAAGAAGTCGAAGAAGAAATTGAAGAGGAAGAAGTTGACTTTCAAGAAGAATTAATGTGTGCCATAGAAGTTATCAAAAGAGAAAAGAAGAAGAACAAGAAACTACAAGCAGAACTAGACAAAAAGGAAGACACTCAAGAACTAGAAAAAATGATCACAAAATTGAAATTTCAAATAGAAGAAGATAAAATAATTGAAGAAGCACTCAAAGAACAACTAGAAGAAAAGGATAGGATCATCAGAAACTTGGAAGCAGATATTGTCACATTAAGAAATGATATTCAAAAGAAAAATATGCAGAATAGCTCAAAAGTTTTGGATGACATTATTAGCAGTAAAAAATCTCATCTTGACAAGTCTAGACTTGAATACAATCAGACAGAAAAGGTATCAAGCTCCAAAACAATAGAGCAAGAAACAAATCCGAAAATCTATGAAGAAACAATCAAAGGGGACAGGAAGATATACAAGGAATATTAGAGGGACACTCCTCCACCGAGAAGATTCATATTTCAGAATCAACAACAGACAGATAGGCCTCAAGAAGAAGAAGGATTCATAAGATCACTTCCTTTCAGAAGATATTCAACTCCCATGTATCAAACTATATTTTTTGGTTTATGTTATGCATGTAATCATTTTGGACATAAAGATGTAAATTGTAGAGCTAACAACAGAAACAATAACAAATTTGAGAGTCATACACAAAGGGGTTATTCAAGAAGACCTAGTGAAACACAAAGAAGAATTTACAATAGGTTTGAATCCTTGAGCACTGAAGTGGAATGTTACAAATGTAACAACTTTGGACACATGGCCAAAGATTGCAGAATGACAGTCCCTCCTAAAGAACCTCAATAGAATAACAATAGTCACAGACAAGAACCTTAGAAAACGACATGGATAAGAAATAAAGATCAATATAGAAATGAAGAATGCACAGTCGCTCTACAAGCTAAGCAGAAGAAACACGGTTGGTATGTTGACATTGGGTGTTCAAAACACATGACAGGTGATAAAGACAAATTTCTTACATTATGAAAGGAAATAAATGGATCCGTCTCCTTCGAAAATGATAATTCATCCAAAATCATTGGAGAAGGCACAATCCTAATTGGGAACAAGAATGAAAAGGCACAAAACATTCTACTAGTAGAAGATATGAAACATAATCTTCTAAGTGTGAGTGAAATGTGTGACCAAGGTCATAAAGTTACATTCGATTCACAAAAATGTGAGATAAGAAAAGAAGGTTCAGGGAAATTGGTCAGTACAGCTGCAAGAACTTCAAACAACATATATGTGTTAAGTGAAATTGGAAATGAAAAGTGTTGTCTAGGAAAGGAAGATGATAGTTGGCTATGGCACAAAAGAATGGGTCACATGCATTTTGATAACCTTGTCAAAGTCAGCAAAAGAGAAGCAGTCAGAGAAATGCCCTAGATCACGAAATCAAACAATAGTTTATGTAAGAATTGTCAACAAGGAAAGTAAACAAGGACCATGTTCAAATCAAAGGAATATTCAACAACAAGACCACTGGAAATTATGCACATTGATCTAGTTGGACCAACTACAACAAAGGGCTTAAAAGGTGAGAGATAATTTATGTTATTATTTGATGATTATACAAGAATGACTACAGTTTTCTTTCTCAAGAACAAGTCAGAAGCTTTTGAAAAATTCAATATCTACAAGGAAATGGTTGAAAATGAGATGGATTCAAGAATCAAATGCTTGAGATCTGATAATGGAGGAGAGTTCACTTCAAAGGAATTTATGGACTACTGCAACAATCATGGAATAAAAAGACAATCCTCCATTGCTAAGACACCTCAACATAATGAAGTTGTTGAAAGAAAGAACACGATAGTATAGGAAATGGCTCGAACAATGATAATGGATTCCAAATTGACAAATATATTTTGGACATAGACAATGCATACAATAGTTCACATTCAAAACAGAGTAATGCTCAGAAACAACACTGATAAAACTTCCTACGAGCCATGGAAAGGAAGACCAACAAATGTGAAGCACTTCGGAGTTTTTGGAAGCAAATGCTACATCAAAAGAGAAGATGGAAGAATGAGAAAGTTTGACTCTCATGTGGACAAAGGAATACTTGTTGGTTACTCAAGTACAAGGAAATCATACAAGTGTTACAATCTAAGATTAAACAAAGTTGTGGAAAGCATCAACGTAACAATTGATGAAACAGGCAGACCAAAATCAAAGGAATAAGAAAACAAATCAATGGAACAACTTTTCGAAGAAAAATATGAAAAATAAGTAGAAGAGGAAGATGAAGAGAACCCGACAGAAGAAAAAGGGAAAGTTCAACAAGTGTCTCCAAAGACACCCAATAAAAGAATACATAAGAATCATCCTTCAGATCAAATTATCGGGAACAAAGATGTAGGAGTTGAGACTAGAATAAAAATTCATTCACCAGAACAAACACCTGGCACTCTTATCTACAATTGAACCAAACTGTTTTTAAGAAGCTAGCCAAGATGAATTTTGGAATAAGGCCATGGATGGAGAATTGGATCAAATAGAGAAAAATGAAACTTGGGAATTGGTTTCAAGACCAAAGAATAAGAATGTGATAGACACAAAATGGGTTTTCAGGAATAAATTGAATGAAGATGGACAAGTGAAAAGGAACAAAGCTAGATTGGTATGTAAAGGATATGCATAGATTGAAGGAATCGACTTTGAAGAAACATTTTCCCTAGTTGCCAGAATGGAAGCAATCCATTTGCTTTTAGCTTATGCATGCTCTAAAAATGTTAAAGTATATCAGATGGACGTAAAATCATCTTTTCTGAATGGGGAACTTGAAGAAGAAGTCTACATTGAACAACCAGAAGTATTTCAATTGTCAGAGAACATAGATTATGTGTTTAAATTAAAGAAGGCCCAATATGGTCTAAAACAGGCTCCTAGAGCATGGTACTCTAGATTGGATAAGTATCTGCAACAAGTAGGATTCAGAAAAGGAAGTGTAGAAAATAACCTCTACATCAAGGTAAGTCAAGGTAATATTTTATTAATTGAAGTTTATGTTGATGATATTATTTTTGGTAGTGATGATGACAGGTTAAGCGAGAAATTTTCCAAAATATGCAAAATGAATTTGAAATGTTGTTACTTGGAGAACTATCCTTCTTTCTGGGACTTCAGATATGCCAAAACAACCAAGGAATTTTTATTTCTCAAACCAAGTATATTAGAGAAATGATAAAGAAGTTCGGAATGGAAGATTGCAAACTAGTTATCACTCGCATGCAACGAATCCTACTTCTTGCATAATGTATGACCTTTATTCCATCATATATAGTAGGATGCCAATCAATGAAATGCATAATGTTTGATTTTATTCTATATATTCATGATCTATGTATTAAAATGGGAGAGTATAGTATTACACACAAACAATACGTCAAACACACACTCTTGAATTAATGTAATGAATACATATATGTACAACAAGATTTTTCTTAACATAGACGAAATAACTTGATCATACAATCACTTGGTTGAGTGAATATATCAACCTCACACTATTCTATGGCACTTAGTTGGAGATAATATTTCTCACAACCAATTTTATAACAATCTCCTAAACTGTAGGATCAAACCACTCTCATAGAGATTGTTCCCTACATGAAAAACATAATATTCTCACACACAAGATTAAGACACGTACGAGTTACATATTCCAACACTCTCCCTTAATGAGTACTTGTCTTAATATCTATCATTACTTCACTTTCATTTGTGCCACAAGAATTCCATTGATTCCATCTTCATTACTTCCTCAACACTGCCATCAAATTTTCTTTGACTAGGATTTCTTCACTATGAGATTTATCCTTGGACTTTCCGCTTCTTCCTCTTGTACCTGCATAAACTAATTACTGCACACAAATGATCATTGATGTCCATGTTAAAATAAATCCATCTACCAAAATACATGGGTCATCAGTCGCTGTAACCGTCATTTCTCTAGGAATCCTTTTCCGTTACATGGTTCATCAATGTTAAACTCTCCCTTAAACATAAATTGGTCCCAAACATCTCACACTTTTGAGAGTACAATATAAAATCCCCACCTGAATCAAATATCAAACTTCTTTGATTCTACATCAAGCTTAGATACGAGTACACCTACCACCCTCGTACCTACCCACATGGTTAATTCCACAACTTGATGACCCATCCACTCTATCCATAAGAGGGATACACTCTAGATGATTACATGTAGGCCCGACTCAATAAGAATTTACTGGGGAAAACCAACTTGCCTATGGCTAAGCATTACAACTTGGACCAACAACAATTTGGAGTGTCGGGTACAACCGATCATGCACCCCCTACAACATTTCAATCAGGTACAAAACACCACACACAAATTATCATAACTCCAAATTCCATTTACATCATTTCATTATTGACCAGGACACACATAACCACCACTATGAGAATTTCTCATGGTTCAATTGACGCAATCTTAATGTAACTAATAACATTGGATAGACAGAGATAAAGTTGTGCATCTATAAATACCTATTATTTGAAATCAATGTCTTCTCATGATTCAGATTCTCTCATCCACAACAACAACGATTCAAGTCTCATTACTAGATACCGAGCAATAATGGAAACCACACGTTACTTGACGAAGAAATAATTACTCGAAACTTTGTAGTTGATCAGTATCACCTAGAACATATTGCGAAATGATGTCTAGACAAGCTCACACAAAAACTGAGAAAAATAACGTCTCACTCCTTAATAGGTCACATAATGATTTATTACAACAACAAAATGTGTGCTCTTCACACAACGTTCTGCTAGAAAAAATGTGCATGCTAATAACCAATGATTATTTGATAGATATTTTTGTTGGATATGCAACAACTACACAACTATAGCATCTTAGAGCAGCAAATACATCTTCGAAAATGCAAAAACACACTGCCAATTATCACAGGTCAATCCATCAAACAAATAATTCCACACAACTATGAATGTGGGTACCTTGGCAGTGGAAAAATAAACTATAGTGTTACAAACCAACACGTCCAACAACCTTCCATAGTGATTGAAATTAGTGCTTTACTTTTAGTGGTCCCTCTTATATAGAATTAAAACTAGATTTCTAGCCACCTAATACATGTAGGGTTTATTTCAGTAAAATATTTACTTGTTTGTTGGTGGATCAAGACCCAAGAAGTTGTTGTTTGTTCTGGGTGTTGGTGGCACCAACGGTGGCCTCCTCCTCGGTAGTGAAACGACTAACTCCTCCCTATATTATTCCATATCACTCCTTGATATCTTTGTAAAAGAAAGATGAATATCATTCCATGTTTCACCTCCACATTTTCACAGTGGACGACAACATACCATGCACTCACACGAACAGCTGGAATCTACACAAGGAGAAGTCCAGGGGGGGTTTCTCTTGTGGTATTATAATTATCTCTCAAAGTAAACAAGTATATGCTAAAAAATTGAATCACAACAGCTCGAGGAGGGTACTGTAATTCTCAGCTCCCATCTCTCCACACATAGACATCGCCCATATCTAAATCGGTTTCCTGAAATGAAGATGGGATTCCCTCCTATTAGAAAAATAGGATCACAGATAAAAAAAATAAAAAAAATGTGGAAATAAAACACAGAAGATACACAATACAATAGATACACAAATATACGCGGTTCACCCAGTGTGGTCTACGCCCACCATAGAAATTTCCAGGTCCTTCCTTTTTATAATCCAAAAAAATGAAGGGATACAACCTACAACACACCTGTTGTAACTTCCTCTTCTTTCTCTCATAATATTCTCTCTCAGAATACAATATTCATGATAATACAAAGGCGTAATACAATTTCCTCATAAAAGAGGGTTTCCTTCTAGGGAAAAAAACCCTAAAACAAATTCTATCGTCAGATTTGTGACCTTATAATGAACGGTCCAAATTAACTACGAAATTACAATATTTTACAAGGCAATTTTTCCCAACATTTACCTTCGGGGGTGCTGCCCCCGAATCCCCCACTAGAGTGGGGCTACAAAAATTGTTGCTGCCTCTCCCTGGACCACCTTGGTGACAGTTGTGGGGGGAAAGCCCCCCCACACCCCCTCATTATGGAATGGGGTCCAATCACGGCTAAAACAAGCCTCTAAATTAGGAAGATAATTAGGTTCCACAACCAACACTGCCGAGCTAGCGCACTCTGAAAAAATTTATCATGAGGCCACCCATATCATATGGCATCATCCTCTGTAATGGCTATCATAACCATGCTCCTTCTCCTCAAACAAAAAGAAACAAATCAGTTCCCTCATAAACAAACCAAGGAAACACAAAATGTTGCTATGACCAATGATCCTTTGGTGACCTTCCATGCCTTATCTGTAAATATAGATATATAAGATTCCGTTTCCAACAACCTTTTTCAAATTAGAGTTTTCCTTAGATCTCGAACATGTCTTATCTATTTCAACAACCATTGGTTTCCATTCTTTTTATTTATTTGTAACTTACCCATTCTAACAGTTTTGCATTGTGCATCATCACCCAAATGAACCTGTCCAAAATCACCTTGAACATAATATAGAAAATGTTTCCTATGGGGTGTGGCATGAAATTAAGCCCTTGAATCTACTACCCAAGACTCATAAATATTATCTAAATAAAGAATCAAAGCATATTGTAACACATGATCCAGATTTTATGAGAAGAACAAAATGAATATAGATTATTATTTTTCTTAACATAGAAACACACGAAACAATAACAAAGATACAATAAAATTGACTTCTATTCAATAAGAAAATATGATGAAACTGTAAAATGAAGATTGAAACAAGCTTGCTAGAATGGTGGTGGCTTATCCATGAGAAGAGATGTGATGGCTATGCTCATTCACAAGAAGATGGTTACAATGAGGCCCTCCAAGCCTTTTTACAATAAGCAGGAATGCCAGAAACCTAGACATCCAAAAACCTAACCCTAGGAGATGAAGCGCCAAAAGTCATGTGGGCCTTGTTGGGGTAAGTTACTACATAAACTTCCCGGGGTCGTAACTTTTGCATACGATCTCCGTTTTAGGCGCACGATAGCCCATTGGAAAGGTCTATCCAAGGAATACACATGTTTTTTTCAGAATCTGACTTTGTCTACAATTTGACTATGGCGAGCCCTAAAAACGTTGTTTAGGGCCTCAAAACGACTCTGGAAGTTGGAGACTTGAAAACTAGGAAAAAACTGCCAAACTAGAAAATTGCCAAAATGAGCCAGTTGGAATAGGTGGGAGGCCACCAAAATCCATATGGATCAATCCTCCCCCATTAGGAAGCAATGGTCTCCATTGCTTTGAGTTACCCCATCAGATGAGGGAATTTCTGTTGAATTTGGCCTTGGGTGAGCCACTTGCCTTGTTGCATGAGATGCCTTGCTTTGACAACTCGATAAAGATGGATCCTTTGCTGGCGAGTGCCTTTGACCCATGTGTCCAAAATATGATCATTGGATTCCTTTTGCATGTAGTCAGGGTTGGGCTCTATTGGTGTCAACTGTTCAATAATGGTGGGAAATATGGCCGAAGGAGAGGCACATTGAACACTATGTGCAGGCCAAGGAAAGGGGGAATGTTGAGCTCAAAATAATTGTCACCCATATCCTTGGAGATGGTGTAAGGGCCATAACAGAGTGGGAGAATCTTTTGATGGGGCCCTGTAAGGAATTCTTTCTGCACGTGCAACCAAACTTTGTCTCCCACATGAAACTTATGCAACATCTGATGTTGATCATGGCACTGCTTGTACTTGGAATTGGAATTCTATAAAATATCATGAACCTGTTGGCGAATGTGCTGGATCCACTCAATGAACCAGGTGTATTTGTCATCTTCATTTAAAGTAGGTGATGAGTCGGTCGGGGTGGATGCAAGGGGTAGTACAACATCCATGGGACCCAATGGTTGGAATTCCAACCCCACCTGAAAGGGGTTGTGGTTAGTTGAGATAAGTAGGGCTCGGTTGTAGCTATGATGAACACATGGAAGACTCTTGTCCCATGTGCAAGGGTTCTTGGAATTGTAAATGCATAGGATATGCACGATCATCCAATTGATGACCTTGGTTTGACCATCTGTCTGGGGGTGGAAGGTAGTGGATTTGGTGAGATTGGTGTCAAACAGTGCCTAGAGGCTCGACCAAAATTTGTTGAGGAACCGACTGTCCCGATATGAGTGTTAGGTGATTTATATGTACTAAAAAAGACACTAAACTATCCTCAATTAAATTGTCAACCCGAGGTAAGTAAACTTAGAGTTGTAGAAAAATATATGCCAAAGGTAAAAGGTTGGTAGGAGTATAATCTAACTAATGAAATCAACTATATAAGGCTAATCTACTCAAGCAAAACTATCTAATGAGAAAACCCTACTAAGCACAATGAAACTAGGTAACCTAAGTACTTTTGGGCCAAGCGTTGATGGATAGTTCCTAAGAAAGAAAGTAAAACCCTATGTAAAGCAAACTAGTTTAATGATAAGCAAAAGAAAACTACTAAGCATAATAAGCAAATGACAAAAGAAAATTTCTTTAACTTGCCAACCGACATTCAATGAGAAACTACCCTATGAAAGAAAAATAAATAAGCAAGTAAGAAAAATCACCTATCTAACCTATTAAAGCAAAAGCCAAGTAAGCAAAGACAACTATCTATCCTACTAAAGCAAAGACAAGTAAACAAAGACAACTATCTACCCTACTAAAACAAAGGGATAGGTAAGCAAAGACTTCTCATTGAACAACTATCTAGCCTAAGAGGCAAGTGAACTAAATGCCTAATGTAAAACTATTTCTAATGCGTGAAAAGAAATCTAAATGCTCAATGCAATGAATGAAAGGAAATCTATTGTATTGAAAGAAAGAAAGACTACCAACTAAACTTATGAAAACAAGAAACTATCTCTTCTAATATACGAAAGCATGAAACTATATTTAATCTATGAAACACTCAAATGTAATGCTGGTGGTTGTGTAAATGCCTTCAGTGGTGACGGATGATATCTCGATGACACTTGACAACAAAGGACAATTCTAATGGTATAAGCTCAATACTAATTCCAATGGCAAAATGCAAGGTGTGAAGTAAAAAGTGCAATGAAAACTTATCCATGATAAAAGTAATGTTAAATACCCTGCATATTCATGTATAAACCATCAACAACATAATGAGATTTAATTGCATTTTAATCTACGAAAGGAAATTGCATAAAGGAAAACTATGCTCTATCTATTCTAATCATTCAAGCTATGATGAATTAAAAACATAAATTAAACTATGATATCAAGAAGTAAATTGACAATTACATTAATCAATAATGAAGAAAATGAATTCTATCTAAAACTGAAGTAAGCAAACTAAGAACGAGAATTAAATCCATCCATCCATCAACATCCCTGTCAAAGAAAACCCAAATTAAAACTATGTTCTGTTCTAATTAAAAATCTATTCTAGATTTGACTGTAAAATTGTAAAAGAAAGCAAGATTTAACATTTAACTGCATATGAGTGTTAGTAAAGAGAGAGAGAATTTTTAATTGCACACATAATTAGTAAAGAGATTTGCAAGCCTATTCCTAGTCTATCAAATCAACACATACTATTACATATCACCGTCTAACCTGCAAAAGAGAAGTAAAACAGTGAGTTACAACAAACTAATTAATTAGATAAAAACATGTACATACAGGAAATACGAAAGAGCAATTTATATTACGAAATGCGTAAAAACCATAATAACAATCACCAGACTGCTGGTTCCCCCCCCAACAAGTCATGGCTACCTTCTAATAGCAAACCACGACCTTCAACAGACTGAATTCACCATGAAAGTTAAAAACACAGTTCTGGCACTATTCTGGCAATGTGAAAAATTAAAAACAGAGTACAATGAGTTTATCTCCAATCTGATGGCTCTTCTACTTGCTTAACAATATAATGACCATCCTGGTAGTATTTATAGGTTTACAAACCAAGTGGTCGACCACAGGAGGGTCGAACCACCTCTAAATTCGGCAAAATACAATAAATGCGGACATAACTAATAAAACGGAGGAAGCCAATAATCGCCCTCTTTGGACAACTAAAATTGATTTGTCTTGAGCTTGGTAGCTGGAGGGGGCGATGATAAACAAAACCCACATGCTCGATTTGTCCATCACTGGCCGCCAATACCATAACCACCAACTCACCTTGCGTTTTTGCGCAATAGTGGGTGTTGGAATGAGTGTCGGATCGGGTACCGAAACGAGTGCTAGATTAAGAAACATGGTGCGTTTTGCCTTGTAACAACAAAAAGACATGAATTAACTCTTGGAAGCATAAAAACATGATAAATTAAACTTGATTTAATCATAAAACACAAATTACACGTACCTTATGCCGATTATACCATTTTATCATAAAATTCTTCAAAAAGATCCCTTGAAAGATGAAAAACGCATATGTACATATGGAAAAAAGTGTATATTAACGTCATGAAAATGATCATATCTCGGGCCCAACATTTTCCCCACACTTACGATTTTGCAGGTCCCACTCCAAACAAAAATAATTTCCCCTCGGAACTAGGCTTGCTGAGGAGGGTCGACTTTAGAAGCCTCTCCTTCTTGCTGTGTAGGCTTAGCCTTGTGCCTCTTGTGTTGCTTTAATTTTTCTCTTAGGTTGTGGTTAGATTGGGTCATCCCATCGACCAACCATTGAAGGGAGTTAACTTTTGCCTAAAGGACTGCATTGTCATGATGAAGGTGTACATCTATTTTCTTCCTCTCTTCCAATTGTTGGAGAAGCTGATGGTTTTCCTTTTGTAGCTCCTCTATAGTTGGGGCAGAATCAATGATCTTCGAGGAAGGCTTAGGTCCTTTGAGAGATGTGGACAACTTATCAATTTTAGGATCTAGAGTGGGCATAGGTTAAGTAGGAGTGATGGGAGATCGGAAAGGTGAGGTAGGTTCTAATTTTGTTTTCCTTAGTGGCTCTAATCCATCTACAAAGACATCCCTAAGTTTCTTATGAGGGCTCTCAAGGTCGGATAATACTTGGATAGGATCCGAAGTAGGTGGAGGTTTTGCATAAGGCTTGGTTCTTATGTTCCAGGTACTCTTATGAAAGGGTCCCTTACCAAATCGGTTGGTTCCTCTCTTTTTTGTGGGAATGATGGGAAAGTCTTGCTACATGACTTCTTGGGGCTTATTAGGTGTAGGATCAAGAGAAAATGAAGTCATTGGGGGGTCAACAATAGGCTTCTTTTGGTCTTTGTTCTTGGTCTTTTTCCTCGATGAAGAAGTAGGAATATCAACAAGATTTTGGTATTGTTCCGGCAAGGAGAGGGTTTGTACAAGAGAGTTTGGAGTTTTTGGAGAGTGAGGCTTGGATGGAGAGATAGTTTTTAGGCTAAGTGGATTTTTTCCGGTCTTCACTATCAAGTGAGGGTTTGCAAATTGGTAGATAAAGGCATCCCAATTTTTCCCCTGTTTCTCTAGTTCGGTAAGAACAAGGAGTTTGATCAAACCGTGGTGGAAGAGACTATTGTGGGGGTTATTCACATTTTTCCTCACTTGAGAGGACATCTTCTCCAAGATTTTGAGAAAATAAAAGGGAAAGTTCAAGGGTTTGTTGAACAGAAAATGAGCCAACAATCTAAAGTGGCAAGCTTTGAAGGTGGAGTATCTACCTTCACATGTAATTAACCTTGTGATGATGATGAGGGGATTGACCAATTCTGTCTTTATCCACTCCTTAGAATACCCTTTCACTCCTGAAATTCTCTCGAATTCGGGCTTAAACACCATGTTGTAACTTGAGTGCGACAATTGATGATTCTTGAACCATCTATATCCTATTCTTGGGAGTTTTGTTGTAGCAACAATTGACTCTTCTATGAATGCAAAGTTGAGAGACCCTACATGTGCTGTATTTCCATCAAAACCAATTGCAAATTACATAGAAAGACCGTCATCATGGCCTTGCAAACTAGAAAGAAATGCCCCCCAGCTAGCACGTAAGAACACTTCCCTGCACTGTGTGAATTCTGGAATGACAAACAAGTCTGCATAGGAGGAGGGTTCATATCTCCTCAGCATTGTGATAGAGTTTGAATTCACCAAGCAAGGGAGAAATCAAGCCAAGAAATGACACAGATTGGGCATGGTCTGAGTGCGATTAGAACAGAGGGTGAATTTCACCAAGCAAGGGTGCGAACAGGCCAAGATATGGCATGGGTCTAGCACAGTTTGAGTGTGATTAGAATAGAGGGAGAATTTGGCAGAGGTTGGGTGCGATTCCTTAACGCAGGGCAGAGAAAATGTTAAGGGAAAATGAAATAATAGAGCGCCCAACTTGATTTTGGATGCTCTTATGGTGGAGTATGTTGCCCACATGTGCGCGCGAGCTGCCATGTGTGGGAAATTCGAATTCGATGGCAAGCTTGGGAGCAATGGATTGGTGTGTATTTAGATCAATGTCCAAGTCTTTTGACTTGGAAATTTGATCATAACCATATGAGGCATCTTTTAATCTATGTCTGCAACCAATGTAATTGAATATAATTGAATTCTGGTTACCTGGAATCTAGGATCGTTACTGGTATGCAATTCAATGGCACTTCAAATTGTTGGCAAATTTTTAACAGATAGCGTATGCTTTTCATTGATGGCAAGTACAACAGTGAAGATGGCAGGATCAGAATGTGCATCAATGGATAAACAGGAACAACGTAGGCTCAGGAGGAATTAGTGCAGAGTCGAAATTCTTCCAAGTAAGAAGGATGTGTAAACTTGGAGGAGAAGCGTCGCTGATTGTTGGATCCCATCCAAAATTCCCGACAGCATGAGGGCCGTCATATCTAAATAAAAACAAGAAGAGCGTGTGTTGAAGAGAAGGATAGATCTCAGGCGTTAGATCTGAGCGAACTCGGAAGCTCGTGAGTGGAAGAGCCGAGGATTTGGTGTTAAAGGTCGCGAGGCGCGAGGTCGCGAAGCAGCGAAGTGGCGAGAAGATCAGGACCGTCCATCTGGGAAGGACGCATGGCAGAGATTGGAGAGATCTTGCGAACTCGGGGGTTCGCAGGATAAAGACCCAAGTATTGGGTGTTCGAGGTCACGAGGCGCGAGGTCACAAAGCAGCGAAGTGGCGAGAAGATCAGGACCGTCCATCTAGGAAGGACGCGTGGCAGAGATCGGAGAGATCTCGCGAACTCGGGGGTTTGCAGGATAAAGGCCCAAGTATTGGGTGTGCAAAGTCACGAGGCGCGAGGCGGCGAAGTGGCAAGAGATTTATAGCTGTCCATCTGGGGGGACAGGTGGCGAGAGATCAGGAGATCTCGCGAACTCGGGAGTTCACAGGCTGAGAGTCCAAACATTGGGTACTCCAAGTCGTGAGATCGTGAGGTAGCGAGAGAAGGACAGCCGTCGGATCTGGATCACAGGAGGACCATTGGATCTGCGCGAGGGATCACACGTGGCGAGAGATCATCATCTCGCTGACTGGAAAGTCAAAGGAACAACGAAGATGCGAGATCACGATTTAATCAAGGACCGTTGGATCAAGAGGACACGTGGCGAAAGATCGTCATCTCGCTAACTGGAAAGTCAAAGGAACAACGAAGATGCGAGATTGCGATTTAATCAAGGACCGTTGGATCAAGAGGATGCGTGGTGAAAGATCAGAGCACCATAAAGCTCCATCTCGGAGTTTCTCCTATCGTGACTTGGAGTGACGAAAATCTCCATCTTAGGATCAGCGAGATGCAAGATCATGAAATGATCCTGACCGTCAATACATCAAAATATGTGGATCGTTGATCTGAGCTCCATCTCGGAGTCTCGCCTATTGCAACTTAGAGTAATGAAAATCTCCAACGAAGGAACAACGAGATATGAGATCACGATAAGATCCTGACCATCAATACATCAAAAGATGTGGACCGTTGATCTAAGCTCCATCTCGGAGTCTCGCCTCTCGCGACTTTGAGAAACGAAAATCTCCAACAATGGAACATTGAGATGCGAGATCACGATGAGATCAGGACCGTTGATTCACCAATATCATGAACCGTCGATCAGGGTCAATGAAGATCAAGAGTTCGACTGTCTCAGAGAAGATGAAGAGTCGTAAACTGCCAGAGAGACTGAGGAATCTCAGCATAACATACAGTGATGCTGGACACGCGGGGAAAACCACCAGAGAAGCTGAAGAGTCACGATGATAATCAGACAGAGAACTCTAGAGGTGGAGCATAATGGTGCAGAGTCAGCATGTAGAGGCATTGTGAACACTGCATACAAAAGGTGCACAGAAGATATAAATACACAGTATAGAGAAGAGATTGGGCGCGGTTGCTATTGGAGGTTGTTGTGAGTGTTGTTGGTAAAGGTGATTCAGGTGTGAAGAAGAAGGAGAGTGCAGCAGGTGAATAGCACAGAAGAGGAACTGTTCAGAGAATGGAGATGGTGCACAGAGCATAAATAGCAGAAGACCAGACAGCGCAAGGGATGTGAGCAAGAACGACAATGAGACAGACAGAGCAACGAAATGTGGCAAAACAGTGATAAGTCGGGTAAGCCATTATTGAACATTATATCACTGTAATAAGTTTCAGAAGCAAATATATATATTTCAGGGTGGTTGGGAGGTTCTAGGGAGGACTGTTGTCCTCAGAGGTTCAAGTGGGTGCTTGAACATAGGGAGTTGGTGCTTCCTTCTAGTTGGTTCTAGAAAAACCAGGGAGTTGGTGCTTCCTTCTAGTTGGTGCTAGAAAAACCAGGGAGTTGGTGCTTCCTTCTTATGGGTGCTAGAGAAAACAGAGAGTTAGTGCTCTCAGTAAGTTGCAGCTTGCTAAACATAGGTTGTAGCCTCATTATGAGTGGGTGCTCATATGTATGATAATGTAAAGATTGTAACCATTACTTATCATATAAAGAAAAAGAGGTTTTACCTTGTATGGGTTTCCTCAGGAAATATCTGTCTCTGTGTTTCTCATATATGTGACTGATGCTGAATGTGCCATGGTTTATTTCCCTGCATTATTGTGATCATCATTTAGTGTCTCAGCAAAGATTTTAAAAGAAGCATAATTGTTTAAGCACTGTAACAACTGATTCAC
>ML778650.1:978312-1003497 GCA_009831015.1 Picea engelmannii | reverse complement strand
GTCCTCCACTCCAAGACAAAACATATTCCCATAAAATATCATTTTCTGAGAGAGCAGGTCACCAATCAGATTGTTCAGGTCCATTACATTCCCACTATAGAACAAATTGCAGACATCTTTACTAAGCCCCTCGCCAAGACACCAGTTGAATATCTCAGATAGAAGCTGGGTGTCATTTCGTTTCATACCTAAAAGAGTCCATCTTGTTAGGGGGATATTTGTATTGTTTGATTATTTAATGCCTCCTAAATTTACTGCAATAGCTCAGGGGGAGCCTGTCTCTTCTTTGACATTGATGTCAAAGGGGGAGAAAAGAATTCGGGTGCCTTAGTTGCCATCAATGCCAAAGGGGGAGATTGTTGGAAAATGTTTAACATATAGCGTATGCTTTTCATTGATGGCAAGTACAATAGTGAAGATGGCAGGATCAAAATGTGCATCGATGGATAAACAGGAACAACGTAGGCTCAGGAGGAATTAGTGCAGAGTCGAAATTCTTGCAAGTAAGAAGGATGTGTAAACTTGGAGGAGAAGCGTCATTGATCATTGGATCCCATCCAAAATTCCCGATAGCATGAGGGCCGTCAAATCTGAATAAAAACAAGAAGAGCGCACGCTGAAGAGAAGGATAGATATCAGGCGTTAGATCTGAGTGAACTCGGAAGCTCGTGAGTGGAAGAGCCAAGGATTTGGTGTTAAAGGTCGCGAGGCGCGAGTTCGTGAAGCAGCGAAGTGGTGAGAAGATTAGGACAGTCCATCTGGGAAGGATGCGTGGCAGAGATCAGAGAGATCTCGCGAACTCGGGGGTTCGCAGGATAAAGGCCCAAGTATTGGGTGTTCAAGGTCGCGAGGCGCAAGGTCGCGAAGCAGCGAACTGGCGAGAAGATCAGGACCGTCCATTTGGGAAGGATGCGTGGTAGAGATCAGAGAGATCTCACGAACTCGGGGGTTCACAGGATAAAGGCCCAAGTATTGGGTGTGCAAAGTCACGAGGCATGAGGACGCGAGGTGGCGAAGTGGTGAGAGATTTATAGCCGTCCATCTGGGGGGACAAGTGGCGAGAGATCGAGAGATCTCATGAACTCGGGAGTTCACAGGTTGAGAGTCCAAACATTGGTTACTCCAAGTCACGATGTCGCGAGGTAGCGAGAGAAGGACAACCATCGGATCTAGATCACAGGAGGACCATTGGATCTGCACGGGGGATCACACTTGGCGAGAGATCGTCATCTCGCTGACTGGAAATTCAAAGGAACAACGAAGATGCGAGATTGTGATTTAATCAAGGACCGTTGGATCAAGAGGACACATGGCGAAAGATCGTCATCTCGCTAACTGGAAATTCAAAGGAACAACGAAGATGCGAGATTGTGATTTAATCAAGGACCGTTGGATCAAGAGGACGCGTGGCGAAAGATCAGAGCACCATAAAGCTCCATCTCGGAGTTTCACCTATCGCAACTTGTAGTGATGAAAATATCCATCTTAGGATCAACAAGATGCGATATCACGAAATGATCCTGACCGTCAATACATCAAAAGATGTGGATCATTGATCTGAGCTCCATCTCGGAATCTCGCCTATCGCGACCTAGAGTAACGAAAATATCCAACGAAGGAACAACGAGATGCGAGATCATGATAAGATCCTGACTGTCAATACATCAAAAGATGTGGACCGTTGATCTAAGCTCCATCTCGGAGTCTCACCTCTAGCGACTTGGAGAAACGAAAATCTATGACAAAGGAACAGCGAGATGCGAGATCACAATGAGATCAGGACTGTTGATTCACCAAGATCATGAACCGTCGATCAGGGTCGATGAAGATCAAGAGTTCGAGTGTCTCAGAGAAGACGAAGAGTCTTAAACTGCCAGAGAGACTGAGGAATCTCAGCATAACATACAGTGATGCTGGACACGCGGGGCGAACCACCAGAGAAGCTGAAGAGTCACGATGATAATCAGACAGAGAACTCGAGAGGTGGAGAATAATGGTGTAGAGTCAGCATGCAGAGGCATTGCGAACACTGCATACACAAGGTGCACAAAAGATATAAATACACGGTACAGAGAAGAGATTGGGCGCGGTTGCTGTTGGAGGTTGTTGTGAGTGTTGTTGGTAAAGGTGATTCAGGTGTGAAGAAGAAGGAGAGTGCAACAGGTGAATAGCACAGAAGAGGAACTGTGCAGAGAATGGAGATGGCGCACAGAGCATAAATAGCAGAAGACCAGAGAACGCAAGGGATGTGAGCAAGAACGAAAATGAGACAGACAGAGCAACGAAATGCAGCAAAACAGTGATAAGTCGGGTAAGCCATTATTGAACATTATATCACTGTAATAAGTTTCAGAAGCAAAGATATATATTTTAGGGTGGTTGGGAGGTGCTAGGGAGGACTGTTGTCCTCAGAGGTTCAAGTGGGTGCTTGAACACAGGGAGTTTGTGCTTCCTTCTAGTTGGTGCTAGAAAAACCAGGGAGTTGGTGCTTCCTTCTAGTTGGTGCTAGAAAAACCAGGGAGTTGGTGCTTCCTTCTAGTGGGTGCTAGAGAAAACAGAGAGTTAGTGCTCTCAACAAGTTGCAGCTTGCTAAACAGAGGTTGTAGCCTCATTATGAGTGGGTGCTCATATGTATGATAATGTAAAGATTGTAACCATTACTTATCATATAAAGAAAAAGAGGTTTTTACCTTGTATGGGTTTCCTCAGGAAATATATGTCTCTGTGTTTCTCATATATGTGACTGATGCTGAATGTGCCATGGTTTATTTCCCTGCATTATTGTGATCATCATTTAGTGTCTCAGCAAAGATTTTAAAAGAAGCATAATTGTTTAAGCACTGTAACAACTGATTCACCCCCCCCCTCTCAGTTGTCCATCACAAATGACACTTCAAATGACATCTCATCCGACACCTCATCCGACACCTCATATGGTGCTTCATCCGGTACCCCTGTGTTAAATGCATTTTCGCCTCTTATAATGGACAACTTGCAATTTTGAAGTGTTTTTGACAACCATAGTGATTAATGAGCAGAGGCAGAGTGCTCCATGCTCACTCATTTTTCTTGCATATGACATATAATGTCAAAACCTATAATGAATGGGTTATAGTAAGCATAAAACATGTATTGTCAAACCTACAGTATGCATCTTGTAATGGAAGATAACCAATAAAGAGTGGTCTGTTAAGCATTAGTTTAGTAATGTATAGCACACAGGAGTTAAGCATTTAAAAATAACATGACTATCAATGTAATAACCTGTATCATGGTAATAATACAAAAATTCTTGCAAAGACTCTTTTCTCTAGGCAATGATCATTTTTCAGCTCATGAACCCCTCCCCCACACCTAAGTATTATGACACCTCACAATAAAAAGTATATGAAACTAGTTAGTATCCCCCAATAGCCGAAGATTTACAGTATGTCAAGTGTAAAGATGAAATTTCACAGATTGGTCGAATGAGACAGTTAGGAAATGGCCCCACCTATAGGATAAGAGATCCTATATATAGATAAGAAGGGTAGGCAAGAGAGTTTCAAGATAGTCTTAAAGTTTTTCCAATGAAAAGTGTATGGAGTTCATTAACCTTAGCTAAACCACACATACTTCATGTCAGCTATGTCTGCAAGTAATGTCGTACATCAAGACAAGTTTACATTTATTATTTATTTTTGTCAGATTACCATCTTTGCTAGGTAGAATGCCCTGCTTCTAGCAAGCCTATTCAGTACTCCGACAGGTTTACCTAGTCATACCACAGGCCGGTACCCACTGCCAAAAAACCTATTCCATATCTCGGTGGGTTAGCCTCTTAAACCCCCAGAGACTGACCCTCCATCCTTTAAGATTTTATTATAAAATTGCTTATGCAAGAAGATGGGGGAACATATCTAAAACAACTTTTTCTTTCTTTTTATTTTCAATTGGGATGGTATTTATGTTAGAGGATGACTTTCCGTTATATTATTAGTGGTTGTCCTGATGTAAGGGGTACTTAAGCAGACGTGGCCTATCTAAAGATATGATATAATCAAGCTATTTAGTGTGTAGTGGATTGTACCATCGAGAAAGAACAAAAAGGTATCTCTAGGCTCAACTCACTTTCTTATTTTGTAATTATTATGATGTTTCCATGAATAACTGCTAATGAGACCTCCCTGTTACTCTTTGATAAAGACACTTGACTTACTTACTTAGGTTTCTTGTAACAACTGTACGAGAGACCTCTAGGCTTGATAGTTAAGGTATCACTTACTTATACAGTGGTGAAGAGTTTCAAGAGCAACTGCTTTAGAATGCCTTAAAAACTGAGAATGTTTGCAAATATACGGTTAACTACAGTAAGTCAATATTTATTTGATGCTTTAATGGATTCAAAATTCAATTATAACAATGTTTTGAAGAAAGATCTTTGAAACTGTGTACTCCCGGTGAAATAATCACTTATAGAAATATCTAGAATTGCCTTACTAACAAAATGAAAAAACTATTTACACATATATAGTAGGAAATTCAGAAAACTTTTCAAGAACAAGGGGGGACTTCCCCATCTACTAAGGCTAGTGCCTTGTCAGTTGACATGACCTATAGAAAATATTCTCTGGAAATGGGCTTATGATAGAATTTAAGTTGATGTCCATTTACCACAAAGGAGACTTGTCCATCGTCAATTGTTTTAATTTTTACAGCTCCATTGTCATATACAATGTCTACCTCATAAGGGCCCAACCAATGGGTGGTAAGTTTGCCTTTGAATTTTTTGAATCAAGAATCAAACAAAAGGGCCCAATCACCAGGCTTGAAGTGTTTCTTTTTAATAAACTTGTCATGCCACTTGCTCCTCTGGTTTTGGACCAATATTGTTCGTTGGATGGCATCTTGCCTAATTTCATCCAACTCATTCAACTGTAGGGCTCATTGCTTCTGAGCCTCATCCAGGTTCAATCCTAATTCTGCGGCAATACAAAAGGTCCTTACTTGGAATTCTATTGGTAAAAGTACTTGTTTCCCATACACTTGCTTATAAGGGGTATGCCTAGTGGTATTTCTCTAGGTAGTTCGGTATGCCCACAAAGCCTCTGGGGGCTTATCAACCCAATATCAGTGATGTAACTGAACAGTCTTGGTAAAGATGGCTTCCGAAACTTTGTTTTTGGATTCTACCTGACCATTGGCTTGCAAGTGGTATGGATAAGATTTACAATGTTTAATCCCATATTTCTCTGTTATCTCTTTGATCAGCTTGGAAGTGAATTGAGTGCCTTAGTCGGTAACAATTTCATGAGGGATATCAAAGTGGGTAAAGATGTCTTCATATATGAATTCAACAACAGACTTCTTTGTGGCCCTAAATATGGCTTTTTCCTCTACTCATTTGGTGACATAGTTCGTACAAACCAAGATATAGTTCTTCCTATGGGACATGGGTGAAATTGGTCCTGCAAAGTCATGGGCCTATTTTTCGAAGGGTTCTATCATAACTTGGGCCTGTAAAGGAATTTCTTCAGCTGATGTAGGTCTACCTATCCTTTGGAAATTATCACAACTTCTCACATACTTGGGAGCATATTTGAAAATGCTAGGCCAATAGTAACCTGAATGTAACACCTTATATGTTGTACGTTTGTCAGAGAAATGGCCACCACATGGTCCATCATGACAACTTCATAGCATTTTAGGTTCCTATTCCTCTCAAACACATCTACGAATAATCAAATCAGGACCTGTGCGAAAAATATCATGACCAACCCAAGAGTAATTAGCACTCTGTGCAATAATTTTCCGCTTTTCATGAGGTGACAAATGAGATGGTAACTTCCTAGTAGCCAGATAGTTTTCCATATCCGCAAACCATGGGGTATTGACAAAAAGGGAAAAGAGATGCTCATCTGGGAAAGTATCATCTACAGGGATATCATCATCCTCATTCTTTATGTGGGAAGGAAAGTCAGTCACTACATTATCCTTTCCAGGTCGGTCAAGCACAGTAATATTAAATTATTGCAATAACAAGAGCCACCTAGTCACTCGTCCATTAGTTATAGGTTTGTTCATGAGGAATATAATGGTGGAATGGTCGGTGTGTACAAATACTTCATAGCCTGTAATGTAATGACAAAATTTGTTAACAGCATGAACAATTTCCAAGAATTCCTTCTCGGTTACTGTGCAGTTCAACTCAGCAGGGGACAAGTTCTTGCTTATAAAATAAATGGCATAGGACTGTTGGTCCTCTTTCTTCCCTAATACCCCTCCGATTGCAGTGTCAGAGGCATCAGTGGATATATGAAATGGGAGAGTCCAATTGGGCCCTCTAATAATTGGTGCCACAAACAACTTGGCTTTCAGGGTTTCAAAGACAGTTTGACAATGCTCAGTCCAAACAAAATCAACATCTTTTATCAATAATCCAAACATAGGTGCAACAATCTTTGTAAAATTTTCAATAAACTGCCGGTAATATCCGGCATGTCCAAGAAATCTTCTCACCTCTTTCTAAGTCTTGTGGGGTGGAAGTCTAATAATGACCTCAATCTTTGTAGGATTGAATTTTATTCCTTCAGATCAAACATGATGTCCTAGAATCACTCCTTCAATTAACAACATTTTTCATTTTTCATGACTTAGAGATAGGTTCATTTCCTGGCATCTGATGAGGAATTTTTCTAAGTTGTCTAAGTCTTCCTGGTAAGTGTTGCCATAGATTGTGAATTCATCCATGTAGACCTCCACACAATCATGAATAATATCGGAAAATATCCCTAATACTGCTCGTTGAAATGTGGCAGGAGCATTACACAATCCAAATGGTAAGACCCTATAGGCATAGGTGACCCAAGGATAGGTAAAGGTAGTCTTGTCCTGTTCCTTGGGTGCTATAAGAATCTAGTTGTACCCGCTATACCCATCTAGAAAGGAGAAATACTTCTTTCCAGACAAGGTATCTAGAACTTGGTCAATGAAAGGAAGAGGAAAGTAGTCTTTTAGAGTGGCCTTATTCAGTTCTCGAAAATCAACACAAATTCTCCATTTCCCGGTCACTTTCTTTGGAACCACTACAAGCGGGGATGCCCACTTACTGTCGGATATGGGATAGATAAATCCGATATTTAACAACTTTTGGATTTCCTCCTTGACTATGTCTTTGAGTGCTGGGTTCATCCTTCTCTGGTGTTGCCTAACATGTGTTACTTCCCCCTGGGTGTATATATGATGGATGCATGTGTTAGGGTGTATACCCTTCATGTCAGTGTATTCCCAGGAAAATGCTCCTGATTGTTCTTTAAGTATATCTACTAACTATTTATGTTGGTCTGTATCTAACCCAGAGTTTATATGTAAAAATTTCCCTATACTAATCTCATAGGGCATAGTATAAGACATGGCAGACTCATCGATTTCAAAAATAAAAGATGTCGAAGATAAAATGGATGGATCTAATTGTTCTTGAAATTCTTCCCCAAACATGTACACAAATTGGGGAAAAGACTATGGAAAATCCACACATGTAATAACATAAATGAATTGGTTTAGCACATTTTTTGGTGTATGCTCCTGAAGTGCCCTTGCATGGTCACTAGGAAACACAGGTTCTTCCCAGTCTTCATTCTCGTATGGACATTCAAGCCACCATAGATTTTCCATAATAGGTTGAGATGGAGGGTAAATGGTGAGCTTCTGGATAGAGAGACCATTTGAGATGGTCATTTCTCCTTCTCTACAACCAATAAATGCATTGGTTGTGGCTAGCCAAGGTCTTCCCAAAATAACGGGATGGCCTCAGGTAGGATCCTTTGAATAAATGACAAGAAAATATACTGGGTACTCCCATGAGGCTAAAGTAACCATGACATCATCTAAAATCCCTTCAGGTATAACCCTAGTATTATTTGCTAATTCCAAAATGGTTGGGGTAGGCCGAAGAAGAGGTTGTAATTGTAATTGTTCCAAGGTAGTAGCGGTCATAACATTGATGGCTTCCCCTAGGTCTATGAGATTGTTTCCGATGGAGACCTCCTTAATGGTTATGGTCACTACGGGGTTTCCTATATTCCCTTACTTTGCTAGCTTTGGCTGCACTGATATGTAATCAAAGAGTCCTCCTACCAAATGTACCCTAGGGGGGTCCTTTTGCTTCCTACCTGGCTTCTTAATACACAATTCTTTGACTACCTTACTATAGATTGGAATGTCTTTAATGGCTTGAAGTAGAGGAATATTGACACAAATCTTTTTCAACTCATTGAAAATGTCAAATTCCATTCAGGTGGTAGGTTTCTCGATTACCAATCAGTCTGGATAAGGAGGGACCTTCATAATTTGTGAAGGTTCATTTTGGGGAAGATTGGGTTCTTGATTCTTCGGGATAATAACATATTCCCACCTAGTGTCATTCGTGGGTTGTTGGGTGGTTTCTTCTTCCTCTTCTTCCTGGATGACTACTGAAGGTCTTTGCCTATCTAGAAATTTTCCCGATCTTAGTTGAATTTCCTGTAATGGAACAAGAGTAATGACATATGTTGGGAAGGCCTACATCTCAACATTGTTAAGAGGTTGAGAGGGCTTATTATTGGGATTCAACACTGGTTGTGCCAATAATAGTGTCGATTTTGGGGAGCTTGTATTTTGAAATTGTAGCGGTTGTTGTTGTGGGATAGGAGGTAAAGGTGGTGGAACAAAACCTGGCAGAACTTGCAGAGTGTTAGATGAGAACTAAGGATAAGGATGGTTGTACATAGGGATAGGGGGAGCTTGAGGGTTTCCTTGGTTGTGTCCTCCCCTCCATCCTCTAATCCAAGGATGTTTGTACTGAGTAGACCAGTTTTTCCAACCTGGTGAGTTCCACTGTTGTTGCTGATAATAGGGTGGAACTTGGGACTGTAGATCCGGGTATGTGGGTTGATTCCTAGGCTGCCATGGGCTCCTAGGTGCATAAGAAGACTCCCTAGGGTCTCCACTCCTATATATGGCTAATAAACTAGGCAATGATGGAAAATTTTCAGTCACATGGTCTTCTGTACAAAATCCACAAACTGAAATGTTATCTACTGGGCACTCCCTTGAGGAATGCTTCCTCCTGCATCTTGGGCAATATATGATCATTGCTACATTTTCCTCCTCCTTTTTCTTTTTGAGTTTAAGGGTATCCAACTGGGAACCTATTGTGCTTAAGATGTCAGTCTTAAAGTTTTCTAAAAGGTTCTCTATCTCTACTCTTGTGATACCACCTGAATTAACTGGTTTTAAGCTTCTATTGTAAGGGTCCCGAACATTCTTTCCTGTTTTGGCTCTACTCCTTGAGTAGTTTTTACACATTTCACATATTTCAGAAAATGGTTTATGAGAAATATCACCTAATTCCATCAGGTTAAACATCTATAAATATTCTTCTGAAATTCCCTTAAGGAAAAGAGCCCTAACTGCATCCTCTGGGAGGTCATGGTATTTTGACTTCTGGGAGATATAACCAAATCTTTGCATATAGTCTTCAAGGGTCCCATCTTCTAACTGTTGGACTTTAAAGATGTCATTACGAGACTCTTTGGTCTTTCAACAGTCTTGGTACTTCCTAAGAAAGATGTCTTTCATGGATTCCCAAGACCTAATACTAGATTCTCCTAACCCCATGGACCATCTTAAAGTAGAGTCTTTGAGGGTGGCAGGAAAGAGTTTTAATTTGGAATATTTCACATAGTTGTAGCTCCTACACAAGATGTCAAATTCAAATAGGAAGGCGTCTGGATCTTCACTGTTTTTACCATAAAAGGTAGGCAGTGTTGAGAGAGGAATATTCTTCATGTTGACATTTGGAGTGGTGTCTAAAATCGAAAATCCGAAGGTAGTTTCGGTTTGGTTTCCAGTTTCCTCTTCCTCCCCGTGTCTTACATTGTTAGGGTCCTCTTGATCACCCATATTGGCTTGGTTTCCAAAAAGAGAGTACCTAAGTGGTTTTATCTTTGAAGGGAACAAAGTTTCTCTTTGATGAAAAGGTCTTCCTACTGATTGGTTGTCTGGGACTCTACTCGAGCCGGTTGAGATTATCGGAGCCAAAGTTTCTGTGTCAATTTGAGAGATGATTACATTGGCTGAGCTACCAAACAAAAGATTCACCTGTTCAGGGTCTATGATGTCCTTAAAATTAGGGTCCCCTGGTGGTGGTATAAAAGCAAAGGTTGTATTGTTTGGTTTTGTGGAAGACTTGAGTAGTCTTGCCTCCTGTCCTAATATGATTGTTGCTTCAATTTATTGTTCTATAGTGCTCCATGTGTTAGTCCCTTCAGAGACTATTTTAGCTCTTTGGGTTGAGCTAGCTCCTGTTTTTCGGTATCAGTCTGCGGATTTTATAAGAGGAACGTTCCTTCCCCCAAAGAGATAAGAAGGAACCTTGGTTGAAAGGTCTGATTTTGATTTAATGCATCTACCTTGTGGGTCTCTAGGCCTATTCATGAAAGAAAGCAACAACAAAAAGAAAAATCTACCATTTGATTCCTAGGTCTATTCATGAAAGCAAACAAAAAGAAAACTACTATTGGGTTTGGGGGAAGCTGCTATAGCAGATGCGCAGGTTCTTACCTCTCGTCTTAAAGTTCACCCGCCACCAAACTAATGCTAAGGTCTAGAAATGGTCTAATTCCCAATTACTTCTTACCTTGAGACAACTCCTCGGCAACGGTGCCAAAATTTTAGGTGATTTATATGTACTAAAAAGGACACTAAACTACCCTCAATTAAATTTTCAACCCGGGGTAAGTAAACTTAGAGTTGTAGCAAAATATATGCCAAAGGTAAAACGTTGGTAGGAGTATAATCTAACTAATGAAAGCAACTATCTAAGGCTAATCTACTCAAGCAAAACTATCTAATGAGCACAATGAAACTAGGTAACCTAAGTACTTTTGGGCCAAGGGTTGATGGATAGTTCCTAAGAAAGAAAGTAAAACCCTATGTAAAGAAAACTAGTTGAACGATAAGAAAAAGAAAATTACTAAGCATAATAAGAAAATGACAAAAGCAAACTTCTTTAACTTGCCAACCTACATTCAATGAACAACTACCCTATGAAAGCAAAATAAATAAGCAAGTAAGCAAAAGCACCTATCTAACCTATTAAAGAAAAAGACAAGTAAGCAATGACAACTATCTATCCTACTAAAGCAAAGACAATTAAACAAAGACAACTATCTATCCTACTAAAACACAGGGGCAGGTAAGCAAAAACTTCTCATTGAACAACTATCTAGCCTAAGAGGCAAGTGAACTAAATTCCTAATGAAAAACTATTTCTGATGCGTGAAAAGAAATCTAAATGCTCAATGCAATGCATGAAAGGAAATCTATTCTATTGAAAGCAAGAAAGACTACCAACTAAACTTATGAAAGCAAGAAACACTACCAACTAAACGTATGAAAGCAAGAAACTATCTCTTCTAATCTACGAAAGCAAGAAACTATCTTTAATCTATGAAACACTCAAATGTAATGCTGGTGGTTGTGTGACTGCCTTTAGTGGTGACGGATGATATCTCAATGACACTTGACAATAAAGGATAGTTCTAATGGTATAAGCTCAATACTAATTTCAATGGAAAAATGAAAGGTGTGAAGTAAACAGTCCAATGAAAACTTAGCCATGATAAAAGTAGTGTTAAAGACCCTACATATTCATGTATAAACCATCAACAACATAATGAGATTTAATTGCATTTTAATCTATGAAAGGAAATCGTGTAAAGGAAAACTATGCTATGTATATTCTAATCATTCAAGCTGTGATGAATTAAAAACATAAATTAAACTATGATATCAAGAAGTAAATTGACAATTACATTAATCAATAGTGAAGCAAATGAAATCTATCTAAAATTGAAGTAAGCAAACTAAGAATGGGAATTAAATCTATCCATCCATCAACATCCCTGTCATAGAAAACCCAAATTAAAACTATGTTCTGCTCTAATTAAAAATCTATTCTAGACTTGACTGTAAAAATTGTAAAAGAAAGCAAGATTTAACATTAAAAATCTATTCTAATTAAAAATCTATTCTAGACTTGACTGTAAAATTGTAAAAGAAAGCAAGATTTAACATTTAACTGCATATGAGGGTTAGTAAAGAGAGAGAGAGACTTTTTAATTGCACACGGAATTAGTAAAGAGACTTGAAAGCCTGTTCTTAGTCTATCAAATCAACACCTACTATTACATATCATCATCTAAACTGCAAAAGAGAAGTAAAACAGTGAGCTACAACAAACTAATTAATTAAATAAAAACATGTACATATAGGAAATAAGAAAGAGCAATTTATATTACGAAATGAGTAAATAAACATAAGAACAATCACCGGACTGCTGGTGGGCCCCCAAGCAAGTCGTGGCTACTTTCTACAAGCACACCACGACCTTCAACATGCCGAATTCACCATGAAAGTTAAAAATGCAGTTTTGGCACTATTCTGGCAATGTGAAAAATTAAAAACAGAGTACAACGAGTTATCTCCAATTTGATTGATCTTATACTTGATTAACAATCTAATAACCATCCTGGTATTATTTATAGGTTTACAAACCAAGTGGTCGACCACAGGAGGGTCGAACCACCTCTAAATTCGGAAAAATACAATAAATGCGGCCATAACTAACAAAACAGAGGAAGCCAATAATCACCCTCTTTGGACAACTGAAATTGAGTTGTCTTGAGCTTAGTAGCTAGAGGGGGCGATGATAAACAAAACCCACATTCTCGATTTGTCCATCACTGGCCTCCAATACCATAATCGCCAACTCACCTTGCGTTTTTGTGCAATACTGGGTGCTGGAACGAGTGTCGGATCGGGTACCGGAATGAGTGCTGGATCAAGAAACATGGTGCATTTTGCCCTGTAACAACATAAAATCATGAATTAACTCTTGGAAGCATAAAAACATGATAAATTAAACTTGATTTAATCATAAAACATGAATTACATGTACCTTATGCAGATTATACCATTTTATCATAAAATTCTTCAAAAAGCTCATTTAAAAGATGAAAAATGCATATTTACATATGGAAAAAAGTGTATAATATCGTCATGAAAATGATCATATATCGGGCCCAACAATGAGAAAATTATTTTTGGGATTCCAAAATGTACCCAGACTCTTTCAAATAAGAGCTTGATAGTGGCCTCTGTTATGATGCTCTTCTTACAGGAGGCCAGAATCACCATCTTGGAAAAGCGATCAACAACCACAAAACACAGTCATTTCCCCTCTTGGTGGACAGAAGGCTCGACATGTAGTCCATTGATATGGATTCCCATGGCTTGTCAGGAGTAGGAAGAGGGGTGTACATGCCCTGTTTCTTAGTGTTTGGTTTGGAAATAGTGCAACCAGTGCACGACCTGATATACTTGTTGACATCCTGTCGAAGTTTCGGCCAGTAGAAATGTTTCTACAACACTACAGCTTTCATTTTGATGCTGAAGTGTCCTGCCACCCGACTATAGTGGGATTCCCATATCAGCTTCACTTGATCACTTGATGGAACACAAAGATGGACTAGATGGCACAAAAACCCATCCCGAAGATGGAAATTAGTGACAGCTAAGTTTTCACCTAGAATTTGGTAGGTGGTAGTGAATTCTTGGTCTGTCTCATAGAGGTGGGGCCATCCAAAGGTCTCGTGGTTGTAAGAGTCTAACACTGTGGTGAGTGCCGCGACTGGAGATTAGTTGAGGCAATCAATGACTCGGTTGGTACTTCTTTTTTTATACTTGATGTTGAGGTGGAACTACTACAAGTATGTGGACCACTTCTGATGGCGACCATTTTGCATTTTTTCTTGTGTCTACATGGACTGCAATGGATTATGATCAGTTTGGATGTCTGTCTCCTTCCCAAGAATGTAATTCCTCCACTGGCAACAGGCTTGCACATTATAGTACATTTATTTGTCATAAGTAGGGTACTTACAAACGACATTTGATAATGTATTACTATGATAGGCCACCGGGTGGACACACCGAGTGAGGATTGTGCCCACAACATAGTCTGAAGCATCTGTCTCGATCTCAAGGGGCTACTGCAAGTCCTATAATGAAAGTACTGGGGCTGAGCACAAGCACTACTTAAAATCATTGAACACTTGTTGTTGGGACCCCACACAAACTTTTCCTTACCACCACCACTGGTTACTTGGTTGAGGGCCCATGCAATATGGGAGAATCCCAACATGAACCTATGATAGAAATTGGCAAGGCCTAAGAAGCTCTGAAGCTCAGTGAGTATGGATGGGGCTGGCTAGTCATAGATGAACTGGATCTTGGATGGATCCACATGCACACCATGTTGATCAACGATGTATTCTAGGTACTGGATCCTGTCCATGCCGAAGGAGCATTTTTCCAAGTTGGCATATAGATTGTGTTGTCGTAGGGTGTGAAAAACCTGTTGAATATGTTGCAAGTGTTCCACCCAAGTCTTGTTGTAGATGAGGATGTCATCCAGATACACCACTAAAAACACATTGCTAAAAGGTCCCAGGATATCGTCCATCATCCTCATGAAATTTGTTGGAGCAATGGTCAAACCAAAGGGCATGACCAACCATTCAAAACGACCTTTTGACTTGAAGGCGGTCTTCCATAAAATTGTCTGTTCTATTGGGACCTAGTGGTAGCCAGACTTTAGCTCAATACTACTAAAGTATTTAGGCCCCTTGAGCTGATCAAAGAGATCATCAATTCAGGGAGTTGGTTATTGGTTCCTGGCTGTGATTTTATTCATGGATTTGTAATCAATGCAGAGTCGCCAGGTCCTTTCTTTATTAGGCACCATCACGATTGAGCTCCCACAAGGTGATGATATAGGACATATGTGCCCCTTTTGGAGTAGTTCTTGGATATGTTGCTTGATCTCCTCATTCTCTAACAAAGAATGATAGTATATTGGCCCATTGGGTAGTGGTGCATCGGGGGTCATATCGATGGGATGCTTGACCTGACAGTGCAGAGGTACCCCAATGGGTGAGGAGGAGATATATTTTTATTCTTCCATGACCTTATCCACTTGCTTATGCTATGTGGAGAGGTTGACTGCAAAGGCCCTGGATGTGGTTGCAATATTTTTCTCACTCTGATAGAGAATCACGAAGAAGAAAAAATTCCTGGTATGAGAGATGACCTTCCTGCATTGCTTGGAAGAGATCAAGGAAATAACACTAGGTGGGAATACCTCGGTTATCCTGTACAATTTTTTATTCAAAGTAATAATAACACTGTGAGGCCTAAAATCAAATACAACATGAAATTTCCATAAATAAGGTTGGCCCAAAAGAACATCACAAACTTCGAGAGGAGAAACATCACACAATACCTCATCTTTGAAGGGCTTGATGCCACACGACATGTGACACTGTTGGCTGACTTAGAGATCACATCCTTGGCAGAGCCATCCAATGGTGTAGGGCTACGGGTGAGATGTTGTCAGTATGGCTATCCACTTGATGATCTCTGCTGAGATGAGGTTCTTTTAGCTACCACTATCAACGATGAAGTGCAACGAGGTGCTTTTCACCCACATTTGTGAATGAAAGAGGCACTCTCCTTCCTATGTCTCGTTTGGTTCACCGGGTTGGATCTTGGTGGTACAAACATCAACATTGGGTTCCATGTCAATGATCCATCTCCACTTTTCTGGTTCTGACTCAGAGTCGGAACCCACATCTGATTCAGAGACTTTCAACTCAACCACCAACGACTACTTTGATCAACAATCAATAATGTTATGCCAAGGTTTTTTATGGAAGTTGCACCACTTCCCAACATCTTTCTTCGTCTTTTCGATGTCCTTCATTTCTTGCGACTTAGACTAGTTTTCCCGAGGCTGTCCATATTTTCTCTGTCCTTTGTTTTCCGTTTAGACTGCCCTTTCCTTGCTTTTGTTGTGAGGGGTTCCCATGCCCAAATTTCCATGTCTTTTGTTTAAGCTGGTGCTCGATTTTGACGGCATATCAATAGGCCATGCCCAAGGACGAGATGTCCAAAAAATCCATTTCGGCCAAGATGTATCTATGTAGACCACCACGATACTTTTGCACCGGATGTTGCTCAGAATATTTTATACCCAGCTTGGTGCGCAAGGTATGGAAGATATTTGTGAACTTTGGCACTACTTGGTCTCTTTCCTACCGCAGTGTGGTCAATTTTGTATACATGGTGTCATAGCTTCAAAAAAGGTAATATTGTTCTTTAATAACACCCTTAAAGGACTCCCAGGTGACCGTGAATTTAAATAATGAGGGTTCCTTTGTTTCCTTTTTCTCACAGAAAGTCTCCTGCAAATGTAATATTTTATCTGTTTGAAAAGTTATGGACAAAACAATGCCCTTCTAGTAGATTCAACCATTTGTCCATAGCATTTGCGTCTATATGAACTTGAAATATAGGAATATCAAATTTGATTTGTACCTTGAAGGGTGTAGTGCCTTCACTCGAGGAAGATGCATCACCTGTTGGTAGTCGCCGAAGGATTTGCATAAAACTATCCATCATCTCATTCCTTTTTTGCGTGAGGCATTCCTCGAGCAACATTTTGAAAGGATCTCATGTCCACTCATATTTATTTTCTCCTGCCATGAGAGGTCCCTTGGGCGTGCGAGAGATTTTTTACTCATGAGAAACAATCTCGAGACCCAATTCTTTGTACCCTGACCTCGTCGGGAACATGCAATAAGAACGACAAGGAACATATCACTCTGATACCACTAATCAATATTTTATGAGAATAATGAAATGAATACATATTATTATTATTAACACAAAAACACATGAAACAATAACAAAGATAGAGTAAAACTTACTTCTATTCCATAACAAAATATGCTAAAACTGTAAAATGCAGACTCAAACAATATTGCTCTAATGGTGGCAATGTATCTCTGAGAAGAGATGTGATGATTTCACTCATTCGCAAGAATATGGTTACAATGAGTCTCTCCAAGAGTTTTTACAATAAATATGAATTCCTAAACCCTAGACATCCAAAAAAATAACCCTAGGAGATGAAGTGCCAAAAGTCATGTGGGCCTCGTTGGGGTAAGTTACTACATCAACTTCCTGGGGTCGTAATTTTTTCATACGATCTCCATTTTAGGCACACGATAGCTCGTTGGAAAGGTCTATTCAAGGAATACACATTTTATATCAGATGTTGACTAGAAGTCTAGTCTCACTGTGGCGAGCCCTAAAAACGTTGTTTAAGGCCTCAAAATGGCCCCGAAAGTTGGGGACCCAAAAACTAGGAAACAACTGCCAAACTAGAAAACTGCCAAAATGAGCTAGTTGGAATAGGTGGGAGGCCACCGAAATCCATCTTGATCAACACATCACCTGTTACATTTGCTTCCTTATTTTTCTCCTTCTTTTCATCTCTTTTTTTCTTTGGAGATTTGTAGTCTTTCTTCATATGTCCTTTCTTCCCACAATTCCAACACTCTATCTTTCCCAGTTTGGATTTGGATATTCCCTTCCTAGAATTCCCATGGTTCCATAATCCCTTTCCTCTATCCTTTTGTCTTCCCATGTTCTTCATGTTTAACGCATTACCTGATGTCTCACCTATGCTTTTCTGTCACATTTCCTCGCTAAGGATAACACCAACAACATCATCAAATTTTAGAGTGTTTGAACCAGAGACATAGTTACTTACAACCATGACCAAACCATTCCAACTTTTTTGCAATGAGCATAGGATTAAAAGAGCCCTGACCTCATCACCAAATTCCACTTTTACAAAACTTAGCTAATTAGTAACCATATTAAATTCATTTAAACGATCTGCAATAGACCCACCTTTTGGCATCTTCATATTAAATAATCGCTTCATTAGAAATACCTTATTGGATGCCAAGGGTTTTTCATATAGTTTATCCAATTCATCCACAAACTCCTTCATTGTCTTTTCTTTTGAGATATTGAAGGCCATCGATGCTTCTAGTCTCAACCGTATCGTTCCTAGTGCCTTTCTGTCAAGAACCTCCCATTCTTTGTACTTTATGGTCATCACATTCTTTTCTATTTCACCCAATGGTTGGAATATATCATTCTGATATAAAAAATATTCCATCTGCATCTTGCATAACTGGTAGTTTTGGCCATTAAATTTCTCGACCCTAAACTTTCCATCTTTTTCCATTGCTCCCACTCAAACTAGGAACCCTCTTTTCCTGCGAGTTACCTTTCGCTTTGATACCAGTTGTTAGAAAAACAGGATCGCATAGCAATAAAATAAAAAAAATGCAGAAATAAAACACATAATATACACAATACAATATAGACACAGATATACGTGGTTCACCGAGTGTGGGCTACATCCACCAGATAAATTTCTAGGTCCTTCCTTTTTATTATCCAACAAAATGAATGGATACAACCTACAACACACCCGTTGTAACTTCCTCTTCTTTCTCTCACGATATCGTCTCTCATAATATAATATTCGCGATAATGCATAGCCACAATACAATTTCATCATAAAAGAGGGTTTCCTTCTAGGGAAAAAAACCCTAAAATAACTTCTACCA
The DNA here is from genome assembly GCA_009831015.1 of Picea engelmannii. NCBI lineage: Eukaryota > Viridiplantae > Streptophyta > Pinopsida > Pinales > Pinaceae > Picea > Picea engelmannii. The sequence goes on along the minus strand of ML778650.1, from coordinate 984,925 downwards.
TCAGATCTATGACCTTATAATGAATGGTCCAGATTGACTATGAAATTACAATATTTTATAAGGAAATTTTTCCCAATATTTCTCTTCGGAGGCACTTGTTGGCACAGGGGAAGACCCAGGGTTCAATACTACAACAATGCACCAACAAAGCCCTAAATACCATGTCTTTCAGAAACACCTACGAAGCATATGAAGTCTCACCTGAGGTAGAGGCAAGGGTGGTTTCAAGACTCAAGTGTCTGCAAACTTAAGTGGGACACAAATATGTGATTGTAATACTTAACAGAACACTTAGCACCGAAAGTTCATCAACATTTTACCATTATTCTACTGCGCAGATAAAATAGAGCATCACATCATTCACTCAGATCTGTTGTATTTAAGCACTTATCATAAAGAGGTAGATTAAATATAGCATATTCAAGCACCAAGCACATTCATACATGTCAGATCTACATCCATATAGATCATTAGCACAAAGCATAAGAAGATATATCTATCTATATCAAATCACTTAGCAAGTAAAGACATAAACACATCAAGACATCGCACAAAGCAGAGAAACACAACATATGCATGGTTCATCCCCACCCCGGGGCTACGGACAGGAGATCTGTGTGCACCTCTCCAGATCCACCTTCCCTGAGCTAGGTTACAACACTAAGCCTTCTACAATCACTTGCATTCAGCTCTGCAAGATTCACACAATATGCACAAAGCTCTTACAATCCTTCGATCACATAGATCTAACACTTAGCTATATGTCTAACATCACATATATGTATTCTCTATCTATACTTGCATTGCCTAGACATCTATATATACATTACAAAATAGCCCGGGTAAACCCATGGGCCGACATCCCATACTTGTTACATAATCCCAAATCCCAAAAGGGACCCAAAAAGGGGCCGAGATCCTGTGATATCTGCTTCGTCTTGCGCTCCTCCTTCATCCTTTCCACCACTGACAGAGGCTTCAACTGCGCCTGTATTATTTCGGCTTGATACTTCACCTCTTGGAGTTGTGACTTCAGTGCCTTTAGTTATGGATTCTCTATGAGTTTCTCGTAGGTCTGGGCACTGATATCAGTAAGTTTATTACATTCCATAGTAAGGGATTTTATTCTCTCAAGTGCACTTTGAGAAGTTGTTTCTCTTTGGTCCCTTGCATCCTGTGGGGTCTCAGGCACTGCACAGAGCTCTAAGTTTTCTATGCGTTACTGTAACTGCTGGATAGCTTCTGTGAGATGTTCCACTTTCTATGTGACTCGATCCTCTACCTTTATTTCAAGGACTGTCATAGAGTGAAGTGCTCTTATGACCACTTCTTTTACTTCAAGTTGCTTTGTGAGAAATTGTTCTTTTCCTTGATGCATCTGTTCTTTTTCTTCATCTAACTTCGCTTGGAGATCAATATTTTCCTATTCTGTAGCTTGAATATTTTTGATAAGTACTCCTTGTACTTTCTTCAAAGCCTGGGTGGCTTGGTCAGTTTCTTTCTGTGCTCGTCGGAGGCGAGCTTAGACTATATTAGATAGTTGGTGGAGTTGGGCTGGCATATCTCCCAACTATGGTTCTCCTGGTGCAGTGGAGACTGTGCGACTGGAATGAAGGGCCTGTTATACCCCTCAGAGTTTGAATTCAATCCTATCATACATTTCTTCCTACTTGGCCATTTGTTTCGCTTCTATTTCCAGTGAGGCATCATTCAGATCCATGATGATGAAATCAAATTCATTGGAGGTGAGGATGGTCTGCATCTTGGTCATGGTGGATTTTGACTTCTTCCGGGAAGAAGGTTTCGGGGGGGGAAAATTTCTCTTCTTCGAGGGGTCCTCCTCATCTCTAGGCGGTGTCACTTCGTTGGGCCTCTGTTCAGCTTCGACTTCATCACCACCCCCTTGGTTAGGTGACGTGGAAGCAGTCTTCACTAAGGTGCTGCTTAAGTTTTGGACCTCCTCAGTCTTCTTCTGTCTGCTGGTTCTGGGTGTATTCTGTTCTTTATGGGTCTCCTCCGGGTTGTCATTATCAGATATATTTGTGAGGTTGGAAGGGACAAGGAGGTTAGCAGACCATTCCTTAGTGATTTCCTCTAGGTCTTCTTCCGTAAGCTTGCAATATGTCTAGAGATGATCTTTATGTTCATATTCCCCTGTTGTAATGTAAGTGAAGTGTCGATATGTGCTGAACTTCATCAGTGGTCAGAACCTTTGTAATGTTTTTGGAGTCATGCGAGGCTCAAATTCGATGGCGTGATTTAGCTGAAGGTAGTATGTATGAAAAAAATCATTCGACTGCCACTGTTGTTCATATCTTTTGAATACCACAGGGTAGCGAACTTCCCGACAAGTGGTTCGAATGACTCTATGTATAGGAAGGTTGCTCCTTCCAGCATCTCCCAGGAAAAAAATGTAATGAGGACCAGGAGCTAGCTGAAATGGAATTCGTAACCCTAGTCTTGGGCTTCTCAACAATCAAGTTCCAACTGCTAGACTAGGTACTTTTCCCAGTTCATCTGTAGGCCTTCTACACACTTCCCTGCGAGGTCAACAATAACGCCGGTGACCTGCGTAGGTCGATTATTTCTTACTAACTTCCCAACTATCAATTGACATGCGAGGTGCATTTCACCACTCTGAATGGAAGCTACCTTTTAGCCTCTTGTTCCCTTCTCAACATCGCCATAGGTGTCCTTTATCTTCTATGCAAGTGCTCGATCTGTGGATTTTCCTAGATAAAAGTCTTGTGGGTCAGGTCCTTGCATACTCAGGCCTGTGATCCTATAGATCAGCGTCGACTCAACTGTAATGCAATGGTCGATCCATAAGTAGCTACCATGGTAACACGATAGTAGCATATTGACACAGACATTGACTTCCTGGTGTCTTCCGAAGTGTGGGATTTTCATGACGTTCAATAGGGTGTACTACACAAGGTTCATTGTCCATGACTGGGGAATGATATTCGAATTATTTCCTTTAGTTCTGTTCAGGTACTTGTATGGGGTGAGCATTCCATATATATTGTGATTTCCAAGGTTGAAGTCGCTAAACTTTAGTGCTACTATCTTGTCTTGGTGTGTTCGAACTGCACGTATCCCCTTCGGGAGGTATGCAATGACCATAGTGTACTCGAAGTCTCTTGGCACACTATCACGATTCACCACGCCAGCCAGAGGCAGGATGTAATCAAGAAGTATGGATGGAATCAACTTTGCGTTTGCTAGGTCGTCTTTATGCTTGGTTATCTTCTCTATTGATGTTCGAGATGGCCCCGATCCATGAGCAGTCGATGGGTTGTAGTCCTCTCATCAATGATTCGTGTACACCTGTAGACATCGAAATGACTCTTTCAGTCATGAGGTCAATCAAAAATTCTTCAAAAACTTTCTCTCTAGTGCCGAACTTGGTCAAAATACGTGCTCGGGATTGAAAATATTGGGGTCGGGGAGTAACTTAGACACAACAATACGATAGAGGGAAATAGCGCAATGAGCACTGTGTAAAATTAGCGAGTCTGTGGGCTCAAATTCACACTTATCAAAAGTGTTCTCGAGGCATGGCGTGACGGGATAAATAGATAACTTGGCAATGGATCTCTTGCAACAGGTGACAATGAGAAATAATCCTTCATTAACTCTGTTTTTTCCATTACAACGTAGTCCAACGGTTTGGTGGTGAACCATAAATGCCTTTCGACCCCTTCAGAGGGTCAGTCAAATGGTTATATTAGTCCCAATGGCTATATTGCTTCGCCATGGAAAAGTGCCATGTGACGTTGTTCTATTATCCCGACGAAGTTCTGATTTTGCAATTTTTCCTTCTGCGAGGTTCCTTTTGGAACCTTCTGTAGCTTGTCGATTTTACCTCTCTTCTTACTTAGATTTCTAGCCTTCTTTCCAGTGAGCTTCATCTCGATATTCCTTTTTCCATTCTGATTCTTATCTTCTTGTGGCATAGTTACTTTGCGTTGTTGAGATTCTTTCTTAAGATTCGAGGGTGATTCTTCTTCTTTATCTGGAATAGGTACTTCAATCTTCTATGGGTGTTCTAGTGTTCTTCCAACTTCGACATCTGAGTCTCTAGTTTTAAATAGCTTTGAACTGTTCTTTTGTTCTTCAATCAAGTGCACGATCCCCCTAGTCATAAAATCTTTTAACTCTTGCTTCTTTTGCTCTAAAACTTCTTCTTCTTCTTTCCTTATGGCTTGATCTTTTTCAACCCAAGGTTTTCCTAGTAACATGGTAAATGGGGCGCTGTTCTCAATAAATTTAATAATCTCAAAATATTCCTCTATTGAAGTTCTGTTGGCATTCATAGGTATCTTGGTGAGATTTCCACACAGGTTTATCAACTTTCCTCTAAATAATCTTATTCCTCCCAATGAAGGAGTCATAGCAAGCTTCCCTAAAAGTTCCCAAGTTATTTCTATCATGATATTCACATCTGTTTCCTCATCTAGAACATAGTCCATGTCGAAGTCTCCTATTCTTTCTTCAATGCATTCTTTTTCTTTGAAGGTCTCTAATAAGCTGACATGTCTGTGGTCATTCAGGGTTTCTCTTATCTGCAACAATGCTTTCTCTGATTTTTTCTAGGGTTCTTCTATTTTTGGATCTGCCTTAGGGTTTTCTTGTCCCATGTTCATTCCTTCAAGCTTAGCAATCATTCTAGGGAAATCCAATACTTTGTGGTCCATAGCTTTGCAATAGATACAACTAGGTCTTCTCCTAGGGCATTCCTTAGCAAGATCTCCTGGTTTTCTGCAACTGTAACAAAGCGTTAATCCTCTCTTTCTTTTAAATGATCCCTAGATATTTCTATACTGCGTGCTAGGATCGTAGTAGCTAACCTGCAAAAAGTTCTTTCTAGGATCTTGCATCCATTTGTTAGTCCAAACATTCTTTCTATGCATAGGTATAACATATATTTCACTATTCTTATCATATCTATGCATATCAAACCCTCTTTTATCTATTAGGGCCCTAGTTTTCAAGCTAGGATGAAATCTATCAAACATACTATTAGGACCCTATAATGTACCTTTTTGCTCATACTTTTTGCTATCATTACATCATTTTCCCACTCATATTTAAGCCTACATTATCACCTTAATCTATTTCTCCAAAGGTATATAATGTTTCTTCTCTTTGCTATATGTTTAATTTGTTTTACATGTAATTTTACATTACTCTCATACTTAGCCATTAATCAGAAATATATAGTTGCTGAAACAATTTGAAGACTATAGTTAATATATTGTTGCTTCTTGAAGACCACGTTACTGAAACATTCAACAATACACAAATCCCGTTGCTGAAACAGTCTGTGATTTGCGATGCTGAAACAACATTTCACATACAACAGTAAAAAGAATGAGCTATTACACTGGCCGCAACAGCTGTACCTTAAGACAACACCATTACAACCATCGCTGTTGCTTGAAGACCACGTTGTTGAAACAGTCAAACAGGATGCAAATCTCATTTCTGAAACAGTTCGTGATTTGTGATGCTGAATCAGTATTTCACATATAACAGTAACAAAAGATAAATAAAGAAGATGTTACACTGGATGCAACAACTGTACCTCAAGCCAACACCATTCCAACCATTGTAACAACATTTTTCTACGGGAGATCAAAACATCCTATTCCAGCATAGAAGATTAGATTAGACTAAGAATAGGATTTTCACGTACACATGTAATTTTATGCTTAATTGTATTAACATGATTCTCCTCTTTAAATAAGGGGGAAATCATCATTAAAGGGAGATTACGAGAGGCTTAGCTAGAAGCGAATTACAGAGAAGGAGCATGTTCATTTTGGATATTGTAAATTATCACATTTGAGAGATGAATAAAAGATCATTCTGAGCATTTCTTCTTAATCCCTTTTATTTTTGGGGAATCTTGTGAGAAGGAGAGGGCCCACCTTCTTCACAAGATTCACCCATTAGTTTCTGTAGTGTGTTAGTATTGTTTTTATCTATATCTTGTTAAAACTCTGTTTTGCTGAAACTCTGTTTCCACTAATTGTTACATCGTTTTCATACAATTCATTCCTAGGTAATTGTTAGTCATTTTGATTGGTAATCGTATTTGCAGAATGATTTTATGAAAGTGTGATAGTCAGAGACAAGTGTTAAATATTCCTACTTTGGGGAATAGGGTCATGTTCTCTGTTACAAAATAGTTAGTTTTCGTTAATTGTTAATCATTTTGATTGGTAACTCTGTTTACAGAATGAGTTTATGAAAGTGTGATAGTGAGAGACAGTTGTTGAAGATTCCTACTTTGGGGAATAGGGTCTTGTTCTCTGTTACATAATATTTAGTCTTCTTTGCAGTATGCTGAAAGGTTCCTTTTTCTTAGGTTGTTGTTTCTTAATGTAATCCAGGATTCTTCTGATAATTATGTTAAGAACCAAATACTGAATACACAATAGATCTACAAAGAAATATAGAATAAACCACACTTTATTATTACCAAACCCTTGAGGTAGGGCAACACCGTACAATGGATCCTATTATGGAAGGGATCCTCTCCTGTTCACTTGCCTCTTCGAGGGGGCATCCTCCTATTGAGCTACCACTCCAAATACAATACTTC
>ML778650.1:958623-976350 GCA_009831015.1 Picea engelmannii | reverse complement strand
TTTTAGTCAAGAAAATTACCCCCCCTTTAACCAAATGCAATACCCACCCTCTAATCAAATGAATTACGCACCCATGAAACAAACAAACCCTCCCTTTGTAGACCCAACAATATGGACACCTTGGCCTTCAAAACAAAAATCTTACCTTAACCAATGGAATCCAAATTGGAGAGGTCAACAAACCCCATTCCCAAATCAATTTCCTCAATTTCAATTACAAGTTCAGCAGCCACTCCCTTTACCATCAGGTGCTCCATCGAATAATCAAATAATGAGGCCCCAACTACCTGTACAACCTAACCCTAACCCCAATAATAAGGTTGTGCAGTGCATTGATATTCAAAACCAATCTATACTTTCTCTTTTCCCTGCACAATGCAATGATATTCATTTATGATCCAGGAAAATAGTAGAACCTATCATTGATGATGTTACCTCCTCTGATTTCGATAAAGAAGAAATAAAAAAGTACGATTTACCTGAAGAGGTACAACCGTACTCAAACATTGTTGCTGAAATAGCAGAACCACCATTCCCTGAGCGTTTATCTTTGACTAAAACTCCTGAGCCACCTGCTTTCAATCTTCTAGGGGAATTACAAAATCTCTATGTCAAAATTCCACTATTACAAGCACTAAGAGATGTACCAATTTATGCCAGAACTATGCGAGACATTTGTGTTAAGAAACCTGGTGGGAAAACTAAAGATCCCCTCATAGTTCATGTCATGGGTGATTTGTCTGCACTAATGTCAGATAGAGCTCCACCAGTTAAATATGGTGATCCCGGCCATCCTACTGTCATAGTGCAAATTAGAAAAAAAAAATCCCTCGAGTTCTGGTCGACTTAGGTGTTGCTATCAATATTATGACCCTTGAAACTTCACAACTGTTACAACTAAAGAATGAAATCAGAGATACCCCAACCATTCTAGAATTAGCTGACCATTCTACAATCAAACCGGAAGGAGTCATTGAAGACCTAATCATCTCAGTTGAGTCCTGGAATTATCCAGCCAACTTTGTGGTATTACAACCTAAAACAAAGCTGGGGGGTCATCCTCTAATTTTGGGCATGCCTTGGCTAGCCACAACAGATGCCTTTATTAGCAGCACATCTGGTTCAATGACAATTTCCAATGGATATGAGACCAAACAACTTACCCTCTACCCTCACGCTACACCCTTGATCAATAATGAAAATTCCTTATGGGTGGAATTTGATGGTCAAACTACTCAACCTATCTTGACTATCGAACAAGCCTTAAGCCTTAAAGATGCCACTGATGATGAAGTAATTAATAATTTTATTTGTGAACCTTCCTCTGTGACTCCAGAAACACATATTCAACTAGCTGCACTTTTGGAGTCAGATACCTAGGAAAACCTTAACCCTGAAGACCCACCTTAAACCTTAGCTACCATCTCTTCTAAAAGTATACCAGTAGAAATTGAACCTGGCAAAACACTGAATATAAACCCCAACTTGACAGTTGCTGAAACACAACAATTAATGAAATTACTTCTTGAACATAAGGAAGCATTCACATGGGACTATACAAACATGAAGGGAATCTCTCCTAAATTATGTACTCATCGTATCTATATCAAGGAAGATTGTCGACCAATCTACCAATCTCAACGACAAATGAACCCTAATTTAAGAGAAATTCTTAAAAAGGAACTTCAAAAATTGCTTAATGCAGGGTTTATATATCCTATATCTGACAGTGAATGGGTTTTCCCGTTGGTAATAGTTCCTAATAAAAACGGGAAATGGAGAGTGTGTGTAGATTATAGAGCCTTAAATAAAGCCACTCAAAAAGATCACTTTTCATTACCATTCATTGATCAGGTGTTAGATAGTTTGTCAGGGAAGAAATTATTCTCTTTCTTAGATGGTTTTAGTGGGTATAACCAGATCAAAATTGCACCCCAAGACCAAGATAAGACCACTTTTACTAGCCCATGGGGAACTTTTTCTTATAGATTCCTCCCATTTGGACTATGTAATGCACCAAAAACCTTTCAAAGAGAAGTTATAGGAATCTTTTCTGATATGATTAATGACTCTATGGAAATCGTTATGGATGATTTTACCCCTTATGGTGTCTCTTTTGACGAAGCACTACAAAATCTTGAGAAAGTACTTAACCGATGTATACAAGCCCACCTCTCCTTAGGAACCGAAAAATGTCATATGATGATGAGCAAAGGAGTGGTACTTGGACACTTTATTTCATCTCAAGGAATTCAGGTAGATCCATCCAAGATACAAGTCATTAAAGACCTTCCTATTCCCAAAACCCAAACAGATGTGAGAAGTTTCTTAGGACATGCTGGATACTATAGAAGATTTATCATTTTTTTTTCCAAAATAGCTTCGCCTTTGTTTATGTTACTTATGAAAAATACTGAATTCAAGTGGACTAATCTTTGCCAGGAAGCATTTGAGACACTCAAACATCAGTTATCTACAACTCCTATTCTGAGACGACCTGATTGGACGCTTCCCTTTCGCATATCCTCTGATGCTTCATATACTGCAATAGGAGTTGTCTTGGGACAAGAAGAAAATCATCTCCCTTATGCTATCTACTTCATTAACAAGAATATGAGTCCTGCTGAACTTAACTATACAGTTACCGAAAATGAATTTTTAGCAGTTATCTATGCTATTAATAAATTTCGACATTACATCACTGGCTATTCTACTTTTGTCCATACTGATCACTCATCTATTAAATATTTAAAGAACAAATCTATCACAAATTCTCGAGTCACCAAATGGTTACTGTTATTACAAGAATTTGATATTATAATTGTAGATAGACCAGGAAAATAAAATGTAGTTGTTGATTTCCTTTCTCGGTTAACACCTGATGATAATAATCCAGTAGATGATTCCTTTCCTAATGAATATTTATTTGCAGTATCTGCTCACTCACCATGGTATGCAGACATCACTAATTATTTGGTTGCAGGAAAGTTACCACCACACCTATCCCATCAAGAGAAAAGAAAAATCATTCAACAAAGTGCTCGGTATAGCTAGATAAGTGGGTGTCTTTTCCACACAAGGCTTGATCAAGAAATCCAAATATGCATTAGAGAAGATGAGATTTATGATTTACTAAAAGCTTGTCATGATGGCCCTTGTGGAGGGCATTTTGCTGATAAAAGAACAACACATAAAATTCTCAGGATAGGTTATTATTGGCCCTCACTTTTTAAAGATGCAAAGAAATGTGTTTGGGCCTGTGATAGCTATCAAAGAATGGGTCAACCTAATCATAGAGATGAAATTCCATTAAATCTCCAGGTAGTACTCGAACCATTTGAAATATGGGCCTTAGACTTTGTAGGACCTATTAACCCTCCATCCAATCAAAAAGTTTATATATTAGTCTGCACAAATTATATGACCAAATGGGTCAAGGCTAAAGCACTCCATAGAGCTACTGAAGAAGCTGTTCTAGATTTTTTATTTGAAGATATCTTTATCAGATTTGGAGTGCCTAGAGAATTAGTCATAGATGGAGGACATCCTTTCACCTCTCATGGTTTTAAATCCATCCTTCAAAAATATCATATTCATCATAGAATGACTACACCATACCACCCCTAAGCTAATGGATAGGTGAAAAGAAAAAATAAAGTAATAGAAGCCATTCTAACAAAAACAGTGAAGGAAAATTGAAAGGATTGGTCTTAAAGGCTCCTGAAGCATTATGGGCTTACAAAACTACCGGGAGAAATACTACAGGATTCCCCCCCTATGAATTAGTTTATGGAAAAAGTGTTGTCTTTCTTGTGGAATTTGAAATCAAAACCTTAAGGACTGCTTTTGCTGTTAACCTTGATTTGACTGATGCACAGATAGCCAGGTTGCAACAGCTTAATGAATTTGATGAAAATTGTTTAGATGCCATTCACCAGACAACTATGATTCAAAAACAAAGAACAAAATGGCATGATAAAATCATCAAGCATAAGCAATTCCAAAAATGTAATTGGGCTTTATTGTATGATTCTCGGTTTAAACAATTTCAAGGGAAACTATGTACAAGATGTCTAGGACCTTACGAAGTGGATACTGTTTTCCCCAATGGAACAATAAGGCTCCTAACAATTGATGACTCTAAAACACCATTATTAGTGAATGGTCATCGGCTCCGTCTGTACCAGCGCCCCATTTCCAAAGAATATTTTAAGGCCACATGTGTGGCAGATTCACATTATCTCTTTTTAGAGGAGCCTCCTGCCCCTCATTGCAATTATTTTTTCTGAATTTTATTTCTTTAGTATTAGATTAAATTTCTTTTACTAATAATCCCTGTCAAGGAATGACATGTTACAATTGATTCTTTTGCAGATTCTCAATCCAGAAAAGGCCTACCAAGAAAGGACAATCTTACTACTAGTAGATCCAAGCTTCATTTTGTGAAACATTGCTCCCTCTTTCTTCAATCCATTCATCTTCATTTCCCATTCAACATCCCCATCATTCATCCTTCTTTATTTTCTTTCCTTTCCATTCCCTTTCCCCATTTTCGCATTGCTGAAACACCACTCTTCAACAACATTTCTCCCATTTTCCCATTGCTGAAACACCACTATTTAGCAAAAATTCTCCCATTTTTTCCCATTGCTGAAACACCACTCCGCAACAACATTTTTCCTCATTTTCCCCATTGCTGAAACACCACTGTTCAACAACATTTTTCCCATTTTCCCATTTTTAAAACACCACCCTTCAACAACATTTTCCTCATTTTCTCTGTTGCTGAAACACCATTTCTTCAGCAATATTTTCTATTGTTAAAACATCACTCTTCAACAAACATTTTTCCATTCTTTTCCTGTTGCTGAAACACCACTTTTTCAAGCATTTCCTGTCATAAAAACATCTTCTTCAGCTCTTTCACTCTCACTTCTCCTATTTTCATACTACATTCTATCCTTTCACTGCCTTCTCCCATGATTAAACAAACCCTTGATACAATTTCTCTCATAAATCCAAAGTCTCTCCCATGGTTACTGCAGATCTATTATGGACAAGCACTATATTTTTCGTTGCACGAATCAAAGGTAAAGATGAGGTATGTAAATTTTATATGTAAATAGAATTGAACTATGGCTAATGAGAAGATCCTGATTCATTAGTACCATTCACTTAAAGAACTATTTTAGCCGTAGTTGGGGGGGGGGGGAATCGAAATTTTATGCCATCATTTCACACGAACCGACTACCGTCACTTCTTTTTACCCATCATTTCATTTTTTTTCACCATCATTTGCATGCCCTCATCCGCAAAACTTACTCTGTTCGGGTGCGGTTACTTGACTCTCTAACTGTGCATTCTACTGAGCTGAATAGCTATGGGAGGTCCTGTTATACGATACGAACCCACCACGACAACCCTACTAGAATTGTATCTAGAAATCTACCAAATCTTTCAGCAGGTAGGCTGGCTGGGTTATTTTCAGAGGCTCCAGGGATTTGATCAACAACAGGTTCTTCAATTTTCTCGGAATCTTCAACAACACCATTCTATTGTTCAAGGGGTTTGGATTCTAGTCATAGAGGATGATATCGCATAGGTTTCAGGTCTTCCCATCACTGGCATTCGCTGGTTCAACCACAAACACATTATCCTTAATGCCTAACAGGATTTTCTCTTGCCAAGAGAACAAGTTGAGCCTAAAGGCCGGGGTGTTCAACTTATCTCGTTGCCACCTCCTCGACTGAAAGTTGCAGAGTTTGTCAAGAACTACCTTTCCTGTGAAGGCCGATACCAGGTACTTTACCAGTCTGACTTTGTCCTGTTATCTCATTTACGACATGCTAGACTGGTCAAGATTCCTTACTATCTGCTCAGATGTCTTAGAAATATGTCGCATTATTGTAAATAGGCTAAAAATCCAACCCTTTCCCTCACCCATCATCGTCTCATTCAATTACTCATCCAAAAGGGTTTTACCTAACAAAACTCTCTCCTAAACAACCCACCCATAAACCCTCAGGAAGCTGCTGAACATCCTGAAAATCCTCATGAAGAGCAACCACGAAACCTTCCTGACTTTCCGGAAATACCTATTAATCCGCCTACAGACCCAATTGATCCAATTAACCCTCCTACCATTCCAAGTTCGCCCCACAATTTACCAGAATCATCTACCCCTATTGTTCATATCCTTAGCGATGATTCTGAGGTAGATAAACCTGATAACCCTCCCTGCCCCATCACTGAGGAAAAACCCACACGCAAAAGAAAGAAGCAAACTACTACTTTTCCTTCCTTTTTACCTAAAAAATGAACGAGGGCTTCAACAAAAGCAACCACTATTTCCATTACCCTAAACCCCCAACCCATTTTGCTAAAAACTCATACACCTCCACCCTCCCAAATCCTGAAATTTTTACTTGTTCAACCCATGGGCACTGAAACACAAGAACCGGAGGCCCAAGGTGCTGCAACATCATTTTCTTTACATCAAGTAGCTATCACATAAGAACCAACTACTCATTCAGTAGCTATCACACAAGAACCAACTACTCATTCAGTAGCTGAAACACAAGAACCAACTATAGCTGTTACACAAGAACCAACTACAACTGAAACACAAGAACCAGCTGCTGACTTCAATCCTGAAATACAAGAATCAGATGACCTGGGTGCTGCAACAATAGTTGTCACACAAGAACCAACTACTCATTCAGTAGCTGAAGCAAAAGAACCAGCTATAGCTGTTACACAAGAACCAGCTACAGCTGAAACACAAGAACCAACTACTAACCTTATTCCTGAAATATAAGAATCATACGCCCAGGGTGCTGAAACACTATTTTCCTTACATCAAGAAGCTGAAACACAAGAATCAACTGCTGATTTTGTAGCCGCTCCACAAGAACTAGCTAATGAGGTTGTGACCGTTACACAAAAACCAATCACCCCTCCTGACACACTGATGTCAAATCAACAACCATAACCAACAATGGCTTCTCTCTTACAAGAGAATGAGTTTCTAAGATCAGAACTGGAAGCTTACAAACAAGAGCTGGTAATGGCAAAGGAAGCCTATGACAGGGAACTTAATTTGTATACCTTGGCTTGTGTAGTGGCTATGGCAGAGAAAAACAAAAAAGATGATTAGTATAGAGAGTATATGTGCAACCAATGTGGGGATATTTATGATCAAGCAGGCTACAAAGTGGTTCAAATCCCAATGCCTGGAGCTTCCTTTGCACCTACGAATTTTGTAGATAAAAAAGAGGAACACCCTACTGTTACACAAGAACCAATAGGACCTTCAAAAATTCCAAAAAGAAAAGTTAATATACAGGAACCCTGGCCTACAACAACTATTAAATCAGAAGCTCCTATTTTTATTAGTAAAGATGTTAAAACTCTGCCTATTGATGAATCTACCCCTACTTTTGTGGAACAGTCCACTCAGACTCTACCACGGCCTACCATTGACGATGCTGAAACACAAACTCTGCCTATTGATGAATCTGCCCCTCCTAGAAAGATCAATACCCCTACTCTTGTGGAACAAGCCACTCAGACCCTACCTCAACCTACCACTTGCGATGATGAAACACAAAGTCAACCATGAAATGAGTAGGCAATAATGGACAAATGGAAAAATGAGTCTGCTATTACATAGGACAAAATTTTACAGGAGCATAGACTACTTTGGATGAACCACATCTATTCAAACTGGGAAGATTTGGAGCAAACACGCAACGAATCTCATGCCCATAAGAAGAAGAATGAGGAGTTAAAAAGAAAATTGCTCCTGATGTTCGATTTGGTACAAAAATTGTTGGCTGCTAGCAAAACTATCCTCAAATTAATTCCTTTTCCTTATAGAACAAATTACATTCTTTCAGATAAAATCAATCAAAGAAGGAAGACCCTATGTAGTGTTCAAACCAGAAGATTTTGTCCAAACTTTTGCAGAATCCTCTACTATTGATCAACATTTACTATGTGAGGTATATCTTCATAATGAAGCCATTCCTGAGAACAAACAGCTTAATCTTAATCCTCTTGTTGGTGATATCCAAATTCAGGCACTTGCCTCCTTCCTTACCTACCAGATTATGTGGCAGAATTATTTTCTAGGTGACAAGCATAATGAAGATAACCATCTCCTCTGGATATGACCAGAACCACAAAACGCTACCACCTTTGTTGCAGAATACTATCAATTTTTAAAGAAACCAGGAACGACTCAATACATACGACAACTACATGCAACAATACTTCAGGATTGTTAACAGTTTATTAAGTCCACAGAGACTACTGCCCTAAAATAAAATAACATGTTTTGGCAACAATCTTCTGAGAAAAGGCAGGAGCACAATCCCTTTAGTCCTACCAATCTTGAGACAACACTCTCTCGGGCACCTAGTTACATCAAATGTGTCCAGCAATGTGATGAAAATTGGATAGGTCATCAATTCCATTTTCCCATTCTGTGGATGCCAGCAGAGAAGTATCAAATTCATCATAAGTTGCCCAAGAAGGCTGAAGCGACAGCTTGGCAAAGGCTACAACGTGTTCAAGGATTCAGAGCCCCAATAGACAGTACTTTCTACAACTACTTCTTAAGTAATTTGCACACCTAGAGTTGGTATCCAGATTCTAATTCAGATTGAAGTTGCCCGAGGACTTGCAACATTTTTAGCTGGGGGGGATGTTAGGACCCTATAATGTACCTTTTTTCTCATACTTTTTTCTATCATTACATCCGTTTCCCACTCATATTTAAGCCTACATTATCACTTTAATTTATTTCTCCAAAGGTATATAACGTTTCTTCTCTTTGCTATATGTTTAATTTGTTTTACATGTAATTTTACATTACTCTCATACTTAGCCATTAATCAAAAATATATAGTTGCTGAAACAATTTGAAGACTGCATTTAATATACTGTTGTTTCTTGAAGACCACGTTGCTAAAACAATCAACAGTACACAAATCCCGTTGCTGAAATAGTCCGTGATTTGCGATGTTGAAACAACATTTCACATACAGCAGTAACAAGAAGGAACCGTTACACTGGCCACAACATCCGTACCTTAAGCCAACACCATTACAACCATCGTTGTTGCTTGAAGACCACGTTGTTGAAAAAACCAAACAGGACGCAAATCCCGTTGCTGAAACAGTTTGTGATTTGCGATGTTGAATCAATATTTCACATATAGCAGTAAAAAAAGATAAATAAAGAAGCTGTTACACCGGCCGCAACAGCTGTACCTCAAGCTAACACCATTCCAACCACTATAAAAACATTTTTCTACGGGAGATCAGAACATCCTATTCCAGCATAGAAGATTAGATCAGACTAAGAATAGGATTTGCACGTACAAATGTAATTTTATGCTTAATTGTATTAAGAGGATTCTCCTCTTTAAATAAGGGGGAAATCAACATTAAAGGGGGATTACGAGAGGCTTAGCTAGAAGCGAATTACAGAGAAGGAGCATGTTCACTTTGGATATTGTAACTTATCACATTTGACAGATGAATAAAAGATCATTCTGAGCATTTCTTCTTAATCCCTTTCATTTCTGGGGAATCTTGTGAAAAGGAGAGGGTCCACCTTCTTCACAAGATTCACCCATTAGTTTCTGTAGTGTGGTAGTATTTTTTTTATCTATATCTTGTTAAAACTCTGTTTTGCTAAAACTCTGTTTCCACTGATTGTTACATCATTTTCATACAATTCATTCCTAGGTAATTGTTAACCATTTTGATTGGTAATCCTGTTTGCAGAATGAGTTTATGAAAGTATGATAGTCAAAGACAGGTGCTGAAGATTCCTACTTTGGGGAATAGGGTCTTGTTCTATGTTACATAATAGTTAGTCTTCGGTAATTGTTAATCATTTTGATTGGTAACTCTGTTTGTAGAATGAGTTTATGAAAGTGTGATAGTCAGAGACAGGTGATGAAGATTCCTACTTTGGGGAATAGGGTCTTGTTCTCTGTTACATAATAGTTAGTCTTATTTGCAGTATGCTGAAAGGTTCCTTTTTCCTAGGTTGTTGTTTCTTAATGTAATCAAGGATTCTTCTGATAATTATTTCCTTTTGAATCTTAAACTCTGCAATAGATAGAATGCTTTTACTGTAATTCAGAGTAGAACTTCAGTCTGTTCAAAGAAAGGTATGATTAGTGTAAATTTTACTACAACTTTGGATTTCTTTTGAGATTGAGCATATACAGTGTGTGATTGCCTTTGAAATAAACAAACTTCCCTGGGTTGACAATTTATGTAACACTTGATTGTTTTAATTAATAAGCAATTATAGTGACCAACAAATACTTAGATCAATGCTCTAGAAACAAACATTTCCACTTATCTTACTTCTATAGAGCACAAAGCTTTCAGATCTAGAAATTTTCACTATTCTTACCTTTATCAGAGCACAGAGCTTGCAGATCTTACCTTTGTAAGAAAAAATTCTTACTTTTACCTTTCTCAAGCACAAATATTTCAGATCTTACCTCTTTTCTTTCGATCAAACTTATTTTCTTCACCACAGATCTTCTCAAAATAAGTAGAGTACTGCGCACTAGAGCGATAGATCTATGCACAAAGCTTCTTGTTCCTTAGTTCCCATAAATCACAGTTTCAGGTCCCGGCAATGAAACCATTTGTTGGCATAGGGGCAAACCCAGGGTTCAATGCTACAATAGTGCACCAACAAATCCCTAACTACCAGCCCTTTCAGAAACACCTGCGAAGCAGATGAAGTATCACCCGAGGTAGAGGCAGGGGTGGTTGCAAGACTCAGATGTCTGCAAGCTTAGATAGGACACAAATATGTAATTGTAATACTTAATAAAACCCTTAGCACTGACAATTCATCAATATTTTACCACTATTCTACTGCATAGATAAAATAGAGCATCGCCACACTCACTCATATCTGTTGTATTTAATAACTTATCATAAAGAGGTAGATTAAATCTAGAAGATTCAAGCACTAAACACATTCACATAGGTCAGATATACATTCATATACATCCTTAGCACAAAGCATAAGAAAATCTATCTATCTATATCAAATCACTTAGCAAGTAAAGACATAAACACATCAATACATCACTCAAAGCAGAGAAACATAGCATATACATGGTTCACCCCTACCCTGGGGCTATGTTCACCAAATCTTCTTCTTTATTGTCTTCATTCAATCAGTTACATGCACAGAGCCACAAAATCCTACTCCGCATAGGACACGCGATCTGTGCGCACCTCACCAGATCTGCCTTCCCTGAGCTAGGTTATAGCACTAAGCCTTCTACAGTCACTTGCACTCAGCTTTACAAGCTTCACACAGTATTCACATAGCTCTTACAATCCTTCGATGACATAGATCTATCACTTAGCCATCTATCTAACATCACATAGATGTATTCTCTATCTATCATTGCAGTCCTTAGTCATATATATATATATATATATATATATATATATATATATATATATATATATATGCATTACAAAATAGGCCTAAACATGGATAAACCCATGGGCCGACATCCCATACCCGTTACATAATCCCAAATCCCAAAAGGGACCCAAAAAGGGGTCGAGATCTTGCGATCTCTGCCTCGTCTTGTGCTCCTCCTTTGACAGGCTCTCGAAGTCCCAAAGTAGGTAAAACTTGAAAAAAGATCTCTCAAAACTTGGTCAAGGGCCAACAACGTTGCCCCCGAATCCCCCACTAGGGGGGGCTACAAAAATTTTCGCTGCCCCCCTTAGACCCCCTTGGTGACAGTTGTTGGGGGGGAAATCCCCCCCACACCCCCGTTAGGATATGGGGTCCAAGGAAAACTGAAACAAACCTCTGAATTGGAAAGATAATCAAAGGCTCCACAACCAACACTTCCAATCTAGTGCACTAGGACAAAATTTATCATGAGGCCACCCATATCATATGTCATTGACCTCTGTAATGGATATCATAAAAACGATCCTTCCCCTCAAACGAATAACAACAAATCAGTTCCATCATAAACAAACCAAGGACACATAAAATGATGCTATCATTGATGATCCTTTGGTGACCTTCCACACCTTATCTGTAAATATAGATATACAACCTTCACTTGCCAACTACCCTGTTGAAATTAGATTTTTCCTTAGATCTGGAACATGACTTACCTCTTTCAACAACCATTGGTTTCCATTTGTACCTTACCCATTCCAACAATTTTGCATTGTGCATCATTACCAAAATGAACCTCTCCACAATCACCTTGAACATAATCTAGAAAATGTTTTCTATGGGGTTTGGCATGAAATGAAGCCTCTGAATATACTACCCAAGACTCATAAATAAAATCTACATAAATAATCGAAGCATCTTGTAACACATCACCTGTTACATTTTCTTCCTATTTTTTCTCCTGCTATCCGTCTCTTTGTTTCTTTGGAGCTCTGCAATCTTTCTTCAGATGTCCTTTCTTCCCACAATTCTAACACTCTATCTTGCCTAGTTTGGATTTGGATCTTCCCTTCTTAGAATTCTTGTGGTTCCCTAAGCCCTTTTCTCTATCCTTTTTCATTCTCCAGTTCTCTATGTTTAACACATTACCTGATGTCTCACTTGTGATTTTCCATTGCATTTCCTAGCTAAGGATAACACCAACAACATCATCAAAGTTTAAAGTGTTTTAACCAGAGACAAAGTTACTTACAACCATGACCAAGCCATTCCAACTTTCTGGAAATGAGCACAAGATTAGAAGATCCCTGACCTCATCATCAAAGTCCACTTTTACATAACTTAGCTAATTAGTGACCATATTAAATTCATTTAAATGATCTGCAACAGACCCATTATTTGACATCTTCATATTAAATATTTGTTTCATTAGAAATACCTTATTGGATGCAGAGGGTTTTTCATACAGTTTATCCAATGCATCCATTAGCTCCTTCATTGTCTTTTCTTTTGGGATATTGAAGGCCATTGACGCTGCTAGGCTCAACCGTTTTGTTCCTAGTGCCTTTCTATCAAGAACCTCCCATTCTTCATTTCATGGCCATCAAATTCTTTTCTATTCCACCCAATGGTTGGAATATATTCTTATGATATAAATAATATTCCATCTACATCTTCCATAACTAGTAGTTTTGGCCATTAAATTTTTCGACCCTAAACTTTCCATCTTCTGCCATTACTCCCACTCGAACCAAGAACCCTCTTTTCTCACGAGTTACCTTTTTCTCTGATACCAGTTGTTATAAAAATAGGATCGTGGAGAAATAAAATAAAACACTTGGGGAAATAAAACACAAAAGATACACAATACAATAGAGACACAGATATACATGGTTCACCCAATGTGGGCTACATCCACCAGAGAAACTTCTAGTTCCTTCCTTTTGATTATCTATAAAAATGAAGGGATACAACCTACAACACACCCATATTAAATTCCTCTTCTTTTTCTCACATCCTCCTCTCTCAGAATACAATATTCGCGATAATACACAGCTGTAATACAATTCCCTCATAAAAGAGGGTTTCTTTCTAGTGAAAAAAACCTAAAATAACTTCTACTGTTAGATTGACAACCTTATAATGAACGATCCAGATTGACTACGTAATTACAATATTTTACAAGGAAAGTTTTCCCAATATTTCTCTTCGGGGGCGCTGCCCCAGAATCCCTCGCCAAGGGGGGAATACAAAAATTATTGTCACCCCCTAGACCCACTTGGAGACAATTGTGGGGGAGAATCCCCCCCCCCCACACCCCCTTGGTGATAGTTGTGGGGGGGAAATCCACCCCGCACCCCATTGGCGAAAGTTAGGGAATGGGGTCCAAGCATGACTAAAACAAACCTTTGAATCAGGAAGACAATCAAGCTTCAAAACCAACACTGCCGAGCTTCCGCACTCCCACAAAATTTATCACGAGGCCACCCATATCATATGGCATCAATATTAATCCCATATCATTTGGGATTAATTAAGGATCTATTTGTTTCATTATCTCAGCTTCCCATGAAAAGTGTAGTTATGGATATTGTGGTAGCTGACATACCCCCCAAGTTTGGAATGATTTTATCTAGGTCATGTGCCAAAAAAGGAGGATCCCTGCAGATGGATCTTACATATGTGACCTCCCTATTTTTAGAGGAGGACAAATAAGTTTGTACGTAGAAGTCATATTGGCATACATTTTGAGTGATCATCAGAATCCAGGTAATCATCTGATTTATGTTGTTGAGGATGAAATTGGGTCATCTATTTTTCTTATAAATGATGATGTTATAGAAATATCAGTCATCAAATGTAGAAATCAACCATTGGTAGAACAAGGAAATGAATTATGGAATATGTATTTTTATGGCTCATCTATAAAGGAGGTTTATGGTGTTGGTATAGTCCTCATTTCCCCTTCAAAGGAGGTGGTTACACTCTCATACAAACTAGAATTTGAAACAACTAAAAACATAGTAGAGTATGAGGCCTTGGTGCTGGGGTTGAGAGATGATAAAGACATGGCCATTGGAAAATTGGTAGTCTTCAGTGATTCTCAATTGGTTGTCAATTAGGTGAAGTAAATTTACCAAGAAAAACAGCTAAAGCTGACACAATACATAAATGAGGTATGGGAAATAGTTGACAATTTCTTTCTAGCAATCAATGTTTCTTGTATCCATAGAGATTCTAATCAGAAGGAATATTATCTAACTCTATATGCTAGTACCTTTAGACCTCCCATTGGTCCAAATCTCAAATATGAGGTGGAGGTTAGGAATAGGAAAACTCTACCAGACAATGTTAAGCATTGACAGGTTTTTAGTGGTGACTTGGAACTTAAAAGATTTCTGCAAACCACTAAGGAATTCTCAAATATCTCCATTGATAAAGAGAACGGGGAATATGAAATAGAAAATCAACAGGTGTCTCATTTTTTCAATAAGGTGGTTGGTCAAAAAATTGTGGAGCTAAAAAAAAATCATATTCCAAGGGGATTAGTGCCACCAGAGAGGATTTTTGACAACAATGATGTCTCTAGGAAAGTTTTCATGAAAAATCAAGAATAGGAAGTTGTGGAATGCAATATTGGGACAACTACAAATCCCAAAATTTTCAAGATATCCAAAGCACTTCCAAATGAGCAGAGAGACAAGTATGTCAGCCTTATGAAAAATTTTGCTGATATTATTGCATGGTCTTATGAAGACTTGAAGACCTTTGATATTGACATCATTCAACACAAGACTCCTCTGAAGGTAGGTTCTGTTAGCTCCCAAAATGAATTAGTCACTATAGTTGCATTTTGTGGTTGATAGCATGGCTATTGGTAGTTTTCTCCAAATTTGTTTTGAGTTTTTCTAGTAGCAAAACTTAGGTTTTAATTTATGTCTTAGAAATAAGATGACCCATAAAGGTATTCTCTTTAAAATTTTCATGAAAAAATTTCAACAGCTAACGCGTGTTTTAAAGATGATGATTAGCTGGTGAAAGCGACGATTTTCAACATTTAAGGAGCATTTCCCATGGGACGTTAGCTGGTGAAAGCGACGATTTTCAACAACCAAGGAGCACCTCCCACGGCCCGTTAGCTGGTGAAAGCGGGGATCACGTGTGTTTTCTCCACGTTTTAAAAAATCAAAAGATGACATGCTCAACACACGTGATGTAATCATTATGATGCGCTGGTGAAAGTGGATAATGATGGAGATTAGGGTTTGCACGTCTAAATCGGATTGTAAAGCGGATCTTGTTCAGAAATGCATGCTTCACGATCATGGCGTTGGAAATGGTGAATTCAAATCCATCATTATAGGTGAAGGAGAGGTACTACTTGGCTGGTGACATCAAATCGATGCATCATTTCCCCAACATGTATCATCCACAAACATATGATAAGTTTTCAATTTTGAAAGACAACACCGAGTGTTTTCACTAGCGCAAAACTTCGACTCAAACAACAGATTGCATTGTTTTGTGTGCAATATCATTTTGGGTTCGAATTGAAGATGGCAAGGAGACGCAGTGGTTCTTTGTTAAGAAAATAATTGGATAGTTTGTCCTTTCTACAGGCACATCCAGAGGTGCAAAAACACTTCTCAGATGTAGGCTGCATGGGATATGTCGAGAAGCTATAGAACGATTGTCACCAATCAACAACAGAGGCATTTGCTAAAACATACGATGGAAATAAAGCCTGTGTTGGGTCTTTAGAAATCATCATGGATGAAGTTGCTATCGTTGCAGTGACCAGTTTACCTAGATCAGGCCAAAGTTGGTTAAAAACGACAGCAACCAAGAACCTAAATTTCAGAGCATATCTAAAGGAAGAATTAAGAAATAATGCATGGAAGAAGAGCATGCCAGTTTCCCATTCAGAGGATGAGTGGCAGGATTTGTTTAAGGGCATCCAACTCTACATAAATTCAGAAGGCAGGTACGCCAAACTGATGTTATATCATTTCAAGCTCTTAGACCATTTTACAGGGAAAACTCTCCTAAATTTACCTTTCTTCTTGCACAAGAGCTTAACTAAAGTCTGTAAAAAGATTAGAGCTAAACCTCTAAGTATGAAGAACACTCTTTTCCACTTTGGCCTTATTAAACTAATAATCCTGGAGGATCTAAGACAAAAAGGAAGGACTTGGCAACATTTTCGTTTTTGGGAGGGCTTTGAAACTCAAACTCAACCCATGAATGAACAGAAGAGAGTTGGAAAAAGGAAATCGACTCCTCAAAGTAGCTCGAGGAAGAGGAAGACTCTTCCAGGACCCCTAGAAGATAGGATCTCTAGTGTAAGGTCTCATAGGTCAAAGAAAAAATTGGATTTTGAAACTACTACAGAGCAGCCTACAGAAAAGAAAACAAACATCTTAAATCTGCCATACACAGACTCAGAGCCAGAGCAAGAAGATGAAAGCCCTGCTATTAAAATCCTTGAACACTCCATTGAATTTGCACAAGATTGTGATACCTTTACTCACACTAATGAAGGGGAAACATCAAAGAGAACAAAGTCGAAGAAAACACAGAAAATCAAGCAACTTAAAGAAGTGATTGCTCAGCAGGAGGTATTAGAAAGAGTAATAAAGGAAAGATACAAAACTCTGTGTGATAATTTCGTAGAAACAAATGCTGCATTTGAAAAGATGGCTTGTGAAAGTGTCAAGGACAATAAGAGGAAAAATAAAATCACCAAATACTATAACAGTCTGTGGTGGTTAGCAAAACACCTTAAGAGGAAGATTAGAAAATTGAAGCAAAAGCAAAAGTCACACCTAGATTTGCAAGTGCTAGCTCAGGTCGTTGTGAATATGCAAGGGGATAAAGTAGAGAGACTCTGAGTTTTTGATAGAACCACAGTTTTGGAGGTGAAAGTTCATTTTGGGCCTGTTATCCCCGATATCTAGGGATAACTAGGAGATCATGTCTCGAGGCCCACATGGTCCTAGACATGGAGTACGAGAGCAGATTGACTTGAGCATGGCCCTTGAGGGCCCATCTTTTCTTCTTCTCAGCCAGACTTGTCCTGCCAGCAGTACCAGCCTCCATCACTATCAGCCTGGGCTTGCATCAGAAAAGGTTCTTGCTCCATGAGGTAATTGGTCCGAGGTATCATGGTATGTGTCACATTTGATCATTATGACCCTCTTATGTATGCATTAGATCTCTTTCATTTCAGATGACTGCTTGGATCTTAC
>ML778650.1:914904-956234 GCA_009831015.1 Picea engelmannii | reverse complement strand
ACAAAAATTATATAGCAGTGACGTCATACCTTGTTAAATCTCTTGCTTAGACCTTAACATTTTGACTTTGTCACTCTCTCTTGATTGGTCTTGAGCTATTGAATGCTTTGTAAGATTGTTTGGTGAAACGTTGTGCTCTTTTCAAATTGACTTGTTGATAGGGATGACGTCATAGTGACTGCAGCAAACCTATAGAGGTGACGTCACACCTTTTAAGCCCCTTGTATATCATGCAACGTTGTGACTTCTCTCACCTCCCTTGATAGGCATTGAGACATTGATCGCATTTTACAAGCTTATTGATAAAAACGTTCTAATCTTTGTCTTAATTTTGACCTAAATTGATGCTTGACGTCATACACTTTGTAGCAACAATATATATGACGCAGYAGTATTATATATGTGAGCTGATTTGACATGTTTATTGCATTAATGATGTGATATGAGGTCTAATATTGAACATTGAATGCTCTTTGTCTCTTATGCATTGTTGATGAAATGATATAAATCTTTTGACATTTTTAGCCATCATTGACTTCGTCAATAATAGCATAAATTATTTTCTCACATATGTATTGGAAGATAGTCATTGATTTTATGAAGTACTAACCCACTGCAAGCACATATTCCAGTTGTATTTGTCTTATCTCGCAAACAGGTGCATATTCAGTGGATTTTTTCTCTTTGACTATCTCTTCTTGGGCAACAATCTGTGAAAGGGATTTCCTTGACTTGGCCTTTACCCTTTAGCCTTTCCTTAACCCAGATTGCCTTAGGGACGTCTCCCTTGGACTTGCCCTCCTAAATAGAAAGAGCTCCCCATCGAGGTGACAGTGGGTGGGGAAGCTCCTGTTACGCCATTTTCAAGCCCTGACTCAAGTCTTTGGACCTTTCCTACAAACCGTACGATAACAGGGCCAAAGCAGAGCTTTCACCAACGCAAAGGGAAAATTTACAACCAGTTAGCTGGTGGAAGGCAACACTTTCACCAGCTAACCAACGAATCATAAGGTGAGTTAGTTGGTGAAAGAACAAAAATAATTTTTGAAATCTAAGGATGGAGCAGGGCGATTTTCACAGGATTTAAAGAGGTTCCAGAGCATTAAAGGATTAACAACTTGGTCAAAAAATACTCAGCATCAGAGATTCATGGGAGTTTTGAAAACCTCATACTAAACTGTTCTCCTAAAGTGTTGACTATGAGTAACTGAAGAAATCCAGCTGCCAAGACAGGTGGCTTTGCCATGTTTCATAACACAAAAGATTCCAGAAGCTGAAGATCACAGATGTCAAATTTTGAGATGGAAGACAATTCAAATGCTAGTCTAGCCACTAGTCTTTGTTATCGATTTGCTTAGTTAATTTGATTTGCTATTTTTAGATACAGATCCAAGTTTTTAGGATCTTAAAAATTGATTGTAAAAGGCTATAAATGCCTATATTTTCGAAGAGACAAGGGTTCAAACTGGGAATATTTTTTGTGCTACTGTATAGACTCTTATTTCATAATAAAATTACAGTCTCCTTTCATTTTCAATATCAGAGATATCCATGTTTCCCTTTTTGTACTTTATTTCAGTTTATCTTAGCTTATGAAGACTGTTATCTCTTTATTGAGCTTATAGACTTGAAGTGAAGGATTTATTTCTATCTTGCATTAAGCCCTACATTCAGTTGTATTGTCAATCAAGATTAGTGTTCTTCATCCTCTCCTTTCAAATTACTTGATCTGATTATTGTTTCCTGAAAGCACTGTTTCTTTAGATGTGTGATGAGTTGTCTATTACATTGATCATTAAAGACCCCATTGTTCCAAGCATACCTACACATTATTTTTAAGTTACCAAGCATCCTTAGTCTACAACCCTAAGGAGTTTCTTGGAGTGATAACAAATTGGCACCGTTGCCGGGGAGACAAAATTTAAGTTTTGCTTTCCTGGGATACGACACAGAGCTGATCTTTGATGATAGACAAAGATTAGACATTTTTAGTTGGTTGTAATTATCTATCTGGTGACTGCACAAGTTCATCCTGGCTCCTAAGAGGATCAATACTAGGGCGAATCCTAAAGAATCACCTATCACACCAGTGTCCAATCTAGAACTAATTCTCAGGAAAGGAAAGACAATTCAGGGTCAAGCTTCAAGATCAGATACAAAAGGTAATCCTCTTTTCAGTTTTGGAAAATGTACTACAGAAAAATTTGAGTTCTTTTCAAAGACCATTGATGAAAAAACAACTGTAAATACTTTAGAAGAACAAACTCCTTTTGATCAACAAGAAAATACTAATGATGATAAATTGATAGATTCAAATTTGATTGAAAAAACATCCAAGACTTTAGAAATAAGACATAGTTCTTCTTCCCTTGAGTCTTTTCATTCTCAGCAACAAGAAGATCATTTAAACATTTATACTAGCCTCCTTACTATTGAACATTTTCTCCAAGAGCTATCTGCTAAAGGTGAAGAAAATTTAGCTGGACAACTTGCAAATTTTTACAGAGCCTCATATCATACCTCTTTCCCATTATAAGATTCACCTCCTTCGCATTCCTCCAGTGTTGAAGACTCGAAAAAGAAACCATAACCTTTCTCACCCTTGATAGTTATGGCTGCACCACCTCCTTTGACGAAGATGCAACAAATCCTAGCTGCTAGGTATGCACCACTTATATTTCCAAACCCAGTATCAACCATGCCAATGGGAGACTATCAGAAGTATATGCCCAAATTCATAGGCGAAGGCGATGTGTCTACTGAAGAACATATTGAGGCTTTCTACAGTTATGCTGAAAACCTTAATATTGAGGAAGAAGATGTTTGGACACGATTCTTTGTCCAAAGCTTAGATGGCCATGCTAGGAAATGGTTCAAAGAACTCCCTGCTGGTTCCATAGCCGGAATCGAGCAATTGGATGAGACCTTTTTGAAACATTGGGGTGATAGAAGAGATTTTGTATACTATATTATAGAATTTGGAAATCTAAGGAAAAAAAATAGTGAGTCAGTCTCTGATTTCACTAAAAGATTTAACTGGATGTACGGTAAAATACCAGCAGAGATAAAAACTTCAGATGCTTCTGCCAAGATCACATATTCTGATGCTTTTGACTCAGATTTATGTTTATTGTTAAGGGAAAGGAGGTCACCAACATTATCTCTCATGCAAGATTCTTCCCTTGAGGTGGAATCAAATATTTTAGCCTCTTAAAATCTAAAAGGAAATTCTGATAGGAGAAGGCCAAGGATTGAGGCTTCTTCTTCATCAAGTGCTGACTCAAAGTTTGATAAAATGGATAATATGATAGAGTCTCTAACCTATGAGATATCTAAGCTCAATATTGAAAATAAGCAGCCCGTGAAGGGAAGAGGCACTTATGATTTTGCAGGCAGGAACCCAAATCAAAATCCCAACAACTTAAGAAGAAATAATCAGCCAACACAGATCTTGCAAAGAGAAAAGAATCCTACTGAAGATCAGAGAATAAAGGTCCCTCTTCAAAATGTTGTGATGGACGAAAACGAAGGTTATTATCAAGAAGATGGAGAAGATAACATTCATTGTGTTGGAGAAGAGACAGGTAAATCTTATCTAACACAACACGACTATGAAGAAGCATTGATGACTGAACAGACAGAGGATAATCCTATTGATGATGGCATTTTCACGATAGAAGATAAGAATAGATATAATCCCCGATCTAAATTTGATACTGCCCAACAAAACACACCAGCCTCTCTCAAAAAGAGCACAGACCCTGTTAAGCAAAAAGATCAGACATCAGAGAGTCAACAAACAAATCCCTCAAAGGTGAAAGCATCAACTCCTCCCAAGAAGACTGCAACCCCTGTACAACATTAGACTCCAGAAAGTCAGGCCCCTGTTGAACATCAAAGAAATCAGAAAGCTCCTTTGAATCAGGTAAAGGTCTCTGATAAAGCTTCTGATAAAGTCCCATATTCGTTCAATTTTTAGGCTGAAATACAAAAAATTAAAATTCCTATTCTTCTAGTTGAGTTAATGAAAAATGAAATGTTCAAAAAGGATATCCTCAAAACTTTAGATCCCAAATCTATATCCCCTTCTGCTGATATTCTCAAAATATATGATGAAAATCCAACCATTACTCTGGGCCAAATGATAGAAGACAGAGATGAAAGCTGTCCTCCCTTTTACATCTCTCTAAATATTCACGAGAAAACACTGCGTAACTGTTTGTTGGACTCCGATGCTTCTCACAATTTGATGCCAAAGGCGGTCATGGATGAGATTGGGCTGGAGATCACCAAGTCTTATCATGATCTTTTCTCTTTTGACTCTCGAAAATTCAAATGTCTTGGGATGATCAAGGACTTGGCTGTAACCTTAACCCAAGCATCCATGAAGACTATGGTTATGGATATAGTAGTGGCAAACATACCACCTAAATTTGGATGTCTGTTATCAAGATTGTGGATGAAGAGGCTAGGTGGCACTCTTAATATGGATCTCTCCTACTCTACTATCCCTATTTTTGGAGGGGTGAACAAAAGGTTATACAGGGAATCATAGTTGGCATATGTAATCAATGACGGAAAAAATCCATCCAATCATCCTATCTATTCTATCGACACAGGTATGGGATCTTGTATTTTGCAAATTGATGATTCATTACCTGATGCATTGCTGCTTAGAAAGCCCATATTTCATCCCACAGAAGCAGCAGAGGACGACCTTTGGACCATGTTCTTTGACGGTGCTTGTACCAAAGAATCAGCAGGAGCAGGAGTGGTATTGATTTCCCCTTCTAAGAAAACTTCTCATGTGTCCTTTAAACTTGATTTTAAAGTGACTAATAATATTGCTGAGTATGAGGCACTACTTATGGGGCTAAATGCAGTGAAATAGATGGAGATTAAAAGATTGCATGTATTCAGAGATGCATATTTGATTATTCAACAGGTGAATAAGTCATTTCAAGCAAAACATGTCAGGCTGAAAGCATATAGAGATGAAGTTTTGAGGGCAATTCACGATTTTGCAGATTTTAAAATTTCATATGTACCTAGAGCATTGAATGAAATGGCTGATTCATTAGTTGTGTCGGCTTGTGCTTTCATACCCCCTCTGCCTCATAAATTGAATTATGAAATTCAAGTTAAATATAGGCCATCCCTCCCTGATAATGTAAAGTTTTGGAAGGTTTTTGAAGACGATGCTGAACTCACTAGATTTCTTGCAGTGATAGATGAGTTTGCAGATTTGCAGATCGATCAGGAAAATGAACATGACAATGAAATTGAGAAGCCAAAATTCAGAAGAAAAATCGCAGCACATGAAATAGTCCAGTTGTCTACCAACAAAATTCCTAAAGGTTTGGTCCCTTTGGAAAGGCTTTTCAATAATAATGATGTGGCTGTCAAATTGGAAAATGGGGAAAAAGATTCAGAAATTTTGCAGTATAATGTAGCCAGTGAACATGATCCTAAATATGTCAACTTAGCTGCTTCACATTTGACTGAAAAACAAAAGGATGATCATGGAGAATTGCTAAAGGAGTTTTCTGACATCTTCGCTTGGCAATATGATGACTTGAAGACTTTTGACACAGAGGTAATTCAACATAAGATTCCCTTGAACAAAGACACCAAACCATTTAGGCAGAAGCTTAGATCCTTTAATCCTTTGTTGCTGCCTACAATGGAAAGGGAAATAAAAAAACTATTGGACGCTCACATCATCATACCTCTCAGATATTCAGAATGGATTGCGAATCTCATACCGGTTAGGAATAAGAATGGAGAGATCAGACTCTATGTCGACTTCAGAAATTTGAATAAGTGCTCTAGGAAGGACAACTACCCTCTTCCCAAAATGGAATATATTTTGCAGAAGGTGTCAGGATCAAAGGTGATGTCTTTTATTGATGGGTTTTCTAGATACAACCAGATTGCTGTCCATCCGAATGATAAAGAAAAGAATGCTTTTACTACTTCATGGGGTACGTTTATGTATGAGAAGATGCCCTTTGGATTGATGAATGCAGGAGAGACATTCCAAAGGGCGATGGACATTTATTTCATTGGAGAGAAAGATAAATTTGTCCTGATATATCTTGATGATATCACTATTTTCTCGAGAAGCCATGAACTTCATTTGCATCACTTAAAAATGACATTTCTAAAATGTCGAAGGTATGACATTTCTCTTAATCCAAAAAAATAAAATTTTGCACTTAAGGAAGGGAAACTACTTGGACATATTGTTTCAACTGATGGGGTGAAAATTGAATGAAAAAGGGTGGAAGCAATTAAAAATATGTCTCTTCCTAGATCAAATAAGGACATTCAGTCTTTCCTTGGGACTATAAACTTTATCAGAAGGTTTATAGTAAATTTTGCAGAACTCACAAAGAATATCACTGCTATGTTAAGAAAGGACTCCAAGGTAAAATGGACTAAAGAAGCCAAACACTCATTCAATGCTATCAAGGAATCCATCACAACAACCCCTGTTTTGATCAGCCCCGATTTCTCCAAGGTATTTTACATTTTTTCATTTGCTTCAACAGATACAATTGCAGTAGTACTCTTGTAGAAAAATGCCGATGATCAGGAGAAACTGGTTTCCTTCTTCAGAAAGGTCTTGAGGGACACCGAGGTAAAGTATGAATTGTTGGAGAAACAAGCATATGCACTTATCAAGTCATTGAAAGCTTTTAGAGTTTACATCCTTCAGGAAAAGGTAATAGCTTTTGTACCCTCCAGTTCGGTTAAAGATGTGCTTATACAACCCGACATAGATGGAAAAAGGAGTAAGTGGATAGCAAAGTTGATTGAATTTGATGTTGAAATTAAACCAACAAAAATTGTGAAGGGTCGAGGCCTTGCCAAACTTCTGGCAGAAGAAAATTGTAGGTTGCTCGAAATAAATTTGGTAAGTATAAATGCAGATAATGTTCAGTCTTTAGAGGATAAAGAAGGTGAGGAAATGCAGGTCTTAGCTCACCTAGCTGATTGCAAATGGTACATTCACATTGTTCATTTTCTGCAAACTTTATCAGTCCCTTCAGATTTGACAAAAACACAAGGAAGGGATTTAAAGCTCAAAGCCATGAATTTATGCATCAATGGCAACTTATTGTTCTGGAAAAATCCAATAGGTTTATTTTTGAGGTGCATAAACCAAGAAGAAGTAGCTAAGGTCATGATTGAATTCCATAATAGTGAATGCAGAGGACATCACTATTGGAAAACCACTGCACATAAAATCTTAAGATCTGGTTATTACTGGCCATCCTTATTTTCAGATGTGTGTGAGTTTGTGAGAACATGTGACAAGTGCCAAATATTTGAAGGCAAAAAACAACTGAAGTCTCTTCCTCTCAAAGCTATAGTGGTCATAGGTCCTTTCCAGCAATGGGGCCTGGATTTCATAGGTGAGATTCATCTGCCTTCTAGTAGTCAGTACAGGTGGATCCTTGTTGCCACCGATTATTTTACAAAGTGGATTGAGGCTATTCCTACCCGGAACGCCAATCATACTGTCATCATAAATTTTCTACAAGAAAACATATTTGCCAGATTTGGCTGCCCTAAGAGAATAGTCACTGATAATAATGCTGCATTCAAAGATAAGCACTTGGTGAAATTATGTGAAGAGCTGGGAATTCAGCTAGTACATTCCACTGCTTACTATCCGCAAGGAAATGGCTTAGCTGAGTCATCAAACAAGAGTTTAGTTAGAATTATAAAGAAACTTCTTGAACAAAATACCAGAGGTTGGGATTCCAAGCTAAAGTTTTCTTTGTGGGATGACAGGGTTACATGTAAAAAATCAATTGGTACATATCCTTTCAAGTTGGTATATGGTACTGAAGCCATATTTTCTGTTCAACTTGCACTACCGGTTGCAAAGTTTTTACAAGAAACTAATTCTGAACCAAGTGATTTGACTCGGAGAATTCATAATTTGGTAGAGTTACAACAAGATAGAGAGCAACTTTTGGAAAGGATAGAATTACACCAAGAAAAAATCAAGGAGATCTTCGACAAGAAATTTAAATCAAATGTCTTCAAAATAGGGGAATTAGTCTTAAAGTGGGATGCAGAAAGGCAAGAGAAAGGGAAACACGGAAAATTTGATGCTCTTTGGACAAGTCATTTTGTCATAACAACGGTTCAGCAGAACAATACCTTTGTTCTCCAAAATCTTGCAAGCGAGGAAGTAGTAGGTGGCCCTTTCAACGAGCGCTTTCTAAAGACCTATTTTTCATAAGGATTTTTCTTAAAAGACCTTTTCTACTTCTACATATTCTTTTTCAGTTCAATTTTATTTGTTTCTGTCGCTTGAATAACTCCATGCCCAATGGTACTAGCAAAACTATTTTTTCAGATTTCTTTTTTAAATTGTAATAAAGGCTACTGAGTCTACATAGGTTCTTGGTCACCTCACAGGGAGATGTCCATCCCAGTTGGAGCCAAATGTTAGCTCCCAAAATTAATCATTCACTATGGTTGCATTTTGTGGTTGATAGCATGGCTATTGGTAGTTTTGTCCAAATTTGTTTTGAGTTTTTCTAGTAGCAAAACTTAGGTTTTAATTTATGTCTTAGAAATAAGACGATCCATAAAGGTCTTCTCTTTAAAATTTTCATGGAAAAATTTCAACAACTAACGTGTGTTTTAAAGATGATGATTAGCTGGTGAAAGCGACAATTTTCAACACCTAAGGAGCATTTCCCACGGGCCGTTAGCTGGTGAAAGCGATGATTTTCAACAGCCAAGGAGCACCTCCCACGGACCATTAGTTGGTGAAAGCGGGGATCACATGTGTTTTCTCCACATTTTAAAAAATCAAAAGATGACATGCTCAACACACGTCATGTAATCATTATTATGCACTGGTGAAAGTGGATAATGATGGAGATTCGAGTTTTCACATCTAAATCGGATTGCAAAGAGGATCTTGTTCAGAAATGCATGCTTCACGATCATGGCATTGGAAATGGCGAATTCAAATACATCATTACAGGTGAAGGAGCAGTACTACTTGGCTTGTGACATCAAATTGATGCATCATTTCCCCAACATGCATCATCCATAAGCATATGATAAGTTTTCAATTTTGAAAGACAACGCTGAGTGTTTTCACCGGCACAAAACTTCGGCTCAAACAACAGATTGCAGTGTTTTGTGTGCAAGATCGTTTCGGGTTCAAATTGCAGATGGAAAGGAGACACAGTGTTTCTTTGTTAAGAAAAGAATTGGACAGTCTGTCCTTTCTACAGGTGCATCTAGAGGTGCAAAAACACTTCTCAGATGTAGGCTGCATGGGATATGTCGAGAAGCTACAGAACGACTGTCACCAATCAACAGTAGAGGCATTTTCTAAAACATACGATGGAAATAAATCCTATGTTAGGTCTTTAGAAATCATCGTGGATGAAGCTGCCATCGCTGCAGTGACCAGTTTACCTAGATCAGGCCAGAGTTGGTTCAAAATGACAGTAACCAAGAATCTAAATTTCAGAGCATATCTAAAGGAAGAATTCAGAAATAATGCATGGAAGAAGAACATGTCAGTTT
Source organism: Picea engelmannii (assembly GCA_009831015.1). Lineage (NCBI taxonomy): Eukaryota > Viridiplantae > Streptophyta > Pinopsida > Pinales > Pinaceae > Picea > Picea engelmannii. Next base: position 946,664 of record ML778650.1, on the reverse strand, counting down.
CCCATTTAGAGGATGAGTGGCAGGATTTGTTTAAGGGCATCCAACTCTACATAACTTCAGAAGACAGGTACGACAAACTGGTGTTATATCATTTCAAGCTCTTAGACCATTTTACAGGGAAAACTCTCCTAAATTTACCTTTCTTCTTGCACAAGAGCTTAACTCAAGTCTGTAAAAAGATTAGAGCTGAACCTCTAAGTATGAAGAACACTCTTTGCCACTTTGGCCTTATTAAACTGATAATCCTGGAGGAGCTAAGACAAAAAGGAAGGACTTGGAAACATTTTCTTTTTTGGGAGGGCTTTGAAACTCAAACTCAGCCCATGAATGAACATAAGAGAGCTGGAAAAAGGAAATTGACTCCTCAAAGCAGCTCAAGGAAGAGGAGAACTCTTCCAGGACCCCCAAAATATAGGATCTCTGGTGTAAGGTCTCACAGGTCAAAGAAAAAATTGGATTTTGAAACTACTATAGAGCAACCTACAGAAAAGAAAACAAACATCTTAAATCTGCCATACACAGACTCAGAGCCAGAGCAAGAAGATGAAAGCCCTTCTATTAAAATCCCTGAACACTCCATTGAATTTGCACAGGATTGTGATACCTTTACTCACATTGATGAAGGGGAAACATCAAAGAGCACAAAGTCAAAGAAAACACAAAAAATCAAGCAACTTAAAGAAGTGATTGCTCAGCAGGAGGTATTAGAAAGAGTAATAAAGGAAATATACAAAACTCTGTCTGATAATTTCGCAGAAACAAATGTTGCATTTGAAAAGCTGGCTTGTGAAAGTGTCAAGGACAAGAAGAGGAAAAAGAAAATCACCAAAGACTATAATAGTCTTTGGTGGTTAGCAAAACACCCTAAGAGGAAGATTAGAAAATTGAAGCAAAAGCAAAAGTCACACCCAGATTTGTAAGTGCTAGCTCAGGTCGCTGTGAATATGCAAGGGAATAAAGTAGAGACACACTGAGTTTTTGATAGAACCACAGTTTTGGAGGTGAAAGTTCATTTTGGGCCAAAGCAGAGCTTTCACCAGTGCAAATGGAAAATTTACAACCAGTTAGCTGGTGAAAGGCAACGCTTTCACCAGCTAACCAACGAATCATAAGGCGAGTTAGATGGTGAAAGCACAAAAAGAATTTTTGAAAGCTAAGGATGGAGCAGGGCAATTTTCACAGGATTTAAAGAGGTTCCAGAGAATTAAAGGATTAACAACTTGGTTAAAAAATACTCAGCATCAGAGATTCGTGGGAGTTTTGAAAACCACATGCTAAACTGATCTCCTAAAGTGTCAACTATGAGTAAATGAAGAAATCCAACTGCTAAGATAGGTGCCTTTGCCATGTTTCATAACAAAACAGATTCCAGAAGCTGAAGAGCACAGATGTCAAATTTTGAGATGGAAGACAATCCGAATGCTAGTCTAGCCACTAGTCTTTGTTATCGATTTGATTAGTTAATTTGATTTTCTATTTTTAGATACAGATCCAAGTTTTTAGGATCTTAAAAACTGATTGTAAGAGGCTATAAATGCCTATCTTTTCTAAGAGACAAGGGTTCAAACTGGGAATATTTTTTGTGCTACTGTATAGACTCTTATTTACAGAATAAAATTACAGTCTCGTTTCGTTTTCAATATCAGAGATATCCATGTTTCCCTTTCTGTACTTTATTTTAGTTTATCTTAGCTTATGAAGACTATTATCTCTTTATTGATCTCATAGACTTGAAGTGAAGGATTTCTTTCTATCTTGCATTAAGCCCTACATTCAGTTGTATTTGGCAATCAAGATTAGTGTTCTTCATCCTCTCCTTTCAAATTACTTGATCTGATTATTGTTTCCTGAAAGAACTATTTCTTTAGATGTGTGATGAGTTGTCTATTACATTGATCATTAAAGACCTCATTGTTCCAAGCATACCTACACAATATTTTTAAGTTACCAAGCATCCTTAGTCTACAACCCTAAGGAGTTTCTTGGAGTGATAACGGGTTCAAAGACATTTAGACAAAAAATTAGACAATTTAATCCTCTTCTAATGTCTATTATTGAAAAAGAATTGAAAAGGATGCTCGATGACAAAATCATTGTGCCCTTGAGATATTCATATTGGGTAGCCAATTTGGTGCTTGTTAGGAAAAAGAGCGTAAAAATATGCTTGTGTGTGGACTTCATAAACCTAAATAGGTGTTCATTGAAAGACAACTATCCATTTCCCAAGATGGAACATATTTTTCAAGCGGTAGTAGGTGCCCACAAAATTTCCATGCTGGATGGTTATTATAGATATAACCAAATAGTAGTGCTTGAAGAAGACAAGGAAAAATCAGCCTTCACTACCCCATGGGGCACATTCATGTATGAAAAAACAAAAGTTAAGGTCCTCTACAACAAAATAGAGAGAGATGGAAAATGGAAAAGTGTATTTCAGGAATTATATCAGAATGGGAGGAGAAAAGGCCAGTCCAACAATGCCACTATCACCTAAACATTATGAAGATAAGCTTGTGCCCACTACCATGCAACAAGACAAAACTACCTGGTCAAAAACAAGTAGGAAGAGGAGGGATAAACAACCCAATCTCGACATACTTTCAGGCGAGTTTGTGCTCGAAGACACCTTGATTAAGGAATCCCCTTAGGAAAAACATAGTAAAAAGAGGAAGGGGAGCCAGGTCCTTGAAATTCCCAGTAAACCTAAAAGAAAAACCAGGGTCAGAAACCAATTGAGGTTAAATTCTAAGGCATCGTTTGACCCATCCTTAAAAGAGAAAAATCTCATAGTAATTGAGGATGAGGAAACTGAAGAGGACTTCTCATAATTTTCCAATATGGAGGAGATGGATATACATACATTGAAAGGGATGATAGGGGATAAGGCAAGGAAATAATACAATAAAGGGGAGACCTAAGGTATAAAGTATGATGCTGTAAAAACAGAGTACCCTATAGATCTGGAATAAAAAAAAATGTAATGAACTTTGGTCCAGACCTTGAGTAGGACTTTGATGACATAACTCTAGATGCAGAGCTAGTTCTTGAGTAGGTTCCACATGATGCCAAACCAAAGATCAAAGGAAAAATGTTGAAGATGCAGGAACCTGTGAGAGAGGAAGTTGATAAAAAATATTAGAAAGCACCTAGATATGAAATGAGGCCAAGGAAATCCAAGATTTCCATTAACCTCAACAAACCTATTATAGAGGAAGAATGGGGGATCAAGGATGGAAGCAAGGTAAAGACATTGATCAAAACAAAAGTTGAAGATGACAGGGAGATGGAAGACAACCAGCAGGTGCAATATTTGAAACAAAAAAATGATGACATGAAACAACAAATTCAGAGGCAACAACAACAAAAATAGGATCTTGAAATGAAACACACTAAGATACAAAAAAAGTATTTGAAGCTACAAAAGAGGCATTAGAAAACATGCATGTTCTTGAAAGATATAATCTAAAAAATATATTGTTGTCAAGGGGAAAAGGAATTTGGGACTTATGCCAGTTGATCCACATGTATTCTAGATTGGTATATAGTTTTAGTGTATGTGGGAATCCATGCACAGTCAACTGCCATCTACAACTTTTGAATACTTTGTTATAGAGTTATTTCACTTCAGTTATCAAGATTAGTTATAGTTTCACTTATAGAGTTTTGTTTCTTTAGTTAAAGGTATTGTTGCCACTTGTAATGAGTTTTTATTTTCTTTTGATAAGAACAAAATTTATGTTAAGGTCAAATTGAGGGTAATTTATGAACTGACACTTCAACCCAGATCTACTCAGGTCAAAGAAATGTTTACACATTGTAATTAAGGAGTTGTAGTCAAGTTGTATCTACAGGATCTAGTTATGATGTAAAGTCGAACTTTACAGTTAGATCCTAGATAGGTGGTTGAACCAACTTGGGATAGAGATAAATAGATAGATTTTTAAATGTAAGGGGGTTCCATTTTCAGAGATCAAGCATTGGAATTTGGGATAGGACTTGAATCATACTACTGTTAAGATTCCTACCTTGATGAATATAATTTTTGGTGACAGATTGTGTTTTCTTCTCAAACATTCAATTTTTTCTTAATATTATCTATATGCAAATTGGAAATGTATGCAAAGCTTTATTTCCCTTCCTTTCAACTATTATCTCAATCAACTGTTTGTTTCCATGCAGCTTGATTTTAGCTATTGTTTTCGGTAAATATTTTATTGTCATACAACCTTGTTTGGATGATTTTTGTCAAGATACATGTTTTAGGTATGGAATATTATTTCAAGTTTGAAATTTCATACAACAAGTAACAAATTATATGCTTACTTGTATTTCCTTTGTTTTATTCTTCATATATTTTCATGCTCACAAAAATGCATGTCACCAGCTAAGGGAAAACTTATAGTAATAGTGTTGAATATTCCAACTAGGTGTCTACCCTTGAAAACCTATGATCCAGGTGGATATTGGTGGACACACACCTGTTCCAAATTCTAACTGGGTCATCTTGACAGTTTTCAGTTCAACACATTTCTCTATAATGGGGACACTTCTTTGTAATTATGGGTTCTACACTTCTGATGTTGTCTTGGATCCCTACACAACATCCAGATGGATATTGGTGGCCTCCCATCTAGTCCAACTAGCCTATTTTGGCAATTTTAATCTTAGTACATCTTTTTGTACTTTCGAGGTCATTTTGAGGCCCTATACAATGTTTTTTTTTTACTTGCCATAGTCAAACTATAGATAGAGTCAGAATTTGATGGCATAATGTGTAGTTCTCGAAAACAATTTTCCAATGGGATATCACACACTTAAAACATAGATCATATGCACAAGTTACAACCTGAGGAAGTTGATGTAACAACTTACTCCAACAGGGCCCACATGACTTTTGGCACTTCATCTCCTAGGGTTAGGTTTCTGGATGTCTAGGGTTTCAACATTCATGTTTATTGTAAAAAGTCCTTCAAAGCCTCATTGTACTCATCTTCTTGCGAATGAGCATAGTCGTCACATCTCTTCTTAGAGATAAAGATGTCACCATTCTAGCGAGTCTTGCACTCTGTATTTCTATAGTCTCTGTACCTGTATTTCATTAATAGAAATCATGTATTGTTTTATTTCTATGTTTCTAAAAATATTTGTGTATTTCATTTTGATATCTCTTCTTTCATTTCATTCTGAAAATAATCTGGATCAGTGGTATCAGAGAAGGATGGTCTTGATCATTTTTCAGTGCATGTCCCTAACGAGGTTTGAGTATATAAATTTTGTTCTTGACTTGTATCTCTTGAGGAAAATCTCTCTCACACACTCAAGAAACCCTCCATGGTAGAATAAAATAAAAATGACAGAGCAAAAGATTCTATTAACCTGTTTCTTAAGAAAGATCTCACGCAACAGAGGGAGAAAATTATGGATAATTTTCCCCCTTCTGATAGCAACATGCATGTCTTCATTAAGTGACCACTTTGGAGGAAATCATCCCTTCAAGGTACAAGTTAACTTTTATATTCTCGTATTTGAAGGTCAGATAGATGTAGATGCCCTAAAAAATGGTTAAATATGTTAGAAGGTTATTTCTCTGTTCACAATTTTTCCAACAGGGAAAAGATCATATTTGCACTCCTCAAGGATATCCCCCATGTCAAACAATGGTGGGAAACTTACTGGGAGAAAATTTCCATAGAGTAATATGGAATATATGGGGTCAAGTCCACTTGGGATTTTTGTGTGGATGCGGTCAAGGAACAATATTAACCTGTTGATAAATATCAAGACTAGTACATGAGATGGACCACGCTGCGGCAAGAGAAGGGCCAAAAATTCATGGAGTTCACAAATAATTTTCATACCTTGTGTTAGCACTAGGAGTCACCTTCTGATTGCAAGGAAGGTAAGCCCAGTACCCATCAGGTGATATGTAAAAGTATGAATGTTTTTTGAAAGGTCGAATGGAAAAAATCAGAATGATAATATCCTCACTCAAAAACAGAGCTAACATGTAACATCAAATAAGGTCTTGGCTAATTTAAACTAGTAGTTTGGGAGTAAATATGGATAGAAGGAAGACTTGAATGAGAAGAATGTAAGAGCTACTACAAACATCAGGTCCACAAAAGCCCAAAGGAAGAAAGTTTCTTAAAACAAGATCTTCTTGAAATTAGAAACTAAGGAGCTAAATAAACACCATGAAAATAAAATGATCAAACATCCATCATATCATTACCATAATCATCCATATGAAGCATTCAAATATGAACATTTAGCATTAGAAGCAAATAGTCTGAAATAGGAGCTGATTTCTATTAGTCAAAAAGTCTTAAGTCCAGTACATACTAGATCACAGTCACTTTATAAAAAATATTACAGTTTCATGGGAGCCTTTCTCTACCATCCGAACCTATTAAAGCAATTCATCTATCTATTTATAACAAGAAATGGAGGCAACAGATGGACGTACGAGCTTGCCTCTTTTCCTTAAAAATCTCAGAACATTTATTTATTCTAACAACTAAGATAACAACCTATGCTATAAAACAGGGAAGTGTTGGTGACTGAACCCAATCATGCTTCTAATTGCTTTGATCCTCTTTTGCTGCTCAGCTCCTGTTTTTCCATGTGTCTCTTTGGAGCTTGTAGTTGTACCCTGCACACCAACTGCTACTTCTATCATTTATTACATTATTAAATTATCCAAAACTATTGGCTTAGTATTCCTAGATCCCTGGTGTTTGTTGGCTACTCCATTGTGTAGAAATTCTGTGTAGCGCCCCCTAGAATGGAACAAGGAGAGAAGGTAGCGCCCATGTGCTACATGTCTGTGGCTACATTTGTCCTCTGTTGCAAAATTGAGTAGCACCTTTGTGTAAACCTGCTCTCTATAAGATATTACGCAGCGCCTATGGGTAGTGCTCGTGTAACAATTCTGCATTCTGTAAAATATTACATATCGCCACCTACACTACATCTGCATAAGGGTTTGGATGGATATGCCAAAATCCAATGTCTTTGACTCCTAAACGTGTGTAGAGATGTTTGTGTCCTTCCATGATGAAAAATCAATTTACTTAGGTTCTTTTACCAATGAGTGAAACTGGTACTTGGAAAAAATTCCAAAATTCATATAGCTAAACACCTAGAAGCCTGTATAGGTGGAAAAACTTAATATGTGCATATTAGTTAAACTTTCCAAGAAGGAAAAACTTTCAAAAATGGGGTTTACCACTACTAGCTACTTTGTCATTTTAACACTTATCCTCACACTCTTCCTAGTGGAAAGAGTGTCTTCAACCAACTCAATAGACTTCTTCTTCTTAAAATTGGTAGGCTTCTTCAGTATAGTTTTGCTCTCTTTAGCTACTGGTTTTTCATCTTCAATAGTAGCCTCAACCAACACCTATAAATTCTTTTGGGTTACTTCATCTTGGAAATGCTTCAGTTATTCCTTTAGCTTCCTGTTTTGATCCTGGAGATCCATGTTCTATTTGTAAAGATTCTTCAGTTGTTTACGAAGAGACAAAGCCTTTCTCACTGTGAACCTTGCCAAGTATAGGGTATGGTTGTATCTAGTCACGAGATCATTCATCTTAGCCAAGTGGACCATGTCTTCTTCTTTGAGACGAGCTATTTCTCTCCTTGCATCCCTGAGTTGCTTAATAAGTCTTTTGTAGGTCTAGCTGCCAAGGGAGTTGGGGACATGTGCAGTCTCAATAGGCTTCTTCTCATCCTTTTCTTCCATCTGTACAAGAGTTTCCTTGCATGTTTCATCAGTATTCTCAAAACCTTTTCCTTTATGCATCTTCTATTACACAACAACCTTTTATTCATTTTTCATAGGTTTTCTACAATCCTTCACAGGGATTTCATCTTCCCTCTCCAAAAGTCTTTTGTTACCTTTACCCTTGATTTTCTGTACAGGGGTTTCTTGTAAAGGCTATCCTTTAAAATCCCCCTTAGGAATTGATGACCTAGTGAAAGGTATTTTACCTTTGATTTCAGCTGCTGGAGAAGGAGAGGGAAAGAGAAGCTTCTTCCCTTTTTTTGATGTCACCTTGGTAGGAGATTGAACTTCTTCTAACCCTGGTGGAGGTGGTGGTGAGAAATCTCTGTGTGGGGAAGGACATACCTCCTCTTCATCTTCTCTGACCTCCTTATTGATCTCTGAAACAGGGGCTCTGCCCTTTATCTTCATGTTGATCCCTATTTTAGTACTGGTAGGTGATGAAGAGCCTGAAATTTGTGATTGGGGGGTAGGTGTTGGGTCCAACTTAAAGTGAGAAGAGAGAAAAAAAATCTCCCAGGAGATCTCTTTCTTTCCCAAATCTTCAGAGACAAGCATCTTGATAAGTCCAGAGTGGAAAATACTGGAGTCCACATCCTTGGATTTAGCTTTCACCCTATCTGCCATTTTACCTATACTTCTCGACAAGTAATATGGAATATTCATCTGAACCTTACCAGTAAAATGCAACAACAACCTTATGTGGTAATCGTATAGGGTGTTAAATCTCCCTTCACAACTAAAATATCTCTATATGATTTTCAACATTCTGTCAAGCGGGTCAATCAACTGGTTCCTTGGCACATTCTTAGATAAATCATTGTCTTGGTATTCAGGCTTGAAAAGATCTTTAACGAAAGGTGAACTCAATACCATGTCCTTGAACTGATTTTATCCTGAAATGGGAATCCCTGTTGTAGCTGAGATGGAGGCTTCAGTCACCTCAAATTCCAAATCTCCAACTCTGGTTTTCTTGCCATCAAAATTTAGTGCAAATTGTTTTGCTACTTCTGAGTAGCCTCTCTGCATGTTCTGGCAGAAAGAGAGGCATCCTGCTCTTCAAAACATTTCCCTTTCCATAGGTTCCGTGTCAAAAAGGTGCATGTCCACAGGTTCTGTTCGAACTATCTTGCCACCTTTGTGTGCTTTCTTCGACTGAGGGGTCTCCATGAATCATAAAGAGGGTTCTTAAGAGGCTGTAAGGGATGCTATTGACCAAAAAACTTCAATTTAAGTATCAAAAGAACAAGGATGGCCCTCCAAATTAACAATGCTTAGAAAATGAACTTGGCTATGAGAAATGGACTTTCAGGCTCATACAGGTTTTTAGAGTGTAGACTATGAAGAAGTAATTCTGACCTGACTCTTTGTATAGGATGAAAAGAATCCAAGGATAATCAGAGAGGTTTGAGCAGTGCCTCTGCGTAGCACAACGCATACACAGAGGATGGGCTATTTCAGGTCTGTGACTTTCAAAGGATATGACTAAACACAATAATCAGACTATGGATATGAGTGAAGATGTTTACAAGAATGAAAATATGGCTCCCATACTAACCTACAAGCTTAGAAAACTGAAATCCGAGCACAAATCTCCTATGAAAATTAATATGCGAAGGAGGTTGCACAGGATACCTGTGAAGTCAAAAACTATTGAGCTCCTCAGTGCGAACTTAGGGTTAGATTGAGGAAACATCATCCCTGAAATCTATCACAACATCGGATTTAGTGGACAAGCGATTGTCTGAACTGAATTGGAAAACTTACGCGGTGCATCATTGCTGAACTTTTCAAATTTAGAAACCGTTACCAAGGATCATAAATGAAAGATCTTTTGAAAGAATTTCAACCAACTTCAGGCATTGAAAACAAGGGTTAAGGTATCAGTCGTGGAAATCATGACTTGGAGTGGGTGCATGATAATTGTGATAGGCACTACGGAAATTCCTGCTGAGTGGCCATCGTTCTCCAAATCAAAAAATGATTGGACAGGTGAGTGAGGATGATGAGGTATGCATGCAAGGTCATGAGTGATGAGAGAGGTGTGTCACATCATCTTGGTCATGGGAGGTATCAACCTAGGTATGAATCACGAGAGGGGACAAAAAGAACAGACCATGAGCTCATAAGGGTTTAAGGACCAAAAATTGAATTATGGATCAACACATGAACTATGAGTCAAAGGTTTAGTCATCCTAAGGGGTCCTATCATAATTAACATTTAATGGATGAGAAATTCATTTCAAAGAGAAAATAAGAATCTAAGGTTTTTTTAATTTTTCTTTTTTAACAAAAACAAACTAAGAGACCCAGGGTGACTTAGTGTGATAACACCTTGCATACCAAACTGGGTATCAAAGACTCTGAGGGGATTTTGGTTCTGAAATACCATGGGGCTCTGCATATGTACATCCAAACCAAAATGGATTTCCTAAACATCTCAACACTAGGAGCTTCCTATTGATATGATGTTAAAATCGAGCACAAATTTGGGCACTAGAACAAATGAGAGTTCAGGTATGTAAATCTCCAACAACCAAAGCACGATAAAGACAACCCTAATCAACCTCCCGATAACCATCCCAAGACACAGGAAAACAAGGGTAAGGAAAAGACGAATAATGACACTAGGAATTTGTGTGACTTCCACAAAATCCCTTGGCACATCACGGATGAATGTCGCTCAAAACAGTCATTGGTGCCCGAGATCAAAGACAAGGAGACAAACCTTGATTCAGAATCTGATCCAGAAAATAATGAAGAAAGACAAATCATCGATGCAGACCCTACTACTATTGTTGCGACCACAACAATTCAACCAAAATATATTGATAGCGGAATCTAGAAGAACCTCATATCATGTGAGGTCATCAAACAATTTGGGTTATAGACAAAAAAACACCTGTAGCCATACAACATCGGGTGGCTTCGTTAGGGACGAGATCTCTGTGTCATCCAACAATGTTGCATGTCCTATGGCATCCAACCCTTCAAGGATGAGGTGGTATGTGATGTTTCCCCTCTTGATGTCTGTGATGTTGTTTTGGGCCAACCATATATGTGGAAACATCATGTTGTTTATGAGTCTTGACCCCGTACTGTCATTATCACTCTGGGGTTTCATATATATAAGATACGATAGGTAGTTTTGACTATTTTTCTGCCAAAATAGTGCTACAAGGTGATCTCTCATATAGTAAAAAATTCATCCTCTTCACAATATGTTCAAAGGATGCACAAAAGGCCACTACAACCACTGCAGCCTCAACACCTTCTATCCAACAGAAGTAGATTGTAGAAGAGAAAGAATATATTGTTTGTTCACCTATGATGGTGCCTACATAATGCCCCTTCAATCCCATAGAAAACAAGTTGGTGGAACATATTCAACCCTGCCAGCAACAGGTTCGTGACAGCCTTGCACAGACTAGGTAGCACAACTTCTCCAGCAAGGAACACATCTCACCAAGATTCAGATTCAGAAAACGATTTCCCCTCTTCCCTAGGAACTCAACTCAATGGATATCAGTGCTTCCTAAGTGGGGAGGACTGATCCAAGTGGGTATTGGTGGCCACCTACATGTTCCAAACTCCAACTGGCTCATCTTGACAATTTTCAGTTAAACACATTTCTCTGTAATGGGGACACTTCTTTGTAATTATGGGTTCTACACTTCTAAGGCTATCTTGAATCCTTACACAATATCCAGGTGGATATTAGTGGTCTCCCATCTAGTCCAACTGGACTATTTTGGAAGTTTTCATTTCAATACATATTTTTTTACTTCCAAGCTGTTTTGAGGCCCTAAACAATGTTTTTTCATTTTCCATAGTCAAACTGGAGACAAAGTGAAAGTTTGATGGAATAATGTGTAGTTCTCGAAAATAAATTTCCAATGGGATATCACACGCCTAAAATGAAGATCGTATGCAAAAGTTACGACCCTAGAAAGTTGATGTACTAACTTACCCCAACAGGGCCCACATGACTTTTGGAGCTTCATCTGCTAGGGTTAGTTTTTTGGATGTCTAGGGTTTTGCATTCATGTTTATTGTAAAAAGTCCTTCAGGGCCTCATTGTACTCATCTTCTTGCGAATGAGCATAGTTTTCACATCTCTTCTCAGAGATAAAGATGCCACCATTCTAGTGAGTCTTGCACTATGTATTTGTACAATCTCTATACCTTTCTTTCATTAATAGAAATCATGCATTGTTGTATTTCTCTGTTTCTAGAAATATTTATGTGTATTTCAATGTAATATCTCTGCTTTCATTTCGTTCTAAAAATAATTCTTCTAGTCATTAGTGGAAGGTTATCCTGCCATCGATAGTTGGGAATACATCAATGTCTCATGATCGATGGATTCTTCAAGTGTTCAACCTCAACACCCTTATTCACTCTTGTTGAATGTACTCAGTGCCTTGTGACCTACTTTCATTATCGGTGGGTTGTCTCATGTTTTTTAATGGTATACCTTAATGACCAGTAATCAAATGAAGTCTCATTGTGTTTGAATTCAACTCCTTTATTCACATAATGTAGACTTGCACCTTCGACGGATAGTGTAGAATACCTCCAGTTTACAGTAGCAACACCCCATATCTATTGTTGTCTTTCATCAGACCAATACCTATATGAATTCAATAATCATGGAAGATCAAATTGTACTCTATTATATACAAACATCTTCGGTTGATTTTGAGATTGGACTCCATTGTGTCTTGTTTGTGACTATCATAGAATATGACATATGCCCACTTGGTATTTCCTATTCATGGCCATGAACAACTATTTGATACACATCCACATGGATCTACAATGTAATTCAGATTGGCAACTATGTGTATAGAGTCAATATGAATTGTAATTCTCATGAGTAACTAGTACTTCTAGCTGAGTCTTCATTACTCCACTTCTAGAAATTATAATGTATTTCATCTATCATGGATACTCCTCTTACCTTACACATTAGGGGGAATATTTTATAGAAACATTTTCCTCACTCCATGCATCTTGCTTTGATGGCCTTCCATTTCCCTCTATAGAATTAAATTCCCCCTTTTTCTCACTACATAGTAAAAACTACATATTTTTTTCCATATAAGCGACCTATTATTAGACAACTCACGTATATGAATGTTGCTCCATTACATCTCATGTACATCAGGTTTGGTGCTCAAAAATTAAAAAAATATGTCAGATTTCCATGCCATGCCATGAGATCCATGATCCTTGACCTTCCATATATTTAAAATTCTCTGAATCTACCTTTCAATTCCATTTGGAGGCTATAAATTGAGCCATACACAAGCCTTGAGAGAGAATCATCACATTGAGAGAAAAGACACTCTAGAGAAATTTCACCTCATATTGAGTCCACATCCCTCTATCCTTGAAAGTATGAACTCCTTGTGTTCAACCTCCGAGATCTTCTTATCTTGAGATGGAGAACTTCATTGACTCCTACTTTCCTTTGTGGAGGATTGAAGTGGTGAAGGCCCAGTTGGAGGGACTTATTTTCTCAGTTTTGATATGTGCCATTACAAAAGTTTGTCACCTATGTAATTTTGTTTATTAAAATAATAAAAATACAATTTTCTCATCCAATTGATATATTGCAAATATTCGTGTTACTTTCCATGGGCGTATTTGTTGAAATATTGTAACTGCAAAGAGTATTCTATTTATTATCGATGTATCATTCATTATATCAATCCCCTTTTGTGGATTGATCATGTTGGGAATTGTAAATAACCAAATCCCCCTTTTCAGATTGGTCAAAACCCTAAAATTAATATGCAAATTAAGAACTCATCCCCCAAGCTAATTAAAGTGGTTCTAACCATTGAGAAAGAGAAGTCGGCCATGCCAGTGAAGATACGCCTCTTTTTAGCACTTGCTAGTTTGTATAAATAAAGGAGGCCAACGCCTCATTTGTTCACTCACGCATTCGATCATCCAAATCACAAGTTTGGAGCTGCAGTTGGAGAAGAAGAAAGAGAGAGAGGCACATTACTCGGGAGAGGAATTTCTATAGTGTTTGGTTTATTGTCTTGGCATTTTATTGGCTATCTATATTAAGGAAGTTTTTGCTGGATTTTCTTCCCCATGAGGGTTTCCCAGGATAAATGTTGTGTATCTTGTGATTGTGTTTCTCTCAGTGATCCTATCTATTCTATGGTTATCTAGTAAATTGAAAAGAAACCTAATAATATCTTAAACTCTAACATGGTTTCAGAGCTAAGTTGAAGAGAGTATCTTTCACAAGAAAAGGAAAAATGTCACTGTTGTCGTACAAGAAAATTAGGGATTTTCATTGAAAAGGAATTTTAGCCTAAAAGTCATCTAGAAAAGTGCACTCTAGACCAAGGAACTATTTGGCAGCTTCAACGCACCTTTTCAGTGGATAAAACTCCCAGAAAGTGAAACCCTAGTTTTCACTGTTACTAGAAGTACCAGAAAACCAAAAGCACCAAAAAACCATAAGTACCAGAAAACCAAAAGTACCAAAAATCCAAAAGCACCAGTCCAAAAATATGCTGGTCAAGTTTGAGGGGGTAAAATTTGGATTTTCAAGAATCTAACTGCACCAACTTACTTGCCTCAACTCAACATATCTAGCCCCTGGACTAGAATTTCAAAATTTGAAGTTTGAAATTTTAGGGTTTCCTCATAAAACCCTATGTTGCAGTTGCAGTTGTAGTTTAAGAATTAGTTGCAGTTGCAATATCAGTTGAAGTATCAACTCTAGTACTAGTTGCAGTCACCCTTGAAGTTCTTAAGAGTTGGTAATTATTATCACTGCTACCAGATGGTTCCACTACCTACAAATGCTATTCGAGGTATGTACTCACATATGTTTAAATTGTTAATATTTAAAGGGTATTTGCAGGAGAAGGGATCTCTTGCCATAGATCTAGAAGGATCTCAAGATCCAACACATTCAGAGAAATGATGCAACCTAGGTTTGATTATTCTGATATGCATATATTTTTTATGAAATTACTTTGATCTAGGTTGCAAGTTGAATCTATTACCTTCATACTAGCCTTTGGTCAAAATTAAAATCAAGGTATTAGATGGATTAAAGTTGAGATCATAGAGTTTATTCTATAACCCAACCTTCTGTCAGGATAACATATTTTCCTAGTACAAAAGACAGGTTTAAGAAAGAACTCATCATCTTGAGTGAAGGAGACTTGGAAGAAAATAAACACACTCATTCTTGAAGACAAGGTTCCACGTCCCAGGTTTAATTATTTAATATGATAAGATTCAAAGTTGCACATGACAAGTTGATAACTACCCCTTTACAAGTAAACACTATATTTGAGGTAGAATTCTTTGAAAAGTATTATACTTGGTAGAAAGTGAGCATATTGAGATAAATTCTTAATGTAACAGATACAACTAACATCTCTTCTAGGAGAAACTTCTTGTGTTGATTCTAGGTTACCATGATAAAATGTTTGATCACAACAATATAAGAGTGTTGACCTCATTTCATAATGTATTTCTTATCGTTTATCTTTGTTTCAGACAGGTCACAAGTGATATCTCTAAAGGAGATACTGTTGTAACGATCCCCTCAACCAACCTGAGGCCAGGGAACGCCACTCCAGAGCAACTACTCATTCTCTGACGCCAGTCGGTAACCTTCCCAGCCATAAAAATGGAACATGCTACTCTAGAAATGTCTTTCGTTCCCATATTGCGGAACATACAGTAGCAAACCCAGTAGTCAACTAAGAAATGCCACCTAAATTTACTTTTTTAGACTATGTGCAACTAAACATATACATACATCATGCTCGCAGAAGCTTTACATCTAACATAAAAAAACATTACTTTCTATAATAAACGACTTTTATATTAAAATAACCCTAATTAACGATATGAATCATTTACAGAAAATTACCCATGTGCACACAAGAAATCATAGTCACATATATGGTAAAATCGTAACATGGACCTGTAAATAAAAAAACAACATGTCCATATTTCATACAATTGGTACTTATCTTAGAAAGACTATCACCAACTGCTTCCAGACCGTCCACGAACCTCCCAACCATAGATTGCACTGTTCATCACTCTCAACAGTGAATCACCCTTGAGATGGGATTGAACTCCACCCAGGGTAAAGGGATTCCTATCCAGGCTAAGGCTCATGGACAACAGGAAAGAATCTGTCTCAGGTGCTCACTCAACTAACATCCTACAACCTCTCATTCTCCACATGCCTGTCCCACCCAAGGAAGTGTGCCCCTTCTCTTCTCAATAGTTCCTCGGCTATCCCACTTCCCTTTCAGGGCTTCAACAATAGGCCAGACTGGAAGTCTCAGAGTGTTGTAGCTACAGTTTAGAACCAACGAAAATAAATCCCCAACAATTCTCTCACCCAGAGACTGCTCACGGGCCAGAAAACCTGCTTCTTCAATCCCACTCAGTACACCAACCAAAAGGGACGGGGAAACAATTTTCAGAAAGGTGGAATGGTTGTCTCAAGGATAATGGAATGTATGAGTGAAATGGTCATGGAGTCATTGACTGGATAACTTAGTGTCTTTTGGATCACTGTGAACTCTTTTCCCCAAACGATGGTCAGCCTGATGGTTTTTCCCTTCCCCCCCTTCTGTTCGTCTCCCCCTTTCTTTGAGAGCGAGGCCCCTCAGCTAAGTTTCCCCATGATATAAATGCATGTCCCCAACTTTACACTTGTCATATCAGAAGTTACTTTTATCCACTTGTCCTCACCTTTAGAACTTAGGATAAAATTATCCATACTCTATGTTTTGGGAAATATTATTATAATATTCCCTTGACTTTTGGCCCTCCCTTTCCCTATCTGGTTAATTTCATTCCCCCATCTCTTTATCATGGTCGGTTTGTGCGCAATGATGTATTTTATATTAATCATGAGTTCATGTACAAAGTAGGCGCATTGGCCCTTTAACATATAGGCGCGCTGGCCTAATTCCAAGACATAAGCATGTCGACTTATAATACTAGCTCACCAGCCTATGATGCATATTATATACACAAATGTTCGCTGACATTAATATTGCACACAATTAGTTACTGCATGTTGTATCCTCTCACTCTAAGGTTGCGCGCACCTTAGTAACTTCTCACGGTATTCAAAAATGTGCATATTACATCCCTTTATTGTGTGGTATATGTGCGCACCATGCCATGAAAGGTGTATTACAAAATGATGTCTAAACAACTCACCAACTTAAATATACTTGTATTATATTTACATTTGGGTTTGGATGAGGGATATTACAATCCCCTCCCCTTATTTATGCACTATCCTCATTGCATCATGTACCCATATACCACAAAAATTATCAAAATTATTCAATAAGATGCAGGTATTCTGTCCACATTACATCCTTATGCTCCCAAGTAGCATTTTCAGGTCCATACTAGGTCCATTGGACCTTTACAAGCCCTATGGCTCGATTCTGGAGTTGTTTGATTTTTCGATCTAGGATGTGCATCAGATGCACTTGGAAAGCGCCTTCTTTCTCCACTTGGATAACATCCCAATCAATAGCATGATTAGAATTGGGTATATATTTCTTTAGCAATGATACATGGAAGACATTATGAATAGACATAGATGTAGACAATGTAATCATATAAGCAACTGGACCAATCCTCTCTAGGATTTCAAATGGTCCACAAAATCTGGCTGCCAACTTGGCGCAACTTCCCAGCTTTAGAGAACTCCTATTAGCTTATACTTTCAAGAAAACATGATCACCCACTTTGAATTCTCTGTGGGTTCTATTTTTATCCGCATAACTTTTTTGTTTGTCTTGGGCAGTTTTCAAATTCTTCTTAATTGTTAACATTTGGTCCTCCATCTCTTTGAGAAACTCTAGCCCAACTATTGTTCGATTAGCAGGGTTATACCAACTTATTAGATTATTTCACCTTCTGCCGTAAAGTGCTTCAAATGGGCTCATTTTCAATGATGCCTGATACCCATTGTTATAAGCGAATTCTACTAAATGTAAGTAGTCTTCCCATTTTGATGGTTTGTCCATCACATACATTCTCAACATATCTTCTATCACCCTATTCACTCTTTCTGTCTGTCCATTAGACTCGAGATGGTAAGTTGTACTAAAGCTCAGATTCATTCCAAATCCTTTGAACAATCCTTTCGAGATATTTGAGGTGAATTTCGGGTCTCTGTCAGATACAATCATTTTAGGAATTCCGTGCAATTGTGCCACTTCCCTTATGAAAATATCAACGACATCTTTTGCCTTGTGAGTAGTTTTTAGTGGAATGAAATGGGCATCTTTTGTAATCTTGTCCACCACTACCATAATCGAATCATGTAGCTTTCCTGTTCTGGGCAATCCCATAATAAAATCCATTGTCACCACTTCCCACTTCCATTCAGGAATGAGCAAAGGTTGCAACAATATTGTTGGGTGCATATCCTTTGTTTTAACTTTCTGGCATTCCATACACCTAGCGATGTATTCTGCAATTTATCTCTTCATACTTGGCCAAAAGTATTGGCTCTTGACCGCTGTTATGGTTTTTTGATATCCAGGGTGCCCTGCATAAGGAGCATTATGCATCTCATGCAAAATTATACGTTTCAAGTCCTGAACATTTGGTACAAAAATTTTGTTCTTTTGCAGCAATATTCCATCTACTTCCAACTTGTAAATATCCATCTTTTGTGGTGTCTTACCTTGCTGTAGCTTTTCTATCAATTCTCTGTACTACAAATATGTATTTGCAGCCTCTACAATTTTTCTTTTAACATTAGTCTGATACATGTTGATGGTTGTAGCATGAAACTCATGTACTCTCCTGTTGAGCGCATCAACCACTTTATTTTCTTTCCCTTTGATATTCCTTATATCAAAGTCATATTCTCTTAGAAATTCTAACCATCTGCTTTGTCTAGCATTTAGATTTGGCTAATCAAATAAATATTTCAAACCATTTTGGTCTGTTATTAGCTCAAAACTCTTTCCCATGAGGTAGTGTCTCCAATTCCTCAGAGCATGCACTATGGCTGCCAACTTGAAATCATGAGTGACACAGTTTCTTTCATGCTCCTTCAACTTCCTTGATTGATGACATATCACAAATCCATTTTGACTAAGGACTCCACCCAGTCCTTCATTACATGCATCTGTGCATACAATGAAATCTTCATTTGGGTCTACGATCCTTAGTTGGAGAAATTGTCAATAATTGTTTCAAATGTTGGAAACTCTTTTCACAATCTGACGTCCACTGAAAATTCATACCTTTTCTTTGCAAAGAAGTGATTGGGTTTGCTATCTTTGAGAATACTCCAATGAATCTCCTATAGTATCCTGCAAGGCCCATGAAAGATCTGACCTCTATCACATTCTTTGGTGATGACCATTCTCTAATGGCTTCTACCTTCTCATGGTCCACTGCTATCCCATCTTTTTAGATGATATGCCCGAAATATTGAATTTGTTTCTGATAAAATGAGCACTTGCTCAATTTGGCATACAACTGATGTTCCCTTAATACTTGCAACACCATACTCAAATGATGTTCATTCTCTTCCTTTGACTTGGAATATATAAGAATGTCATCCAAAAAGACAATGACAAACTTGTCCAAGTACTCTCAGAAAACACCATTCATTAAGCACATGAAAATGACTGGTGCATTTGACAATCCAAATGGTACCACTGTGAACTCATAATGACCATACATTGTCCTCAAGGCAGTCTTGTTGATATCCTCTTCTTTAATTGTTACCTAATGGTATCTCGATCTGAGATCTATCTTTGAAAATATCCTTGCATCCTTCAAATGATCAAAGTCGTCGTCAATCCTTGGTAGAGGATATTTGTTCTTAACATACACTTTATTCAATTGTTTGAATTCAATGCACAATCTTAACGTTCCATCTTTCTTTTTCACAAACAAGACTAAGGCACCCCAAGGTGATACACTTGGGTGTATATACCCCTTCTTTAGAAGTTCTTCAAGATGCATTTGCAACTCCTTCAATTCTAGTGTACTCATTCTGTAAGGAGTCTTTGACACTGGTGTTGCTCCAGATAGCAAATATATAGAGAAATTAATGTCTCTCCTTGGGGGTAGTTCGGGTACTTCCTTGAATAAATATTCAAACTCTTTCAGGACTGGATAATCCTCCGAATTTGGCACCTTTTCTCTATGTGTCTCCTCCATATGAGCTGCAAGTATTTGACATCCCCTTCTATAAAATTTCTTCAGCTGTAATGCTGAAATTTCTCTAACGGTTACTGTCCTGGGAATTCCCTACACTTCCCTTTGGTTCCCTTCCTCATCCAAGCAAGTGAATTCTTTGTTATGACAATCAAATAGAGCATTATGTAGGTCCAACCAATCCATCCCAATTAAACAGTTGTAGGAACCTAAGGGTAAGATGTTCAAATCTTCCCTGGTATTTAGTCCATTAATGTCTATGAGGAAAGACTTAACCATCTCATTAACTTTTCTCCTGGCTCCTGTAGCCAGTTGCACCAACCAGGATTTCCCATGCTTGCTTCTTGGTAAATGAAAACTTTCCACCATCTTTGGGTCTATATAACTATGGTTAGCTCCTGGATCAATTAAAATAGAAAAGGTTTGGTTGTTGATCATACCTTCCACTTCATTTATATGGGACTGATACTCTGCTTTCTTGTTGTCTAGGGCTGCATAAATCCTTGGCACATTTTTTCCAATGTCCCCTATTGTCTCAGCTCATTGTACATTATGAACAGTCCTATCTTTTTCACCTCTGTGAGGACAATCAATGAACCTATGGTCTCCTTTACAACCCCAACATTGCATAGGTGGTTGTCTTGGTCCTTGACTCCCTGTGTCAATCACTCTGGAATCCTTATACGTTTGCTACCATTGTGGATTATTTCTGAAGAATGGTGGCTTATCTCCCTTCTTCCTCTGATCCATCTTGAATTTCTTATTTTCTTCCCAAGCCCTTTGGAAAGTTGGTCTTGCTTTCAGCTGGTCATATAAGCATTTATCTCTTCTTATGGTCTCTTCTAATGTATTAGGATCATCATACTGTATTTTGTCACTGATGAATGATGGAAATCCACTTAAGTACCGTTGAATCTTGACTATTCTATCCTTAATGAAAGATACATACTTCAACAGTTCCAAAAACCTTCTCTCATATTCATCTATGGTCGCACATCCAAGCTTGAGTTCAAAGAACTCTTTCATTTTCTTGTCATCGTATCTCTTGGTCAAGTACTTCTTCTCAAAATACTTCTTGAATTCTCTCCAAGTAACACTTTTCTTGACAATGTGTTGTACCTACACAAGTTGATCCCACCACATGGAGGCCTTTCCTTTGAGTTGATATATAGCAATTCTACCTTCAACATAAGAAGAATAATTATGCAATTGAAAATACTTCCTCATGCCTAGCAACCATGTTTCGACATCTTCATCCTTCTTGTGCTCACAATCAAATGTACGAGGTTTGATTTTGTTCATTTCTCCTTGCAGCTCATCCACCCCAGATCTCTTATACCTTCTCACAGGGGATAGACTTGAGTTGTTTCCTACTCTCTTATGGGAATTCCTATGGGAATGATGGTGATGTCTAATAGCACTTTTTACTTCTCTCTTCTCCTCTAAAGATTTGTGACTCTCATATCTACTTGAGTTACTCTCCTTAACCAATTTCTTCTCTATTCTATTCAAACTTTCCAATAGCTTCATGTTGAAGTCATCTTGCTTCTCTTTTTCTTTCATAAGCCTTTCATTATCAGCTTTATGGCTTTGGACATCCTTCTGCAAATTCTTAATGGTCTCAACTATATTCATATCTTCATTTATTTCTTCTCCATGTCAGTTGGAGTTTGTTCCTTCCATGCCCAAATGTACATCCATCCCTCTGCTCTTATCTAGATGACTGTAATTTTCCCGTGCCTCTTCCATTCCTACGTACTTTGCACTGGTCTGTCCTCTCCAAGTTGTTGTTAATTCTACAAAACGTGCATCCATTGAAACTAATCAGATTAACAAATCAACAATTCATGAGAATATGCACCATTTCGATTCATCATACACATCGACATTATCACTCACGATTTTTTGGTGTTATCACCACGACAATTCTAGATAAGAACCAAGTCTCGAGGACGCTGACGCACAATGTCTTCCGAGATACACTTGCGCAAGAAGGTGGTATTTTCAAAACCACTTTCGCCAGGACGCGGTATCACGTGTCCCAGCATGTCAAATCCACCAGTCATGGAGTGGGCGATGGCTAGTCAAATCACCCTGCTCCATTCGTTCGGTACTTCATAGCCATGTGACGTTAGATGAACGCCGCCATGTAACGAACTCAATAGCTAATCATTCAAAATGGATTGGTTGAGCATGGCAACCCAATGCTCATTGTACGTAATCTATCTGTGCTTCATAAATGGAGTTCTATAATTACCACTCCCCAAGTATGAAGATATTTGTGTATCCATAACTATAGTAATCTTCAAGCTACTTGACTTCCTGCTCTCTGTAAAGACACATTTCGGTATCTCCAACTCAAGATACATGGGCAAAGATAAGTCAAGTGAAACTGGTTATTCAAGAAACATGCTAGGCTTTCCTGTGAATAAGGAGGAAAGGGTCCTCGTGCACATTCTAGCAACTAAGTTCCACACAGAGTCGGTTATATAATTGTGATTGGAAGTCAGGTTGAATCCCATTATAAAGGATTTAGTCATTAACATGCCAACAGTGAAGAAGAAAAGGAGTAAGTGTCATAAGAAGGAGGAATCTACAGTTGAAGGGACAAAAAGCATTGGAGAAAATAAACCGATTTGGTTAGACTCCTCTTTAAAGGTGGAGATCGCTAGCTTGAAGTAAGTCTTCAACTAAGATAAGCATGTCTCAACGAATTTTGAACAACCTGTAGCGAAGGTAGAAGTACAAGAGATGATAGGCTTGTTCTTCAACGATCCTTTCTACAACAGGCTAACTGTTGTCATCACCCTTTTGTAATTTTGTGATTAATATGATTATATAAATAAAGAAACAGATTTTAGACAGTTTTATTACAATTTCTATCTGGCAATGTTATGACCCTTGTTTTCTTTTATAATAAGTTTTTCTTGTAATCTTATATTTTATTTTTATCTATCTAAATCGAAAGAAATTAAAATTCGGAATTCTTTTTAATTAATGCTTCAATGCAGTTATGTGTTTATGTTTCTTTTATTATTATGAAATTTAAACTCAGACTCCTCGCCTTCCAAGTGACTTTGCGCGCATTAAATCGACCTATTCCTTTATATTATTGTGCATAACAATATGACAAGGTAAACGCTTCTTTGCGCACCTAAATATACTGTGCATTTCTTCTTTGTCATACTGACTACTTACGCACACTACTCTGGCATTGTGCGCCAACATCTACTACGCATAGTTTCGATACTATGCATCGGTATTCCACATGCATTTTCTTCCTATGCATACCCCATGTCAAGTTTAAGATATTCCTTCGTGCTCAAATATCTACGCATAATACTGAATACACTGTCGTGAAACAACTTATACTCATACTTATGTGCACACCAACAAAACTCCTCTGCGTTAAGGAAAACTTGCACACCCCATGTGCACCTTACTATGGGTGTGCTTACCACACAAGGCTATTTTTCAGTGCATGCATCTACACGTAATAATATTTCGCGTGACGCCACAATTTACTACACATACTGGCACGCCATGGTTTCCCGTGTGGTGCCAAATTTACCACACGTGCCAGTACACCAACCTTTTCCAAGGACACGCTATGAATCTAATTCTGGTCACTTCGAAGTTACTTTTCTGTGAATATTCACTTCAATTTCACCCTTCTGGCCCATCCAAGCTCAGTCTTGAACTATGCTCTAATACCAAACTGTAACGATCCCCTCAACCAACCTGAGGCTGGGGAACACTACTCCAGAGAAACCACTCATGCTCTGACGCTAGTTGGTAACCTTCCAAGCCATAAATCTAGAACATGCTACTCTAGGAACGTCTTTTGTTCCCATACTACGGAACATACAGTAGCATACCTAATAGTCAACTGAGCAATGCCACCTAAATTTACTTTTTTAGACTGTGTGCAACTAAACATATACATACAACACGCTCGTGGAATCTTTACATCTAACATAACAAACCATTACTTTCTGTAATACACGAATTTTGTATTAAAATAATTGTAATTAACGATATGCATCATTTACAGGAAATTACCCATGTGCACACAAGCAATCATAGTCACATATATGGTAAAATCGTAACATGGACAAGTAAATAACAAAACAACATATCCATATTTCATACAATTGGTACTTATCTTAGAAATACTGTCACCAACTGCTTGCAGACCGTCCACGAACCTCCCATCCATAGATTGCACTATTCATCACTCTCAACAATGAATCACCCCCGAGCTGGGACTGAACTCCACCCAGGGTAAAGGGATTCCTATCCAGGCTAAGGCTCATGGACAACAGGAAAGACTTTGTCTCAGGTGCTCACTCAACTAACAACCTACAACTTCTCATTCCCCACATGCCTGTCCCACCCAAGGAAGTGTGCCCCTTCTCTGCTCAACAATCCCTTGGATGCCCAACTTCCCTTCCAAGGATTCAACAACGGGCCAAACCAGAAGTCTTAGAGCATTGTAGTTGTAGTTTAGCACCAACGGAAATCAATCCCCAACAATTCTCTCGCCTAGAGAACTGCTCACAGGCCTAACAACCCACTTCTTCAATCCCACTCCAAGCTAACCAGGTACACCAACCAAAAGGGATGGGGAAACAGGTTTCAAAAAGGTGGAATGGCTATCTCAAGGATAACATAATGTATGTGTGAAATGGTCATGGAGTCATTGACTGGATAACTGAGTGTTTTTTGGATCACTATGAACTCTTTTCCCCAAACGATGGTCGGCCTGATGGTTTTTCCCTTCCCCCCCTTCTGTTCATCTCCCCCCTTCTTTGAGAGAGAGGCCCCTTAGATAAGTTTCCCCATGATATCAATGCATGTCCCCAACTTGACACTTGTCATATCAGAAGTTACTTCTATCCACTTGTCCTGAACTTTAGAACTTAGGATAAAATTATCCATACTCTATGTTTTGGGAAATATTAATATAATATTCCCTTGACTTTTGGCCCTCCCTTTCCCTAACTGGTGAATTTCAGTCCCCCATCTCTTTATCATGGTCGGTCTGCACGCAGTGATGTATTTTATATTAATCATGAGTTCATGTACAAAGTAGGCGCATTGGCCCTTTAACATCTAGGCGCGCTGGCCTAATTCCAAGACATAAGCATTTCGGCTTATAATACTGGCTCACCAGCCTATAATGCATATTATATACACAAAGGTCCGCTAACCTTAATATTGCACACACTTAGTTACTTCACATTTTATCCTTTGTCTCTAAGGTTGCACACACCATAATTACTACACGCAGTATTCAGAAATGTGCACATTACATCCCTTTACTGCATGGTATATGCACCCACCATGCCATGACAGGTGTATTACAAAATGATGTCTAAACAACTCACCAGCTTAAATATACTTGTATTATATTTACATTTGGGTTTGGCCGAGGGATATTACAATCCCCTCCCCTTATTTATACACTATCCTCAGTGCATCATGTACCCATATACCACAAAAATTCTCAAAATTCTTCAAAAGGATGTGGGTATTCTGTCTGCATTGCATCCTCATGCTCCCAAGTAGCGTCTTTAGGTCCGTACCAGGTCCATTGGACCTTTACAAGCCCTATGTCTCGATTTTGGAGTTGTTTGATTTTTCGATCCAGGATGTGCACCGGATGCACTTGGAAAGTGCCTTCTTTCTCCACTTGGATAACATCCCAATCAATAACATGATTAGCATCGGGTATATATTTCTTTAGCAATGATACATGGAAGACATTATGAATAGACATAGATGTAGGCAATGTAATCATATAAGAAACTAGACCAATCCTCTGTAGGATTTAAAATGGTGCAAAAAATATGGCTGCCAACTTGGCGCAGCTTCCCAGCTTCAGAGAACTCCTATTAGATTTTACTTTCAGGAAGACATGATCACCCACTTTGAATTCTCTGTGGGTTCTGTTTTTATCCGCATAACTTTTCTGTCTATCTTGGGAAGTTTTCAAATTCTTCTTAATTGTTAACATTTGGTCCTCCATCTCTTTGAGCAACTCTAGCCCAACTACTGTTCTATTAGCAGGGTTACCCCAACTTACTGGAGTATTTCACCTTCTGCCATAAAGTGCTTCAAATGGGCTCATTTTCAATGATTCTTGATACCCATTGTTATAAGCGAATTCTACTAAATGTAAGTAGTCTTCCCATTTTGATGGTTTGTCCATCACATACATTCTTAACATATCTTCTATCACCCTATTCACTCTTTCTGTCTATCCATGAGAATCAGGGTCCACTGCTATCCCATCTTTTGAGATGATATGCCCCAAATAATGAATTTGTTTCTGATAAAATGAGCACTTTCTCAATTTGGAATACAAATGATGTTCCCTTAATACTTGCAACACCATCCTCAAATGATGTTCATGCTCTTCCTCTAACTTGGAATATATAAGAATTTCATACAAAAATACAATTACAAACTTGTCCAAATAATCTCGGAAAACACCATTCATTAATCACATGAAAACAACTGGTGCATTTGACAATCCAAGTGGTACCACTGTGAACTCATAATGACCATACCTTGTCCTGAAGGCAGTCTTGTTGATATCCTCTTCTTTAATTCTTACCTGATGGTATCCCAATTTGAGATATATCTTTGAAAATATCCTTGCATCCTTCAATTGACCAAAGAGGTCGTCAATCCTTGGTAGATGATATTTGTTCTTAACAGTCACTTTATTCAATTGTCTGAAGTCAATGCACAATATTAATGTTCCATCTTTCTTTTTCATAAACAAGACTAGGGCACCCCAAGGTGATACACTTGGGTGTATATACCCCTTCCTCAAAAGTTCTTCAAGATTCATTTGCAACTCCTTCAACTCTGGTGTACTCATTCTGTAAGGAGTCTTTGACACTGGTGCTGCTCTAGGCATCAAATCTATAGAGAAATCAATGTCTCTCCTTGGGGGTAGTTTGGGTACTTCCTTGAATACATATTCAAACTCTTTCAGGACTGGATAATCCTCCAAATTTGGCACCTTTTCTCTAAGTGTCTCCTCCATATGAGCTACAAGTATTTGACATCCCCTTCTATAACATTTCTTCAGCCGTAATGCTGAAATTTCTCTCACGGTTACTGTCCTGGGAATTCCCTGCACTTTTCTTTTGTTCCCTTCATCATCCAAGGAAGTGAATTATTTGTTATGAAAATCCAATAGAGCATGATGTAGGTCCAACCAATCCATCCCAATTAAACAGTTGTAGGAACCTAAGGGTAAGATGTTCAAATATGCCCTTGTATTTAGTCCATTAATGTCTATGAGGCAGGACTTAACCATGTCATTAACTTTTCTCCTAGCTCCTATAGCCAGTTGCACCAACCATGATTTTCCATGCTTGCTTCTTGGTAAATGCAAAATTTCCATCATCTTTGGGTCTATATAACTATGGCTAGCTCCTAAATCAATTAAAATAACAAAGGTTTGGTTGTTGATCATACCTTAAACTTCAATCATGTGGGATTGATACTCTGCTTGCTTATTGTCCAGGGCTGCATAAGTCCTTGGCACATTTCTTCCCATGTCGTCTACTGTCTCAGCTCATTGTACATTGTGAACAATCCTACCTTTTTTGCCTCTGTGAGGACAATCTTTGAACCTATGGTCTCCTTTACAACCCCAACATTGCATAGGTGGTTGTCTTGGTCCTTGACTCCCTGTGTCAATCACTTTGTTTTTCTTATGTGTTTTCTGCCATTGTGGATTATTTCTGAAGAATGGTGGCTTAGCTCCCTTCTTCCTCTGATCCATCTTGAATTTCTTATTGTCTTCCCAAGCCCTTTGGAAAGTTGGTCTTGCTTTTAGCTGGTCATATAAGCATTTAGCTCTTCTTATGGTCTCTTCTAATGTCTTGGGATCATCATACTCTATTTTGTCACTAATGAACAATGGAAATCAACTTAAGTATTGTTGAATCTTGACTATCTTATCCTTAATGAAAGATACATACTTCAACAGTTCCAAAAACCTTCTCTCATATTCATCTGTGGTCACACTTCCAAGCTTGAGTTCAAAGAACTCTTTCATTTTCTTGTCATAGTATCTCTTGGTCAAGTACTTCTTCTCAAAATACTTCTTGAATTCTCTCCAAGTAACACTTTTCTCGACAATGTGTTGTACCTGCACAAGTTGATCCCACCACATGGAGGCATTTCCTTTGAGTTGATAGATAAAAATTCTACCTTCATCATAAGAATAATAATTATGCAATCGAAATACTTCCTCATGCCTAGCAACCATGTTTCGGCATATTCATCCTTCTTGTGCTCACCATCAAATGTAGGAGGTTTGATTTTGTTCATTTCTCCTCGTAGCTCATCCACCCCGGATCTTTTATACCTTCCTACATGGGATAGATTTGATTTGTTGCATGCTCTCTTATGGGAATGCCTATGGGAATGATGGTGATGTCTACTAGCACTTTTTACTTCTCTCTTCTCCTCTGAAGATTTGTGACTCTCAGATCTACTTGAGTTACTCTCCTTAACCGATTTCTTCTCTATTCTGTTCAAACCTTCCAATAGCTTCATGTTGAATTCATCCTACTACTCTTTGTCTTTCATAAGCCTTTCATTATCAACTTTATGGCTTTGGACATCCTTCTCCAAATTCTTAATGGTCTCAGCCATATTCATATCTTCCTTTCTTTCTTCTCCATGTCCATTGGATTTCATTCCTTCTATGACCAAATGGACATCCATCCCTCTGCTCTTCTCTGTATGACTTTAATTCTCCTGTGCCTCTTCCATTCCTATAGACTCTACACTGGTCTATCCTGATCGAGTTGTTGTTAATTCTGCAACACGTGAAACCATCAAAACTAATCAGATTAACAAATCAACAATTCACGAGAATACGCACCATTTCGATTCAGCATACACATCAGCATTATCAGTCCCAGTTTCTTGGTGTCATCACCACAACAATTCTAGATAATAACCAAGTCTCAAGAACGCTGACGCACAGTGTCTTCCAAGATAAACTTGCACAAGAAGGTGATATTTTTGAAACCACTTTTTCCAAGATGCGGTATCACGTGTTCCAACATGTCAAATCCACCACTCATGGAGTGGGTGACATCTAGTTAGATCACCCTACTCCATTCGTTCGATACTTCATAGCCATGCGACATCAACTGAATTCCACCATGTAACGAACTCAACAACTAATCATTCGAAATGGATTGGTTGATCATGGAAACCCAACGCTCCTTGTATGTAATCTATCTGCAGTTCATAAATGGAGTTCTATAATTACCACTCCCCAAGTATGAAGATATCTGTGTATCCATAACCGTAGTAATCTTCAATCTGCTTGACTTCCTTCTCTCTGTAAAGACACATTTCGGTATCTCCAACTCGAGATACATGGACAAAGCTAAGTCGTGTGAAACTGGTTATTCAAGCAACATGCTAGGCTTTCCTACAAATAAGGAGGAAAGGGTCCTCGTGCACCTTCTAGAAACTAAGTTCCACACAGAGCCAATTATAGACTCGTGATTGGAAGTCAGGCTGAATCCCATTATAAAGGATTTAGTCATCAACAAGAAAGTTGTTAAGAAGAAAAGGAGTAAGTGGCATAAGAAGGAGGAATCTATGGTTGAAGCGGTCGAAAGCGTTGGAGAAAATCAACCGATCTGGTTAGACTCCTCTTTAAATGTGGAGATTGCTAAGCTGAAGTAAGTCTTCAACTAATATAAGCAAGTCTCAGCGAATTTGGAACAACCTGTAGTGGAGTTAGAAGTACAAGAGATGATAGGCCTGTTCTTCAACGGTCTTTTCTACAACAGGCTAACTGCTGTCATCACCCTTTTGTAATTTTGTGATTAATATGATTATGTAAATAAAGAAACAGATTTTAGATTGTATTATTACAATTTCTATCTGGCGATGTTATGACCCTTGTTTTCTTTTATAATAAGTTTTTCTTGTAATCTTATATTTTACTTTTATCTGTCTAAATCAGAAGAAATTAAAATTTGGAATTCTTTTTAATTAATTCTTCAATGCGTTTATGTGTTTATGTTTCTTTTATTATTATGCAATTTAAACTCAGACTCCTCGCCTTCCAAGTGACTTCGCGTGCATTAACTCGCCCTGTTCCTTTGTATTATTGTGCATAACAATATTACAAGGTAAACGCTTCTTTGCACACCTAAATATTCTGTGCATTTCTTCTTCGTCGTACCAACTACTTACAGACACTACTCTGGTGTTGTGCGCCAAAATCTACTGTGAACGATTTTGATACTACACACCAGTATTCCACATGCATTTTTGTCCTATGCATACCCCATGTCAAGTTTAACATATTCCTTCGCGCTCAAATATCTGCGCATACTACTGAATACATCATCGTGAAACAACTTATACTCATACTTATGTGCGCACCAACAAAACTCCTCTGTGTTAAGAAAAACTTGTGCACCCCATGTGTAGCTTACTATGGGTGTGCTTACCACGCAAGGCTAATTTTCAGCACATTCATATACATGTAATAATCTTCCGCATGTCGCCATAATTTACCGCGCATACTAGCACACCACGGTTTCTCGCGCGGTGCCAAATTTACCACGCATGCCAGTATGCCAACCTTTTCCAAGGACACACTATGACTCTAATTCTGGTCACTTCGAAGTTACTTTTCTATGAATATTCACTTCGATTGCACCCTTCTGGCCCATCCAAGCTCAGTGTTGAACTGTGCTCTAATACCAAACTGTAACGATCCCCTCTACCAACCTGAGGCCAGGGAACGCCACTCCAGAGAAACCACTCATGCTATGATGCCAGTCGGTAACTTTCCCAGCCATAAAGCTAGAACATGCTACTCTAGGAATTTCTTTCGTTCCCATACTATGAAACATATAGTAACATACCCAGTAGTCAACTAAGCAATGCCGCCTAAATTTACTTTTTTAGACTGCATGCAACTAAACATATACATATAGCATGCTCACAAAAGCTTTACATCTAACATAACAAACCATTACTTTCTGTAATATACAAATTTTATATTAAAATAACCATAATTAACAATATGCATCATTTACAGGAAATTACCCATGTGCACACAAGAAATCATAGTCACATATATGGTAAAATCATAACATGGACATGTAAATAACAAAACAACATATCCATATTTCATACAATTGGTACTTATATTAGAAAGACTATCACCAACTACTTGCAGACCATCCACAAACCTCCCAGCCATAGATTGCACTGTTCATCACTCTCAACACTGAATCACCCCCGAGCTGGGACTGAACTCCACCCAGGGTAAAGGGATTCTTATCCAGTATAAGGCTCATGGACAATAGGAAAGACTCCATCTTAGGTGCTCACTCAACTAATAGCCTACAACCTATTATTCCCCACATGCCTATCCCACCCAAGGAAGTGTGCCCCTTCTCTACTCGACAGTCCCTCGGCTGCCCCACTTCCCTTTCAAGGCTTCAACAACAGGCTGGACCAGAAGTCTCAGAGCATTGTAGCTACAGTTTAGAACGAGTGGAAATCAATCTCCAACAATTCTCTCACCTAGAGACCTTCTCACGGGCCTGAGAACCCACTTCTTCAATCCCACTCCAAGCTAACCAAGTGTTGGAAGATTGGTTGTTGTCATTGATGTCAACCCTAGTCATGGGTTTTGGACCACAAGATTGATGAAGTTATTTGGACATGAAGGAAAATG
>ML778650.1:875332-909656 GCA_009831015.1 Picea engelmannii | reverse complement strand
GTGAAATGGTCATGGAGTCATTGACTGGATAATTGAGTGTTTTTTGGATCACTGTGAACTCTTTTCCCCAAACGATGGTTGGCCTGATGGTTTTTCCCTTTCCCCCCTTTTGTTCGTCTCCCCCTTTCTCTGAGAGCGAGGCCCCTCAACTAAGTTTCCCCATGATATCAATGCATGTCCCCAACTTGACACTTGTCATATCAAAAGTTACTTTTATCCACTTGTCCCCAAATTTAGAAGTTAGGATAAAATTATCCATACTCTATGTTTTGGGAAATATTAATATAATATTCCCTTGACTTTTGGCCCTCCCTTTCCCTAACTGGTGAAGTTCAGTCCCCCATCTCTTTATCATGGTTGGTCTGTGTGCAGTGATGTATTTTATATTAATCATGAGTTCAAGTACAAAGTAGGTGCATTGGCCCTTTAACATCTAGGTGCACTAGCCTAATTCCATGACATAAGCATTCTGGCTTATAATACTGGCTCACTAGCCTATAAATCATATTATATACACAAAGTCTTGTTGACCTTAATATTGCACGCACTTAGTTACTGTGCGTTGTATCCTCTGTCTCTAAAGTTGCGTGCACCTTAGTTACTACGCGCGGTATTCAGAAATGTGCACATTACATCCCTTTACTGCATGGTATATGCGCGCACCATGCCATGATAGGTGTATTACAAAATGATGTCTAAACAACTCACCAGCTTAAATATACTTGTATTATATTTACATTTGGGTTTGGCTGAGGGATATTACAATTGTGATGAGGATTCATGTTTTGTTTTCTCTACTATTATCAAAAGAGTATTATTCTTGCTTGCTATTTTTTGACCTTGTTTCAATTCATAGGTGATAACCTTGAGGTAGCTATAGTGAAGGTTGCAGAAGGAAACATATTAGTTGAGATATGAAGCAGACTATGTACATGACCATATACACTCATGTACCAAAGAATATGAAGAAGATATCTTTTGACATTCAAAGTATCTCATATGAATATTGATTGAAAGAAGCAGAAGGCTCCAAAGATGACTGAACATTAGAACAATAAATCACAACATAATTGTTCAAAGGTTAATGAAGCCACCTTGATAGGAAGCAGAAATCGTTTGAAGCCTAAATCTATTTTCCCTTGTTTCAATAACAGAGAAAGAATCCAGTTAGAAAGAATAGGATATGGATTCTTCCATGAGACTAGAAGAGAAGTCAGTTTTGACTTCCAAGATTGATCTATACATATCAAGCATGTTGCATATGTATACATATTGATGTGTGTATAAAGAGGGAGAATACTATGACGAGACACTTACTCCAGTAATTGAAGAAATAGTTCCATTATTCATGAAGACAACCAAAACAACCATGATTCATATGTAGTATGAGATGCAAGGGGAGCAATCCCCATATTTAAAATTGAGTGGTAGTTGGTGCATTACATTAGTTGGTTCATGGAAACATGAATATGATAAAATATAGAGTTGCCTCCATGAAAGAATAAGAGCTACCTTTAGTGTCAATTATTGAGCCACTCTCATAGTTTCCATGATGAGGTAGAGGAGTTACTCCCAGATTTCAGTAGTCACAGTGAGAATGGAGAAACCATTCTCAGCTTTAAAGAAGGTGCATGTGCAGAGTCCCAGTTCTAGAAGGAACAATTGTAGAAAGATGAGAGGACATACTCTCAAGAAGTGAGACAGATAGTTCTTTGCAAAGAGCACATAGAGCTAGCACATGATTGTGCAGATTGAGTTGAAGTTGAGCAAGTGTACCAAATTGGTACAATGTAATGAGAAAATTTGATTTGAATATTGAATATAGAAAGACTCATGTCTTTCAGTTGAAGGAAGCTCTGTACAGATTGAAGCAAGCTCCTAGAGTTTGGTATGGAAAGATTGAAATTTTCCTAACGATCTTGGGCCTTACCAAGAGTAAAGTTGATTCTAACCTTTATCACAAGGTTATGAATGATGAGCCAGTGATATTAATACTATATGTAGATGGTGTATTCTTGACAAGATAAAGAAATCTCATCACAGATTGCAGAAGAATCTTGCCACACAATTTGATGGAACACCTAAATGCATTATCTCTTAAGTATTAAAGTTTGGCAGAGCACAAAGAAGATATTCCTTAACCAAGGGAAGTATGCAGTTAAAATGAAGAGGTTTGACATGTTGAAATGTAAATCCATGTACACACTCATGGAAATGTAGTTGAAGCTCCTGGTAGTTGATGCCACTCTGTACAGACAGATTATTGGTTCAATGATGTGTATGACGAATATCAAACTAGATATATGATTCTCCTTGAGTCAGTATCTGGTAGAACCCAGGCGTGTTCACATTGTTGATGAAAAACATATGATGAGATACCTTAAGGGTATGTTGGATTTTGGTTTCTATTATACTAGAGATCATGACTTCAGATTGATTGGTTACACTGATTCAGATTGAGTTGGAAGTGTTTTTGATAAAAAGAGCACTTCAGGATGTTGTTTCAGTATGAGGTCAGCCATGACTTCATGGCAGAGTAGGAAGCAATCAAGTATTTCTCTCAGCATGATAGAATTGGAATACATTGTTGCATGTTCTACCAATTGTGAAGCCATATGGATTCAGATGTTGTTGATAGATCTATTTGATCTAGAGATGAAAGCCACCATGATCCTATGTGATAACTAGAGTTGTATAGAGATGATGTGTTCTATGATGATTCAAAGAACATAGAAATTCATATCACTTCATTCGTGATATGTTGCAGAGAAGAGCCATAAAACTCCAGAATGTTAGCATGGATGAACAGGTTGTTGATGTGTTGACCAAGCCTTTACATCGTGTAAAGTTTGAGAACTTTCGAGATAAGCTTGGTGTAGTCCGAAAGGACCTCTCTCGAAAGGGGGAGTAGTGTTGTGATTCTATCTTCATGCTGTGATGCCAGCCTAGTGCTGAAGATTTCTAGCTTCATGATGATGTTGTTGTGATGCCAACTTCATGCTATGATGCCAACCTAGTCCTGAAGATTTCCAGCTTCATGTTGATGTTGTTGTGATGCCATCCTAATGTTGAATATTTCCAGCTTCATGTTGATGATGTGCCAACCTCGTGCTGTGATGATGTTCCAGTCTCATGCTGTGATGATGTGCTAGCCTCGTGTTTTGATGATATGCCAGCCTTGTGCTATGATGATGTTCCAACCTCGTACTATGATGATGTGCCAACCTCGTGTTTTGATGATATGTCAGCCTCGTGCTGATGATGTTGTGTTTCCAGTCTCGTACTGTGATGTCAGCTTTGTGCTGATGATGTTGTGTTTCTAGCCTTGTGCTATGATGCCAACTTCGTGCTAAAGGTTCTCAAATTAGTGTTGATGTTGATGATGCTCCAGCCTTCGTGATGTGATGTTGATGTTGTTGATGATGTTCCAGCCTTTGTGTTTTGATATTGTTGTTGTTGATGTTGTATCATCCTTGTGATGTTATTGATGATGATTATGTATTAGTGTTATACTAATCCATGTTGATACAAATGATGATGATAATGCCACTTCATCTTCTTAGATGATGATGATGATGTTATTTCATCTTTCATGTTGAAGGATGATATTACTTTAGCCTCATTCTAAATAAGATGATGATGTTACTTTAGCCTCATGCTAAAGATAATGATGACATTACTTTAGCCTCATGCTAAAGAAGATGATGATGTCACTTTAGCCTCACACTAAAGATGATGATGATGTTACCTTAGCCTCATGTTGATGAGGATGATGATGCTACTCCAGCTCCATGTTATGAACGATGATGATGAGAAACAACTTTCGATGATTTATAGATATTCCAGTCAGTGTTCCAGATTATGTTGATGTTGTTTCCCTCTCTCTCTTGCTTGATGTTGTTGTAGAATACCCTTCTTGCTAAGGGGGAGTGTTGAAATATTATAACTGCAAAGAGTATTATATTGATTATTGATGTATTATTCATTAGATCAATCGCCTTTTGTGTATCGATCATGTAGGGCATTATAAATAACCAAATACCCTTTTGCGGATTGGTTAAAACCCTAAAAGTAATATGAAAATTAAGAATTCTCTCCCCAGGATAATTAAAGTGGTTCTAACCACCCAGAAAGAGAAGTTGGCCCTACCAATGAAGAGACACCTCCTTTTAGAACTTGCCAATTTGTATAAATAAAGGAGGCCATCGCCTCATTTGTTCACTCACTCATTCGATCATCCAGAGCACAAGTTTGGAGCTGCAGTTGGAGAAGAAGAAAGAGAGAGAGGCACATTACTTGGGGGAGGAATTTCTGTAGTGTTTGGTTTATTTTCTTGGCATTGTATTGGCTATCTATATTAAGGAAGTTTTTACTAGGTTTTCTTCCCCATGAGGTTTTCCCAGGATAAATGTTGTGTATCTTGTGATTGTGTTTCTTTGAGTGATCCTATCTATGCTATGGTTATCTAGTAAATTGAAAAGAAACCCAATAATAGCTTAAACTCTAACAATGTTTTCTATGTATGTCAATGGATTATGCTAATTTATATTATAACATTATATATTATTTCCACATGCTTTCATATATTGGTTGTTGAGGATAAGTTGTAGGTATAAATCTTTGGGTCGCGTGCTCAATAGTGGTCTTCTTCTGACATTTGGATAAGGCAGGGTTCCAACCTTCATTTTTTAGCATTTTCATTTATATAGCATACTTGATATTAGAGTTGATTTATGGGTGTCGTTACATTTGTTGTGGTTTTCCCCTATCCATAGAGAGATTTTCCTCATAGGGAGAAACATTGAAGACACCAGGAACTACAGTATTTACCTATTCCACCTGTTATCTCTCTGTAATTTCTTTGGGTTGCATCAAAGAAACCTAGAGGTAACCACAAACCAAATTGAGGCTAGAAGCTAGACCTTCCAACCCAGACGGGGATACCTCTCTTCAAATAAATCATTGAAAGGATTGATTTGGTTTTATGCTCAAAGGATACATCTCTAAGATAAATTTGGGTTTATAGTGTTGGTGGAAATGTGGAAAGAAAGTTCATTGGGAAATGGAGTCATAGATAAGTCACAAATCAATGAATATTTATTGGATACTTGGTAAATTGAAAACTGACTTATCATAGGCAAGCTAGAGAGCACCGCTTTATGCAAATTAGATGTTGTTGTAGATAGAATATTACAGAGAAAACAAATAAAACCTTAGGGAATATAACAAGGATGAATCCCAAGGTGATTATAGTAGAAGGACAAATGAAATTACATGCAATAGAGCATCAACTACAAATGAATTCTGATACATACAATTCAGATTAACAAAAAGAGGAAATCATATAACACAAATGCATTTAGACTGGAATACAAAAATTTAATATCACATGCATAAAGTAGCACAATAACATGTATCTCTGGAGTCAAATCTCAAGGACTTCTTATCTAGTAATTTCATTAATATCAGAGAAAAATTACAAAAACGTATTCAATAGTCTCTTCCTTACACACTTGCCCAACCTTAGCTCTCATAGTTTCATGAAATATGTACAAATTGTTTTAACTATGCTACCAAATTCAAATTCTAACAACCTTCCTAAGTTAATAAATAATTACAAATCTCTTGGCAACAAAATATGAACTAACTGCTCAAAAAGAGGAGTCAAACTTGACTCATTAATTACAAGATAATAATAGATAAATCCACATTTTAAACCATATCATGATGATCTTTGACCTATGGAATTTGTTTTATATGAGATGGTACTCTTTCCTACCTTACTTTCTGATCTAGAGTCATTCTAGAAGCTCTATCACAGTTGTGTAGCAAGTCTGTTGCGCAACAATAACCTACAACAAAAAACATAGCAGATTGCACAACAGACTAGGAAAATCTGGGTCAAAGATGAAATCATATCTTCCTAATAAGAATATATTTTTCAAAATTGATAGAGGATTTTGTATATGAACCCGTTCTTGAGAAAAACCTCTCTCATTTTTCTAAAATTCCTCTCCAGCTTCTCAGGATCTTCAATCAAAGATTATGACCAAAACATTAAATACTTCAATCTTGAAAAATGGGTTGTAAATATTCATTCAAATATCTAATAATATGACACTTGTTTCAAATCTAAGAGAGGTTTTTATTATTTTGTCTATCCTTGATAAAAACCTCTCTAGGATTTTCCAAAATCCTCTCCAGTTGGTCATAAAGTGATCTTGAATTTGAACACTAAACCAATCATCTACATAGTGCAACCTGCAGCCTGTGTGCAACAAAATCCTTTGCGAAGAAAAATCCTCTACAAAACAAAATCATATGTGCAAAAAAATCCTCTGTGCAGTGTGCAGAAAATGAGAGAAGAAACATTTGCGTAGTGCACAACAAATGAAATCAATGTCCTCTGCGCAACAATGAATGGGAACGTCCTCTTCATACTCAATTTGCACAACATTAGGAAGTTACACAACAACTTGTGAAGCGCTATAATTTTCTTGATGATGCCATGTTCCTCCAACAAATTTGAGCTTATGAAATATTTAGTATGATGACAAGACTAATTATAACTGACTTGAATTGACCTCATGATATTTCATTTTGACTCTTTAGTGATATGAAAACCCATACCTTTGGCACCAAGACCATGTGTTTCATGACACAACTTTATTTTATGACCTTACTCAAACACATTTATCGATCACAACCCCATCGATTCATAACCTAAGAGAAATCATGACATGGTATTTATGAGACCAAAGAATGACTTTACCCTATCATACATTTTTTATTCACATCCTAACAACCTATTTATAGCACACTAACACCACCTACTATATACATAGACATTTATATTGAATTAATAGTGGAGTTACCCAAATTTGGAAATACATCAGTGATTATGGTTGTGGTCAATCAACTTTTAAAATATGCTCATTTTTGTGCCCTCCAACACCCATTTAAAGCTTCCAAAGTTTCTCAAGTATTCATGGATAATATCTTCAAACTACATGGTATGCCACAATCTATTGTCACAAACTATAATTCCACTTTCACTAGTAACTTCTTTCAATAATTGTTGAGGATATAAAGAACTCAATTGAATCCTAACACTACATATCACCCCTAGACTTATGGTCAAACATAAACTGTCAACAAGTGTTTGGAAGCATATTAGAGGTGCTTCAGTCCAGAAAAAATAGTGTCAATGTGTTCAATGGTTACCTCTAGCTGAATGGTAGTAAAATACAAATTATTATGGTGCCACTCGCATGATTCCATTTGAGGTTGTCTATAGCCAAAATCCCCCATTTGTATTATATTTCATACCGAGTGTCTCCAAGGTACAAGAGGTCAACAAAAAACTTACAACTCGGGATGACATTCTATGAACTCTTAAAGATAATGTGGTCATGGCCCATAATAACATGAAGAAACAAGTTGATCAACATCACTATAAATTCTATTTTGAAGAAGGGGATTAGGTCTTCCTTTTTTTACATCCATAAAAGACTTCTCTCAAAGAATACTAAAACTAGAAGCTTGCTCCAAATTTTTATGGCCCTTATACAATCCTCAAGCATATTGTGTTGAAGTATTAAAAATTAGTACTTCTGAGCCACTCTAAGATCCATCCAGTATTTCATGTCTCCTAATGAAAGAAAGTGGTTGGATCCAATTGCCATGTTCAAACTAGTGTTCTTGAATTGGATGAATAAGGTTCCATTTGGTTGCAACCAAAGGCTATCCTTGACAAATGAGAGATTCATTTATACCAACACATGATCTAAGAAGTTTCAATACAATGGAAGGATACATATCTAGATGATGCCACATGTGAACCATCAACCATTCTGCAACACTTTTGACACACCAAGCCTTGAGGACAAGACTTCTTTTTAAGGGGGAGGAAATGTGAGGGTACTAACCTCCCTAATCCCTTAAGTATATATATTACTACGCATTTATATGTATGGATGACATCAATAGTAAAAAAATACCTATGTAGTAGTGTGGACACAATTATTGTAAGACAAATTACTAGAAGGTTCCACCAACTAGAAAGTTCCTTCCCAAAATTGTTCTTAGAAGATAGAAAGTACTATATAAATATAGAGAAGCATTATAAAATGTGTCTTGGAAATAATTTGTAATCTAATATTTTCTCTATTGAAGGTTTCCCCTCAAAGAGGCAAGTGATCATTACTTCCATATCAATAAAGGTATAATATTTTGGTTCATGTTGTCCATTATTCATGCAATTCTATTCATTTCTACAATATATCTAAGTGATATCTATGATTTATGATTTGAATATTTATATTTGGTACATCATACCAACATGGATATAGAAATGTGTATATTTGGATACCTATTGGTGAATAAAATTATGGGTGCTACTATTATCAATTAAGATAATAACTTTAGGATGATTGATGTAGATAATCAATTTGAGGGTTTGTGGAGACAAAGTGTCAATCAAGGCATGCATGGATATTCATGGTTTCACATTTGGCTAATCAAAGGGATTTTCTTGAACATGTAGAGGAAGAGGTTCCTAAGGTATAGCCTCATCCTTGTCCTTTGAAAATTCCTCTGAAATAGTGATAAATATTTGTTTCTCACATTTATGTTCAAGAACATATTGCTCATAACAATTGTAGTAGAGACCTTTAAGTTGGTGCTCCACCATTTTAGTATAGGTTAACTTGTGGATCTTGGAAGGAGGAGAGGAAAGAGAGGGACCAATGGGATGGGGAATACATTATGTTTTCATTTTTTTTTAATTCACCACTTGTGCACATGTAATTACCTATTTAAAATTACAAAATAATGAATTATCATCACCC
Organism: Picea engelmannii; assembly: GCA_009831015.1. Lineage (NCBI taxonomy): Eukaryota > Viridiplantae > Streptophyta > Pinopsida > Pinales > Pinaceae > Picea > Picea engelmannii. The sequence continues at coordinate 900,807 of ML778650.1, read as the reverse complement.
AACTGCCACATTTTCTATTTTCACTCTTAGGTGTTTCCTTGATCTTATCACGACTTCTGGTTACACAAGGAGTTATTGGTTTAGTTATTTATTAGCTTATTTGAACTTCTCTCAAGCCACCTTTAATTTTCCCATGCTTCAATTTGAATTTGAATTTGACTTTTTGTTCCTATCTCCTCTCCTTGATAAAAGGGTGCACTAGTAATTTGTTTTTTCTAATTAATAATTAATTTATTTTGATTTCATGCACATTATCCTAACTATAGTTATTCTTCTTAATAATTTAATTAACTAGACTATTTCCCTTGTTATGATATACTAGTTTATCCAATATATTTATTTATGCAACTTCTTTTTAATTTATTTGTCTCTCTAGTAAGGTGCTATAAAATACATGATTGTTTTCTCAATAAATAATTATGCATGTCAAGTTAATTCTCTTTGATACTTTTCAAAAAAAAAAAATTCAATATAACATTTAACCATTCATAAACAATACCAAGGGTGTTATGTATCTCTGGCTCTTCAATAATTCCCTTATTATATTTCCAAGGGATCGGGTGACATGATTTGCATGCCCTTCAAGTATCCAAATTTTCTTGGTGGGAAATGGAGCAATAGTGTAGACCCTATTAATTCATCTGTCTTTCCCTTTATTGGGAGACTAGTGGTCATTGAGGAATAAGGTTATCATTTTATTTCACACCCCTTAGTTAATCCTTGTGAGTGACTGAGTCTATGACCCATTTTCACATAAATGTGCAACCGTGGGGTAAAAGTGTCCTTAGTTTTTAAAATCAGTTCATAGAAAGGAGTGATAGCGAGTGGAAATAAGAATGTTGCTTCTCCTCTCCTATTGGTACTCAATATGATTCCATACAACCCCATTACCCATATATGGATTGATCGAAAAGCATGTTCCCTATGCCTACAAGCACTACAATCAACACATCATTAATTTTTATAACCTAAATAAAAATATAACATAATCATGTAAATTTTATTGCCCCTCACTCAATATGGATTCCAATAAAATGTTGACCCAATCTCGAATCAATGCACCCCTGTGGTTTCCTATCATACTAGGTAAACTATTAGTAGCATCCACATGTTAATGTATCCAATATTTTCATTTCAATTATTCAAATCATATAAATCAATACCATCAATTGTTTCATATCAATGCACATGTAAATCATCCATGTTATCATATAATTTATAAATACACCAATTCAATAATCATCATTTAAATCTAATCAGATAATTGAAATTTAATGTTCCATCATCATAATATTAATCAAATAACCAGGTCATTTGTAAATAAATATCCTCAAATAATAGAGTCTAATATGTCTCAACAGTCAAAGGAAATGGGGAAATATAGACCAAGTAAATCTTAATCCAACATTCCCCCTTTAAAGCTTGATTTTATATAAACACCTACCCCCCCCCTCAAAGTTTATTAACAAAGTGTTCAAGAATACAGTATGCCACCCTTTCACCTAGGTCTATGTCTAGAATCTACACTAGTGAACCATGAAACTAGGGGTACACATGCCTAAATAGGTCTTGCAGTCGTATTCCCATTTACATGTGATTATCTCCAAGCTCCAAAAAAATATTATTACAATTGTATGCTTGAGCATGAGATGATTGAAGCATCTACATGTTTCATTACCTACATCATATCTACTCCAAATACAATTTCCAAGTACTTCTAAATTGAGTATGTATATTAGCACTATATTCCCAAGAAAATGATGTTTGAAGAACATACTTGCTTCTTCACCCACATCCCTCTCTATTCCAAATATAGTGAGACAAATCAGGCACTCCTTGATTGGGTACTTATTCATCTGTTATCCTATTGTACTTTTGCCAATGCTCCATGTCAATCCTTGTAATGAATTTCCATTTTCTCTCCATTATTGGGATGACATGGGAAGCATATCTCATGAAACAAAAATGATACAGTCTCTCCATTGTTGGATTCCAATATGAACTTCCCAGGCTACTCTTGCTAGAGATTCTGGGTCTAGTTAGCTCTAATACCAATTGTTAAAAATAAGAGAGATAAATAGCATAGTGATATATTCCCAAAAAACACAAAATATCACAATCATGCATATATAACCGATATTAATGGAAAAAATATATTTACCCTAGAAACTCAAACTGGTAAAACTAGCCTTCATGCTAAAGAAATATTCATTAACTGTGCCCAATCTAGCCAAGTTAGGCAAACACTGGCCACTTGAATCCTCTTATAATGGAGTAAACCAAGCATTTGAATATGCTTCATCACATCATATACCATGGGAAAATACCATGGGTTACCCAATATTGTGGGCTCGCAAACCACCAACAATAACCCATTAATGGTCGAATCAAGGTTATCTTAACTACTATATGAATGAGTCAAGATTTACCCAACATTCTCCCCTTTAAAATTGACTTGGGATAAAAAAATACCCCCATCAAATTTTGTTAACAAGGTATATAATAATATAACATGCCCCCTATAACCTAGGTCCGTGTCAATACCTTACATTGACGACCCACCAAAATAAGGGCACGCATGCCTAAATAAGTCTTTTAGTTGTATGCCCATTTACACATGTGATTAAATTCAACTCCATAAAAGTGCTTACAATTGTATGCTCAAGCATGTGATTCTTGAAGCATCTACCTTCTTTAGTACTTGCATCATGCCTTCTCCAAATACAATTACCAAGTACTTCTCAATTGACTTCTTATCTTACCATTGTATTCCTGAGAAAATTATGCTTGAAGCATGTATCTACTCTTTTACTTGCATCCCTCTCTACTCTTAATATAGTGAGACAAATCAATAACTCCTTAAATGAGTACATATTCATCTTCTACTAATCCTTGTAATTCATTTCTATGTCCCATTCACCATGGCTCATACCATGAACCATCACTTCAATTTTGTACCCCAATCCAAACATTGTTCATCATTCATAAATAACATAAGCATACATGGTGTACATTGAGGTGACATCGATTTACTAGACCACAAAATTTATGACCATGACCAAACTTCATGTGACATATACATTCCATCCATTACATAAAACATGATCCAAAAGGAAATTACAAATAAGGGTTTAGAAAAATGCCAAAATACTTAAATTAAAAATAATACTTGATCAATAGTTCTTTGCCGATCCAGATTATTTTCGGCACAAAATGAGAGAGTAGATATAAAAAATAAATATACAGAGATATTTAAAGAGATCCAATCATACAATAGATATATATCAGATATATAATAAGAGACACAGATATACAGTAATACACAATTTTTATTAAGGAGCGAAATGTACAAAACTGTAGAAATGCAAAGTGAAAGACTCGCTAGAATGGTGGCAGCTTATCTACGAGAAGATATGTGATGGCTACTCACATTCACAATAATATGATTTTTATAGTGAGGCTCCAAGGAATTTTTAACATAAATAAAATCCACAACCCTAACCCCAGAAGATGAAAATCCAATAGTTTTGTGGACCCCGTATAGGGTAGTTTGGTGTATCAACTTCCCAGGGGCGTAACTTTGGAATACGATATTCGTTTGGGGTGCACGATAGCTCGTTGGAAAGGTATCACCGAGGAGATTAATTTTGGGGGATCAATTAGAGCCTTTATTTATCTTGATGTGATAGATCCAAAAATAACTTCATTTAGGCCCTCAAAATGTCCCTGGAAGTTTAGGAACCAAAACACTACTAAAAATAGTAAGTTGCCAGAAAACTGTTTTGAGCCAGTTGGAATAGGTGGGTGGCCACTGATATCCACCTAAATCAGTCCTCCATCCTTAGGAAGAAATGGTCTCCATTGCGTTGAGTTTTGGTGGGATAGGGGAAAGAGATTTTTGAATCTGAACGTTAATGATCTTCTTCCCTTAATGCTGGAGAAGTTGTGATGCTTAGCTTGTTGAAGGCTTTCATTAGCTTGTGGCTAGAAGGGTTGGACCTTTTTAACCAATATGGCTACATGAGATGACTATGTGTAGAAGGAATCCTTGTGCTTAGCTTCAATATTTTTGACCTACTTCTCCTGGACAAAAGGTGCTTGAACTGAGGCTGTAGTGGTTGCAGTGTTCTTCTATTCACCTTTTGAATAGATTATGAAGAAGTTTAATTTTGTAGTATGAGATACTACCTTGCGACACTTTTTAGGTGGGATAGTAGTCAAAAATACCTCTGGTATCTTGTAGGTATGACCCCCCAAAGTAATAATGGAACTACATGGTTGAGACGCATGGATAGAATGGTGCTTCCACATGTATGGTTGGCCCAAGATAATATCACAGACATCCAGTGGGGAAATCAATACTACTGGCTAACATAGAGATCACGTCCTTGGTGAATCCACCCGATGTTGTATGGTTGTAGGTGTGGTGTTCCTACGGATTCTACTATCAACAATAAAATGGAGTGGGGTCCCCTTCACCCACATCTCTGAATGAAAAAGGTTCCCCCCCTCTTTAGGATCTACTAGTTCTCTAGGTTGAATTAATGTTGTAGTCGTGACAATAGTAGTGGGGTCTACATCAATGATCTGTCTTCTACCAATATTTTTTGAATCAGATTCTGAATTAGATTTCGACTCCTTGTCTTTGATCTCGACCATCAATGACTGTTTTGAGTGACATTCATAAGTGTTGTGCTAGGGGATTTTGTGGAAATCACACCATTTTCCAATGTCCTTCTTCATCTTTCCATTACCCTTCTTTTCCTATGGCTTGGAATGGTTTTGTGAAGGTTGGTTGTTAGGACACATTTACCATAGTTTGGTTGTTGCATATTTTTCATATCCGAACTCTCATTTGTTCTGGTGCTTACATTTATACTTGATTTTAACATAGTATCGATAAGCAACACCCAGTGATGGGATGTCCAAAAAATCCATTTTCAATTTGGATGTATCTGTGTAGAGCCCCATGGTAATTCAGAACTAGATGTCACTCAGATTATTTGATACCTAGCTTGGTGCACAAGGTATGGATGGTATTGGTGAACTTCAACACTGCTTGGCCCCTCTCTTGTCGTAGTGTGGTCCATCTCATGTACTGGTCTTCATAGTTTCCAACAGGGTAATATTGTTCCTTGACCGCATCCACAAAAAAATCCTAAGTGGGCTCGTGTTACACATAAAAAATACTCACTTTGATAGTGTCGCAAGTGTCATCATTACAAAGGTCGCAAGTGTCGCATTTTTCTCACAAGTGTCGCAAGTGTCAGGGAAGCATACTGCCATGATGCCTATGTCGTGCCTATAACCGACATACGGAGGACACTTGGCACATGTCAAACACTTGATTTGGAAGAGGAGGAAAGGTTAACTAGGCTCATGAACCTTTTTCCATTTGAAAGCACCCCAAAACTGAGTTTTTGGAGGGGAGCTCTCCCCTATAACTATCTCAGGAGTGTTGACGCCCCCCCATAAGCCATCAAGGAGCATTATAGTGCTGCATCAACCATTTTGCAGGAGTTCTCCTACCTTCAGGAGTGCTGGTGCTCTCCTATACACTACTAGGGAGCGCTACAGTGCTCTGATGGCCTTTTTGAGGGAGCACTGCCTATTCTGGGTAGTAGTTAAGTTGTTGCGATGAATGGGGGAAGGATCCTTTCATTCTTAGAAGTTAGTTGGGTTTGAATCCTCAATCAAGCCATGATCTTAGGGCAGATCCCTAACTAGAGGAGGAAAATCCTCAACTCACCCCAAGGATATCTCAAGTTGTTGAGCCTCTCCAAGGCTATATAAGCAAGCTTTCTCATGGTGAAAGAGGACTGAAAAGGGAGAATCAGACCAAACTTATGATCTTATAAGTGGTGTTGGAACAGAGATATTTTGGAAGCAAGAGACCTATGATCTCATAGGAAGCAATCAATGAAGCTATCATCATTCGGATCGTGGATCTTTTGAGCAAGGGGTAGACAAGGAGGACTTGACGAAACTGTTGCAATTCATCTATGGCTGTAAGAAATGTTTTGTCCTCATTAATATAATTTTCTTGGCTTGTTTCTTTCTAATTCATGTTCAATATCACATGAATTTGTCTCTTTAGTAGATAGACCTATTTTGGACTAATCTTGATAGAGTAGGAAGTAGTCGTACTTTGTTTGTATACATGGCTTATCGAGGAGCGAAAGATTGGAGCTCAACTTGGAGCGTGCAGGGACAAACACCGGTAAAAGGTACTTATTTTCTCCTTCCTCCTCACACACTAGTCCATCTAGATCTAAAAGGAATTCAGTGACCATGATAAGCACTTTCTGTCTTAGAGTTAAGAGTCTAGTTCTTTGAGGAGATCTACTTGTCCGCAGGGAGATTTTCCTTCAATAGAAATTGGTGACTCCACTGGGGATCGAATCAAACTTTAAGTTTTTATATTCCTCATAGACCTTGTCTCTTAACCTTTGTTGTTTTCATACCTTTTTCACCTCATATGTTTGATTTCATATGCTGATTGACTCTTCACCCCATCACACTCAGCTTGATTGCAAAAAATTCCATTGAAATTTTGGGTTTTTTGGACTTTTTCTGAGCTTTAGGACTCTAGCGCTCCCCTGCCTTGTTAGTAGAGTGCCAGTGATCCCTTAAGCTTCTAAAAAGAGTGTTATAACACCCTGGTGTCCCTTACACCAGAGCGCCAACCCCTTTTTGTATAAAATCTCTTCAAAAAATTTCAATTTTTGGAGGTCCAAACCCTGTTTTTTCACTTGCTGAGCTATTTTGAGATTCAGTGATCCTTCCTTTGACCTTTGACATGATTCCTCTTGAGAAGTAAACACCTTATTGTTCAGATTTTATTCCCTTCTCCCTTATTTTTTGAGTTTTTTCTGTTGAGAGCTTGAAATCAACCCATTGTTTTTTTCTCTCCTATTCGACTGAGCGGGAACTCTAGTGAAGGACATCTGAAGTCTGTGACTCTTCTCACTTGTTTTTTTTTAGGTCATTGTTCTTTGAACACTTCATTTTTGTGTGAATTGTTTGATTTTGCTTTGTTATTTTTGTTCTCTGTTTTCTTCTTGTTTCAATCACAGCAAGAGGGTATGTGTTGTGTGTGCGAAATCTGATCATACTTGTCTGAATCTCCTTGATCTGAAAAGGTAGTTGATAGAAGAAGTTTTTGCATTGAATTAGTCCTTATTCGCATACAAATGAAAAAGATACATTTTAGTGCTTGATTTGAATATTAGAAGGTGTTTTTGAAAATGTTTTAGCATTGCATTGGATTCGATTGAGAACCAATTGTTTGATGATTTTTCATATTAGTGTTTGAAAGTGAAAACGACTTCTTCTCTTTCCATTAAATATATGTTCATTGAAAAGAAACGATTTCTTATCATATTCTATGCATCTTTTTGGGCATTGATTCATCATTCCATTAGTTTCACTTTCGTGCACCCTTTGAGTAAAGAACAACTATAAAATGAACGCTAATTAAAAACTATCTAGAACATTTTTGTTTTTAGGATCTTCCACCAATAGTAGACTAGAGTTAGCACTTTGGATTAGGCTGTGAGTACAACTCTCCAGAGTTTTCAAAACAAACATTAGCATCCTGAATTAGGGAGAGTCAAATCCAATTGTCATATTGGTTTTCTGGGATCCCCCTCTCACACAAGTGTTACGCATGAGGTCGCATTCGGGTGAGTTACGAATATTATCCCTCCATGGTTCAACTGTTTGTAGTGGTCGAATTGTATATTGGGTGTCACTTGGAGGTATACCCACGATTATGTGTGGGAGCCTTTAGGTTTGATTTCGGACTTGTTATCCTGCCCATACGTTCTAGATCGAACTGTTGACTGTACCTGCCCAGGGAATCACTGCGAATTGGTATCTTTAGTTGCCATAATCTTTAGGTACTTACACAAGGTGACGGTGAAGGGAAGTCTCACTGTACGTGGAACAGACATTGGTCAAACTCACTTGGGCTCCTTGGAGGGTAAATCCACAATTACTGTGTGGAAGCTTGCACCAAGGTGTAAGTCTGTTAAGTAGGTCACAATCGTAACTGTTCCACCATATCCCAACCCCTTCTCGACTTGATCATGCGACGTTGGATTTCATCACCAACTAGTATGGTCATCGAGAGAAGTTTCGTCTGCTTTGTTGATTACTAGATTTTATTAGTGCATGCTATTTTTTTTTGTTAGTTGACTGTAGATTTTCATTATGTTTTGTTATTCTCCACAATTGAGCTCGTAGATGATAAAGGTATTCGCCGATCACGTAGGATGCAAGGGCTACCTCCGGAAGGATATCAACCCTTACCTCCTAACCCTCCAGAAGACAACTACCGTAGAGAGGTAGAAAATCCATCTGACGCTAGAAGTGCTATTGCTACCCCGTTAGATAACCCAGAAGATGCTTTGGACACAGTTGAAAATCCCACCACACCTGTGTCGATATCTCCTCTCGAACCACTTTTGGTTCGTTTAGACTCCCTCGGGAATGTCATAGACGAAGAAGTCCCACGATTACCGGAGAGGATATTTACCGAAACATATATGGGATCCACCGAACCACTCTTTGATGATGAGTATAGGAATTTTGTTCGTCCTAGAACCGCAGTAGCAACCAATCCCACACCTATTCATTCTGTATGGAGGACTTCATCAGGACGCGATCTCTATGAACATTTCGAATCTATTCGACAACCCTTTCATCCTCATGACCCTCCTAGTGAAACAAGATCATTTGGTCAAACCATGAATCACCCAGTCGATCAGGTTATTCACTCTACTACCATTCCAACACAAGTCCATCCTAATGCTGGACTCATCACCTCTACTCTTCCCCAAATAACTTCAATCTCTACCCCTGTTTCTACAAGGTTTTACTCTACAACTCTGCATGTTCCACACGAACCTGCTGGGACACCTTCTCACCTGAGAATGCAGACCCCTGCTGGCCAAACACAACCGGCTAGAAGGAAACCACCATCCAACATACCTTTCCCTCCTAGAGGACTACCTTTCCATGGCAGGCCTGCCCCTCCCGGGGGACAACCCCCTGTTCATGCTCCTCCTGGAGGGAAACCTTCGTTTTCTAGTCAAACCCCGGTCATACATCCACCGCTGGTAGAGGGGAAACCATCATTTGTTGGAAACCCTTCACAATCCTAGGGAGTATCTTCAGGAGTCACTTTTACCCAAACCCACATTGGGGGGCACTTGTATAATAACCCACTAGGAGGAGTATCCAATACTGTTCCTCCTGGAACATCTTACGAGCAATCTTATCTGGGCAGTATCCAAAACAACACCTGGAGTTCTCCAAGACCACAGTCTTACCCTCCTCATGGACCTCATGTGTATCTGCCTCCGAGATCTACTCCTTACCATTCTCAAGGCCAAAATGTTTATCCTCCTCACGGACAAATAAATCACCCGGCCTATAATGTTCAAAACCCACTAGGTTATGCCCATGTTTCTCATGCACCATTGAATCCTACTTATCCTGGCCAATAAAAACCGTATGTAGGAGGACCTACTGGTTACAACTATCCATCTAACCCAGTCTATGGTCCTATTGGTGTTCCTATGCCACACCAATATCATTCTCACATTAGCCAACAGTTACCTTTCCTTGCAACTCTGGATCTCCCAGACTTGTCTTGGTTAACTAATGATCCTATTTCTCATTCACCGGTTTGGCCAGTGATTCCAGCTAAACTTCCTTCTGATATTCCAAAGTTTGACGAAAACCCTGGCGAAGATACAAACAACCATGTGATGACTTTCCATTTGTGGTGTTCATCAAACTCCCTCATGGATGATTCTGTACGTTTGCATCTTTTCCAGCGAAATCTTACCGGTTCAGCAGAAAAGTGGTATATTGAACTACCACGTGCTTCTTTTCATGATTTCAATTCCCTTGCCATGTCTTTCCTCACACACTTTCAACTGCCTATTCGCTATGAGACAGGTACTGAAGTCTTGAACTCCCTTCGTCAAACTAACTCTGTGCATATCTCTGACCATATTCATGAGTGGAGGCGACGACGAAGGATGATCAAGGCAGTCATTCCTGACATGCTATTGGAAGAATGGTTTACTAAATCACTGTTACCCCCAATTGCTCGCGATGTTGCTATGGGTGGTGCGGTCACAGAGGAACAAGCCATCACTCGGGCTCAGTACTTAGATTTGGTTTATTCCCAATCTGGTACTTTGTATGATTTGCTTCCGAATGTTGCTCGAGCTAATACCGATCCTTCTAAGCCATCATCCTCGTCTCATGCAGATGGTGTTATCGGTTCCGTCAAAACTCAATATTTTTCCAAATCGACTACACCCTCCTCTACCTCCCCCCAAACTCAGAGCTATGAGGTGAATGCAGTTCAATCTTCCCCTTCACAACAATCCGGAGGTAAGAAGAAGACAAAGAATAAATCAAAAAACTAATAATGAACAACCCAAAAATCAAACACCTGCTATAGAAAAGTAACCACAATGGAAACTGAATTTCCCGTGTATCATTTGTGGTGACGATCACTACACTTGATATTTTCCACTTCGCAATGAAGTGGCCAAAATTTTCCAAGGGAAGTCACAACCCATTGTGCTTACTCAACCTTTTTCGCAGCAACAATCCATGGTTTCTCAAACCCCCTCTCTTGGGGGAAATTATATCGATCCTAAGGATGAGGCCTCGTCGAGTGCACATATTTATATGTTTAATGGGATCAATTTGACCACTCACTCTAAGACCTACGACACACCAGGTAACCCTGACAAAGGAAAAGACACTAACAATGTCGACACTTTACCGGATCCATCATCATCCTCTGTTAGTCTTCCATCAGTTAATCCTCCGTCTGGACCACTTCAGATTGAGAAACCCACGTTCGACTCTATCTTACGCCCTCCTAAGAGCACTATCCACAAAGCTACCTTTAATCCTAGTTCACGTGCTGCCCAAAACTACAACATTGTTGAAGATTTGGCTCAAGCACCGTGTGCTATGTCTATGTTAGAAGTTCTACAACACTGCCCCAGTCAACGTAGAATGCTCTTGACCACTCTTGGTGCTGTTGATTTTGAGTCATCCAATCAGATCATGTTTAACCTGGATAATTATGCGTCTCGACTCTCCCACCAACTTGCTTTCCAAGTTGATGTTGTTGTTCACAATAAACAAATCCATAGCACTATTCTGGATGAGGGAGCCTCAACTCGTGTCATGTCTTTAGCATGTTGGAAAGGTTTCAAATCACCATCACTCAACAAATCCCCAATGATGTTACGCACCTTCGATGGGAGAGGTTTTCATCCCCATGGGATTTTACAGTCCCTGCCCATCCAATTGGGCAGCAAAACTGTTACTGTTGATGTTGAGGTGGTCGATGCTCCCCTCGATTACAACTTTTTACTTGGAAGAAGTTTGTTTTATGCTATGACTGTTGTTGCATCGTCAGTTTTCTGATGTGTACAATTTCCTCACCAGGAAAAAATTGTCACTGTTGATTAGTTGGATTTCTACACAACCGATGCTCGCGCTCCCGCTGCCAACAATCTTCCTTTCTTGGGAGACCACAAGATCACGTATGAAAGCATTGGTGTTGGCTTACTGAAATATTCTAGCCTCATGGGTACCTTCCCTACACCACTTCCACCGATTACACATCACATTGCCATCGTCGATATGATTTCGACTGCGACTTATCAATCTTTGGAATCATCTGACCCTTGGATTGTACCTCATCCGTTGGAATTCAATGCGCTAAGTGACACCATGCCACTTAGTCCAGCCAAAATGTTATATGTTTCTACCCAATCCATTTCTCCCTCATTGGATGACCAATTTCTATTGGCACCTGACAGTTCCTCGATGCAATCACAGTTGAGTTCCTTGTCGTCTGCAATCTACTGCATTTCCCCAAATTTTCCTTCGGATGAATCTATTCCGGAAATGTTTCACATTGACAAGTTACCTCGGGATAATAACTGTCACCGATCCTCTTTTCTTCCCCCTCGTAAAGAAATTTGGGCATATATACTGTCTATATCCCCTCCTGGTGTTGATTTTTCATCATCTCCCATGATTCCAACTTCCGACAATTTGGATCCGGTAGTGGACATGGTGATTTCTTTGGTAGGATTATTGGAGCCTGATCTCCTTACTCCTATTACGGCCCTCGACATGTGTTCCTTCTCGAGTGATTATCTTCCATCCAACGAATATATCCTGGAGGCCATGAACACGTTTTATCCATTGACATGGTACCCTTCCAGAGTGTTATCCTCTTGGAAGCCATGATCCGGACGAAACCACGAGCATAATTTCTCTTCTCTATGGAAAGCTCATTAAAAAGTGAAACAGAGGCCTTGAGCATAGTTCTTTTCCTGTGTCAAGCTCGTTAAAAAATGAAACAGTCACCTCTCTTGAACCTTCTTTTCATCCACCCTTCTCCTTTTTCTCATCTACTAGAGAAATTGGTGATGACCTCAGAGCCGGTGAATGAATCGAAGCTTGGAGGGCATGTATCCATCCTTTTATGATATTTCTAGAGCTAAGCCACTAGTTGGGGGCATACCGAGCTTAGTCTTTGTTCTTTCTCGTGCTCGTAAATACATGAGAATGCATCCGGGTAGACTTTTATCTCTTTTTTGGACCTGTATGGATACACGAAAAAGGAACCCCCTGGAATCTCCTTTAAGCTCTTTTCAGACTCTCTAAACATGAAAAGATTTCCGAGTGATCTTGCTTCCTTTCCCACTCGTTAAACGGTTTGAAAGGGCGTCTTTCGAGTGATAATTTATCTCTTTTTTGGCCTCGCGAGACTAACATTACAAAAAAGGACAACATTGGAGTCATCTTTAAGTTCTTTTCAGACTCTCTAAAGATGAAAAGATTACCAAGCGACCTTGTTCTCTTCACGCTCATTAAAGTATTTGAAGAAAATGTCTGTTGAGCGATAGTTTATCTATTTTTCGATCTCGTCAGACTACTTTACAAAAAAGGAACTGAGAGAGTTCTCTTTTAAGTGTTTTTCCAAATTCTATAATCATGAAAAACCTTTGAGTTTTCTGTCTTTGGACTCACTAAACAAAACATCGACAGGCCCATATGGGATTGAACCCTTACTTCTTCCAGTTTGTTAAACAAAGGAAGAGGAATTGACCGAAGTTGAGTTATATCAAGCATGTGTTATCCTCCTCGAGCTCGTTAAATTAAAAAGAGGTACTCGTCTATTTGGATGGGGGAAAAAATTGAAAGAAGCAAGCCAAGCAGTTTTGTGAGAACATTACCAAGTAACTCTTAGAGTCACCCTTGAACACGACACTTTGTCTTTGCACACATTTCAATCCGCTGAACCTCTCCATTGAGTCAATCCTTTGAGTATCTGGGTCACCTGACGTAAGTCACATCATCCACTGCATCATCAAGTTTTGGTCCATGTCATGTTTCTGTTGTCGTGCCTCAGTGTTCAAGGGAAGTATCCGCCTCGAGAGTCAGCCATCACAGATATCTTGTCTCAATACCTATGTCAGTCCATGTTCATTTGATCTACCAATTACATCTCTGTGTCCATTTTGTGTCGTTGATGGGGGATACATCAAGGCCCTCCTTCGACGAGCCTATTCCTGTCGACTTCAACACATTATCCAAGAATTAGACTTAGAAACCAGTTAGTACTTTGGGACCTGCATGCCTTAATGGCAGGCCTCCTCACGTCCAACAGTGGGTTTATATCATTGACCTCTGATTAGATGATTCCACAGATTTTAGACTCCAGCTCATCCATTCACATTCGTTGGAATGTACTAGGGTACCTTGGGAATCATTGACATTAATGGTGATCTCCCTTGTGCTTGTTAACGGTTTACATCATTGACCAGTAATCAAGTGGTTTTTTCCATGTTTGACATCAGGACATCTATTCACATGGTTATATTCGTACTACATCGGGATCGGTAAGAAGACCCTAGGTTGAGTGATCACTTTGATATATACTTTGCCCAGGTTGTGATGGAGTTTCTCTTGAACAATGACACATATACTGTGACATAGATCCACTTTGTATTGGTCATGGCTATGTCTTGTCATCTCGTAGATCCACTGTGTATTCTTCATGGCTATGATTAGTTTAGGTCATATGAGTATATATCCACACTGTATCCTTGGTGGCTATACCTTTTATCAATACAATTATGGATCCGCAGTGTATTTTATGGCGGCCATACCTTGCAAGTCTTTATCACCCAAGCATAGGTATGCCTGCCTTGGGTTTGAAACATGTCATAATATTTGTTGGATGTCAGGTTCTTTGCGTCTATACCCTTGCTTGAAAGTCTACAAAGCATTTCAGTTATTAGTTCCTGTCTTCTAACTTCATACTTTGGGGGGCAATTTGTTACACATAAAAAATACTCACTTTGATAGTGTCGCAAGTGTTGTCATTGCAAAGGTCGCAAGTGTCGCATTTTGCTCACAAGTGTCGCAAGTGTCAGGGAAGCATACTGCCATGATGCCTATGTCGTGCCTGTAACCAACATCAAGAGGACACTTGGCACATGTCAAATACTTGATTTGGAAGAGGAGGAAAGGTTAACTGGGCTCATGAACCTTTTGCCATTTGAAAGCACCCCAAAACTGAGTTTTTGGAGGGGAACACTCCCCTATAACTATCCCAAGAGTGTTGGCACCCCCCCATAAGCCATCAGGGAGTGTTATAGCACTACATCAGCCCTTTTGCAGGAGTTCTCCTACCTTCAGGAGTGTTGGTGCTCCCCTATACACTACTAAGGAGCGCTACAGTGCTCTGATGGCCTTTTTGAGGGAACACTGCCTATTCTGGGTAGTAGTTAAGTTGTTGAGATGAATGGGGGAAGGATCCTTTCATTCTTAGAAGTTAGTTGGGTTCGAATCCTCAATCAAGCCATGATCTTAGGGAAGATCTCTAATTGGAGGAGGAAAATCCTCAACTCACCCCAAGGATATCTCAAGTTGTTGAGCCTCTCTAAGGCTATATAAGAAAGCTTTCTCATGGTGAAAGAGGACTGAAAAGGGAGAATCACACCAAACTTATGATCTTATAAGTGGTGTTGGAACATAGATATTTTGGAAGCAAGAGACCTATGATCTCATAGGAAGAAATCAGTGAAGCTATCATCATTCGGATCGTGGATCTTTTGAGCAAGGGATAGACAAGGAGGACTTGACAAAACTGTTGTAATTCATCTATGGCTGTAAGCAATGTTTTGTCCTCATTAATATAATTTGCTTGGCATGTTTCTTTCTAATTTGTGTCCAATCTCACATGAATTTGTTTGTTTAGTAGATAGACCTATTTTGGACTAATCTTGATAGAGTAGGAAGTAGTCATACTTTGTTTGTCTACAGGGCTTATCGAGGAGCGAAAGATTGGAGCTCAACTCAGAGCGTGCAGGGACAAACACTGGTAAAAGGCACTTCTTTTCTCCTTCCTCCTCACACACTAGTCCACCTAGATCTAAAAGGAAGTCAGTGACCATGATAAGCACTTTCTGTCTTAGAGTTAAGAGTTTAGCTCTTTGAGGAGATCTACCTGTCCGCAGGGAGATTTTCCTTCAATAGCTCAGCCCCATATATTTCAAAATATTCTATGGAAATTTTCTGCCAATAATTTTCCAACCAAATTTTGAAATGGGGGAGAGCCTTAAGGAGTGCAAAGGTGATATTTTCCCTGTCGGAGAAATTATGAATAGAGAAATAACCTTCTAGCAAATTTAACCATTTTTCCAGGGCATCCACATCTATTTGTCCTTTGAATATGGGAATATCGAATTTAACTTGTACATTGAAAGGAGAGGTTCCTCCAATTGATTGTTTGATGAATACATGTCTGTTGTTATTGACGGGTGTTGAAGGACATGGGAAAAATTCTCCATCATTTCATCCCTTTGTCGCGTGAGAGATTTCTCAAGAAACAGATTAGTAGAATCTTCTGCTCCATCATTATTTTTTTCTTACACCATGGAGGGATTATTGGGCATGCGAGAGAGATTTTCCTCAAGAGAGACAATATTGAGACCCAAATTTCTATAGTCAGACCTCATTGGGGACGTGCACTGAAAAAAACCGATCAGGAGCAACTTGCTTTGATACCATTGATCCGGATTATTTTCGGAACAAAATGAGAGAGGAGATATAACACATAAATATACAAAGATATTGCAAGAGAGAAAATAATATAACAGATATATATCAAATATATAACAAACGACATAGATATACAGTAATACAAAATTTCTATTAATGAGCGAAATGTACAAAACTGTAGAAATACAAAGTGAAAGACTCGCTAGAATGGTGGCAGCTTATCTCTGAGGAGAGATGTGAGGGTTACTCACATTCAAAAGGATATGATTGTTACAATGAGGCTCCAAGTCCTTTTTAACATAAATAAAATCCAAAACCCCAACCCCGGAATATGAAAATCCAACAGTTTTGTGGACCCCGTATAGGGTAGTTTGGTGTATTAACTTCCCAAGGGCGTAACTTTGGCATACGATCTCCGTTTGGGGCGCTTGATAGCTCATTGGAAAGGTATCAACGAGGATATTAATTTTGGGGGCTCAATCAGATCCTTTGACTATAATTGAAGTGATAAATCCCAAAATAACTTCATTTAGTCCTTCAAAATGGCCTAAACATTTAGGAACCAAAACATTTCCAAGCATAGTAAGTTGCCAAAAAATTGTTTTGAGCTAGTTGGAATAGGTGGGTGGCCACTGGCCACCAATATCCACATGGGTCACATGCATGTGATATTTTATTTATAACATTCTTCACCACCTCTACATATCATTTCTCCATGGTCCAATGCAACCCAATGATATATGGACATAGTGTCTAGCTAGGAGGTTTCTAAAGCTTATCATCTCTGTCATTTGGATTCCAAGATAATCTATAACAAATATCCATATCCTATTTAGCTACTGCCTAGCTCTAATCTCGTTGGTATTTTTGTGGAATAATCCAAAAAATTTCCCCCAAAAATACTTGATACTCACCTTTGAGATACTTTTTATGTTGTGTTGTGTTTCCTCCCTCAATGAGGCTCTTGATTCAAATTATGATGAGAATGAAATGAAGGAAGAGATATAAAAATGAAACACATAGAGATATTGCAACAAACATAGTAATACAATTAAAGTTAGATTCTATTGATGAATGGAATACAAAAGACTGTAAATTGCAAAGCATGCAAAATAGTTAGAATGGTGGTAGCTTATCCCCGAATAAAGAGTTGTGTCGTCTACACGCATTCAAAACAAGTTGATTAAAAAGAGGTAGGAATGGAATTTTAACATAAGGAATCAATGAGAAAACCTCAAACATCCAAAACCCTAACCCCAAAAGATGAGATGCCAAAAGGTTTGTGGGCCCCGATGTGGTTAGTTGATACATCAACTTCCCCTAGGTGAAAATTTTGCATATGAGCTCTATTTGGGGTGCTTGATGTCCCATAATAAATGTATATTCAAGAAGTACGCATTCCTAATGACCCATTATTTTCCTTTAGATATATACTAGGCACTGTCATACGAAATAAACATCCTTGAGGGCCTCAAAGCGACCTCGAATGTTTGGGACCCAAAAAAATGCAAAAAAATTTCCAAGATGTGGAACCATTTAGAATTAGTGGAATAGGTGGGTGCCCACTAATATCCACTTGGATAAATCCTCCCCTTTAGGAAGAAATGGTCCCTATTGCATTAATTTCCTCCATCATATGTAGAAACTTATCTTGAATCTAACTCCTGGTGATCCACTTCCATTGGTGAAGAAGTTTCCCTGCTTTGATGACCCAATGGAGTTGGATGTTCTATTGGAAATTGAACTTTGTCTTGGTGTCCATGATCTTATCAAATTTATCCTACTCAATGTATTCAATATTGAGTTTTGTAGGGGCCAAGTGATCAACCATGTCCGAAGTGTCTAGCAGAGGTGAAAAATGTGGTCGAAGCAGTTCTACATTAAATGCTTAATTCAAAATAATTCTCACCCACAACCGTGGTGATCATGTGGGTGGAGCTTCTAGTGGGGTAATGTGAGGAATTATTTCTACAAATGAAACCATAAATTATATTCCACTTTAAACTTGTGTGGTACCCGATGTTGATCATTGTGTTGCTTGTACATAGTGTTGGCTTTCTGCAAAATAACATGAACTTGTTGTTGGATGTGTTGGATCCTGTTAGGACCACACGATGTACCTTTTTGCTCACACTTTTTGCTACCTTTGCACCCTTGTTTCATTCACATTTAAACTCACATTATCACCTTACCCTATCTTTCCAAAGGTATACAATGTCTCTTCTCTTTACTATATGTTTAATCTGTTTTGCATATAATTTTACATTACTCTCGTACTTAACCATTGATCAGAAATGTATAAGTGATGAAACAGTTCAAACTGCAGATTAACATTGAGGCATGTTGCTGAAACAGTAAAGCACGCAAATCCTGTGGCTGAAACAGTCTCTGGACTACGATGCTGAAACAACAACTCACACAGAATGATCCGGATTATTTTCGGCACGAAATGAGAGCGGAGATATAACATAGAAATATTCAAAGATATTTCAAGAGAGACAACAATATAACAGAGATATAGCAGAAATATAACAAGAGTCACAGATATATAGTAATACACGATTTCTATTAATGAAATAAATGTACAAAGACTGTAAAAGTGTAGAGTGAAAGACTTGCTAGAATGGTGGTAGCTTATCTCTGAGAAGAGATGTGATGGCTACTCGCATTCGCAAGAAGATGATTACAATGAGGCTCTCAAGGCCTTTTTACAATAAAGTGGAATTCCAAAAACCCTAGACATACAAAAACCTAACCCTAGGAGATGAAGCGCCAAAAGTCATGTGGGCCCCGTTTGGGTAAGTTGGTGCATCAACTTCCCGGGGTTGTAACTTTTGCATACGATCTCTGTTTTAGGCGTGTGATAGCTCGTTGGAAAGGTATCATCGAGGAGATTTATTTTGGGGGATCAATCATGCCTTTATATATCATTGAGAACATCGATCTTGAAAAACCTTCATTTAGGCCCTCAAAATGGCCCCGAAAGTTCAAACCTGCTAAAAATAGTAAATTGCCAAAATTGCCAGAAAGTTGTTTTAAGCTAGTTGGAAAAGGTGGGTGGCCATTGATATCCACCTAGATCAATCCTCCCTCCTTAGGAAGAAATGGTATCCATTGCGTTGAGTTCCTGGGGGAGAGGGAAAAACATTTGTTGAATCTGCATCTTGGTGAGCTGCTTGTCTTGCTGGAGACGTCGCGTTGCTCAGTTTGTGGAAATTTTTCATGAACTTGTTGCGGTTGAGGCTGCTCAAAAAGTCACAATACATGAGAGGACGATGTGCAGAAGGAATATTTTCACTTTCCTGCGGCCTTGTTGACCTGTTTCTGTTGGATAGAAGGTGCTTGGGGCAAGGTTGTAGTGGTTGCAGTGTCCTTTTGTTCTCCTTTTGAACAGATTGTGAAGAAGTTGAATTTTGCAGTATGACATACTACCTTGTGGCACTTTTTAGGTGGAACAGTAGTCGGAACTACCTCTGGTATTCTGTAGAGATGACCCCCCAAAGTAACAATGACACTATGGGGTCGAGACTCATAAACATCATGGCCTCTCCACATATGTGGTTGGCCCAAGAGAACATCACAGACATCCAGTGGGGCAACATCACATAATACCTCATCCTTGAAGGGTTGGATGCCATATGACAATCGACACTGTTGGTTGACACGGAGATCTCGTCCTTGCCAAAGCCACCCGATGTTGTATGGATGTGGGTGTGGTGTTGTCGACAATCCCAACTGTTTAACGACCTTTGTTGAGATGAGGTTCGTCTGGCTTCCGCTATCAACAATAAAATGCAGCGAGGTCCTCTTCACCCACATCTGTGAATGAAAAAGGCGCTCCCCCTCTTCAAGATCTGTTTCTTCTTCTGGTTGAAGTGCTGCAGTCGTGACAATAGCAGTGGAGTTTGCGTCTATGATCTGTCCTTTACCATTATTTTCAGAATTAGATTCTGAATCAGGGTTCGTCTCCTTCTCTTTGATCTCGACCACCAATGACTGTTTTGAGTGACATTCATCGGTGTTGTGCCAGGGGATTTTGTGGAAATCGCACCATTTTCCAGTGTCCTTCTTTGTCTTCCCGTGACCCTTCTTTTCATGTGGACTTTCAGGACACTGTTTGTTAGGGGTGTCTTTGTCATACTTTGGTTGTTGTGGATTTGTAGAAACAAAATCCCATTTGTTCTGGTGCTTAAATTTCTGCTCGATTTTAATAGCATATCGATAGGCAGTACCGACTGATGAGATGTCTAGAAAATCCATTTCAGTTTGGATGTATCTATGTAGAGCCCCATAGTATTTTAGAACCAAATGTCGTTCAGAGTCTTTGATACCCAACTTGATGTGCAAGGTATGGAAGGTATTGGTGAACTCCAGAACTGCTTGGCCCCTCTCTTGCTGCAGTGTGGTCCATCTCATGTACTGGTCCTCATAGTTGCCAACAGGGTAATACTGTTCTTTTACCGCATCCACAAAAAAATCCCAAGTGGGATCGACCCCATATATTCCAGACTCCTCTATGGAACTTTGCTCCCAATAAGTTTCCCACCAATGTTTGACATGAGGGAGAGCTTTAAGGAGTGCAAAGGTGATCTTTTCTTTGTCAGAAAAATTGTGAATAGAGAAATAACCTTCCAGCAGAGTTAACCATTTTTCTAGGGCTTCTACATTTATCTGTCCTTCAAATACATGAATATCAAAATTAACTTGTACCTTGAAAGGCGAGGTGCCTCCAAAGTGGCCACTTGATGAAGATGCGCCTGATGCTATCGGAAGACATTGAAGGATGTGGGCAAAATTCTCCATCATTTCGTCTCTTTGTCGCGTGAGAGCTTGCTCAAGCAACAGATTGATAGGATCCTCTGCTTCGTCGTTTTTCTTTTCTTCCGCCATTGAGGGTTTCTTGGGCGTGTGAGAGAAATTGTCTTCAAGAGAGACAAGCTTGAGACCCAACTTGCTATACTCAGACCTCGTTGGGGACATGCACTGAAAAAAACGATCAAGAGAAACCTGCTCTGATACCACTGATATAGATTATTTTCGACACGAAATGAGAGCGGAGATATAACACAGAAATATTCAGAGATATTACAAGAAAGACAAAAATGTAACATATATATAGCGGAAATATAACAAGAGTCACAGATATACAGTAATACACAATTTCTATTAATGAAATAAATGTACAAAGACTGTAAAAGTGCAGAGTGAAAGACTCGCTAGAATGGTGGTAGCTTATCTCTGAGAAGAGATGTGATGGCTACTCGCATTCGCAAGAAGATGATTACAATGAGGCTCTCAAGGCCTTTTTAAAATAAACCAGAATGCCAAAAACCCTAGACATCCAAAAACCTAACCCTAGGAGATGAAGTGCCAAAAGTCATGTGGGCCCCGTTTGGGTAAGTTGGTGCATCAACTTCCCGGGGTCGTAACTTTTGCATACGATCTTYGTTTTAGGCGTGTGATAGCTCGTTGGAAAGGTATCATCGAGGATATTCATTGTGAGGGATCAATCATGCCTTAAAGTATCATTGAGAGCCTCTATGTCAAAAAACCTTAATTTAGGCCCTCAAAATGGCCCCGGAAGTTAAAACCTACTAAAAATAGTAAATTGCCAAAATTGCCAGAAAGTTGTTTTGAGCCAAAAAGGTGGGTGGCCACCGATATCCACCTGGATCATAGAAGAAGCTTTTACACAGTCCTTGGCCTACAATGCTGAAACAACAACTCACACAGAAGAAGTTGTTACACAGTCCGTGGTCTACGATGCTGAAACAACAACTCACACAGAAGAAGTTGTTACACCCTCTGTGGTCTACGATGTTGAAACAAAAACCCAAATATGTTATATTGACCACAACATCTGCACCTTGAGCCAGCATTAACCATCGCCACTTCCCGAGACCAAGTTGCTGAAATAGTCAGAACGCAAATCCCCTGGCTGAAACAGCCTGCGATTTGCGATGCTAAAACAACATACAACAACAGTAACAAGAAGACAAATAAAGAATTTGTTACTCCAGCCGGAACAACAACACCTCACTCAACACCTTTTCAATTCTTGTAATATCATTCTGTTACGAGAGACTAGGACATCCTATTCTAGTATAGAGATTTGACCTGACTAAGAATAGGACTCTGATGTACACCTGTAATGTGTTGATCAAATTGTATCGAAGGGATTATCCTCTTTAAATAAAAGGAAATCATCATTAGAGAGGACCTTCTTTTGGCTAAGAAAGGATTTACAGAGAGGGACGTGTTTTACTTCAGACATTGTAATATGATACAGTTGACAGATGAATAAAAGTTTGTTCTGAGTATTTCTCTCTAGTTCCTTTCGTTTTAGGGTAATCTTGTGAGAAGGGAGGGCCCACCTTCTTCACAAGATTCACCCATTAGCTTTGTAGTGTGTTAGTGTTATTTCTGTTCATGCCTTGATTAAATCCTATTTTTTTGAAACACTACTTTACTGAACTCTTCTTTACTAATTGTTACATTGTTTCATATGATTCATGCTTGGGTAATTGTTAATCATTCTAGTTATCAATCCTTCTTGGTGAATTTATGAAAGTGTGCTAATCGGAAATAGATGTTGAAGATTCCTGCTTGGGGAATAGGGTCCTATTCTATGTTAGTTAGCCTTCGGTGTGTGTCAATTATTTCAATTAGTAATGAGTTCATGAAAGTGTGCTAATCGGAAACAGGTGTTGAAGATTCCTGCTTGGGGAATAGAGTCTTGTTCTCTGTTAAGAGGTAGTTAGTCTTCAGTGTGTGTCAATCATTTCAAATAGCAATGAGTTCATAAAAGTGTGGTGATCGGAAACAGGTGTTGCAGATTCTTGCTTGGGGAATAGGGTCTTGTTCTCTGGTTACAGAATAGTTGGTCTTTCCTTTTGCAGTATCTTGAAAGATTTCTTTTCCTAGGTTGTTATTTTCTTAATGTAATCTAGGATTCTTTGGACAATTATTTCCTTAAACATTGAACTCTACAATAGGTAGATTGCTTTCCTGTAATTCAAGTTAGAACTTCAGTTTGTTCAAGGAAAAGTGTGATTAATATGTTTTTACTACAACTCTAGGTTGCTTTTGAAGTTAAGCATATACAGTGTGTGATTACCTTTGAAATAAACATACTTCACTGGGTTGCCAATTTATGTAGCACTTGATTGTTTAGTTAAATAAGCAATTATAGTGATCAACATTTTGGTGCCATTGCCGGGGAAGGTAATTATAGATTTCAAAAGAAATTATGATTTTTCAAATACAAAGATTTCATGAGAGGACATGGAGAACCCAAAGACACTGACCCTATAGGTGGCAGGGGTAGAGGAAGAGGAGTAAGAAAGACTTATATTGACGAGATTATATCAAAGTCTGAATATGCTGCTCAACGACCAAACTCTCGGAAACCAAAATCCAAAACTTCATTTCAAGAAAAATTTGAGACGGGGAAAGAAGTTTGGAGTCCTAAGACAGTCGAGAAACCAGCAGGAAACATTGAGGACAGAGCAAGCGTAGCAGGGGAGCAGACAGAAGAAAACATGGATGAGTACAATGAAGAATTGCATCATGAAGAACAGGCAGGTCCTGAAGGAGAGGTAAATGATGAAAACTCTTTCTCCACATTAGGATTTCCTATTGGTGATCTTCCTAGAAGGGTATCTCCCATGAAGAACATTCCACTCTCAACACTAACTAACTTTCATGGTTTGTCTTCAAAAGATCCCGATGAATTCCTTTTTGAGTTTGATATATTATGCAGAAGTTATGATTACATTTCCAATGCTAAAAAATTAAAGCTATTTCCAACAACATTGAAAGGAAATGCACTAAGATGGTTCATGAGTTTTGGAGGCCATGTAATCACAACATGGGACCAAATGAAACAAAAATTCCTGAATAAATACCAGGAATATTGCCGAATAAGAGAAAAAAGGGAAGAACTATTTAAGATGATGTAGAAAGAGGATGAAAATCTGGAGGACTTTGTAGAAAGGCTACAATATAATCTACAAAGATCCAGTCACCCCAATGTAAGTAAAGATATTCTTAAAACTATATTATTAAAAGGAGTAAGGGATGACTGTCTAGATATGTTGAATATGCTTGGAAAAGGGGATATATCTAAGGAATCATACAATGAAATTGTTAACCTATGTAAAATATGCTCAAGAGGAGCTTCAAGAAATAGATCAAATAACAGGGACACCACATTTTCAAGAGTCCAAAAATCAACCAGTGGGGAAGCAACAAGAGCTGAAATAGGTAATTTACTTGAAGGTTTTAAAACTGAAATGTTAAGCTCTTTTGCCTCACAAATTGACACCCTACGGATTCAAAAGAAGCAAGCAGAAGAAGCAACAACTTTATCCATCTTTTGTTCTAAATGCAGAGACAAGCACCCACAAAGGGAATGTCCATTGGACAAAAAGCCAATATGCACCATCTATGATAAAGATCATGAAACTCAACAATGTCCTTCTTTACCAGGTATCAAGGCAGCACTACAACCAACTGATGAAGAAGCCAAAGTTGTCTATCTGTTGACACAGAGAAGGAAATGGAAACCACGGGGACAAGGTATGAATCCTAATATGCCATTTACATCTTCTAATCGTTGGAATAACTATCCTTATTTCAATCAAATGAATTACCCTCCCTATAATCAAATGCAATACCTAAATCAAATGAATTGCCCACCCATGCAACAAACTAACCCACCCTTTGTTGATCCATCAATGTGAACTCCTTGGCCTCCACAACAACAACAACCATATCTGAACCAATGGAATCCAAATTGGAGAGGAAAACAACCCCCATTCCCAAACCAATTACCTCAATCACAATTTTTGCAACCACTCTCCTTACCATCAGGTACTCCACCAAACAATCAGATAATGAGGCCCCAACTACCTGTACAACCTAACCCTAACCCCAATAATAAAGCTGTGAAGTGCATTAATATTCATAACCAGCCTACAATTTCCCTTCTCCCTGCGCAATGCAACGATATTCATTTACAATTTGGGAGAATAGTAGAACCTATCATAGCTGATGTTACCTCTTCTGATAAAGAGGAAACAAAGGAGAATGATGTACCTGAAGAGGTACAATCATCCTCTAACAATGCTCCTGAAACAACAAAACCACCATTTCCTTAGCGTTTATCTTTGACTAAAACGCCTGAGCCACCGACTTTTAATCTTCTAGGGGAATTACAAAATCTTTATGTCAAAATTCCTCTACTACAAGCACTCCGAGATGTACCAATTTATGCCAGGACTATGTGAGACATTTGTGTTAAGAAACCTGGTAGGAAAATTAAGGATCCCCTCACAGTCCATGTT
>ML778650.1:863373-875275 GCA_009831015.1 Picea engelmannii | reverse complement strand
CCGTCTCAGTACAAATTGGAAAAATGATAATCCCTCGAGTCCTGGTAGACTTAGGTGTCGCTATCAATATTATGACTCTGGAAACCTCACAACTGTTACAACTGCAGAATGAAATCAGAGACACCCCAACTATCCTAGAATTATATGACCGTTCCACAATCAAACCGGAGGGTGTCATTGAAGACCTAATTATCTCAGTGGAATCCTGGAATTATCCAGCTAACTTTGTGGTATTACAACCTAAAACAAAATTGGGGGGGCACCCTCTAATTTTGGGTAGGTCTTGGCTAGCCACAATAGATGCTTTTATCAGCTGTAGATCAGGTTCAATGACAATTTCCAACAGTTATGAGACTAAACAGCTTACCCTCTACCCTCACGCTACACCCCTGATTAATAATGATAATTATGTATGGGTAGACTTTGATGATCAGCTTACTCAACCCATCTTGACTATCGGACAAGCTCTAAGCCTTAAAGACGCCATTGAGGATGAAGTAATTAATAATTTTATTTGTGAACCCTCCGTGACTCCAGAAACTCACAACTATCTAGCTACACTTTTGGAGTCAGATAATTAGGAAAACCTTGACTCTGAAAACCCACCTCAAACATCTGCCACCATCTCTTCTAAAAGCATACTAGTCGAAATTGAACCTGGCAAAACACTGAACATAAACCCCAATCTGACAGATGCTGAAACACAACAATTAATGAAGTTACTTTTTGAACATAAAGAAGCATTCACTTGGGACTATATAGATATGAAAGGAATATCTCCTGAATTATGTACTCATCATATATATATCAAGGAAGATTGTCGACCGATCTGCCAATCTCAACGACGAATGAACCCTAATTTAAGAGAAATCCTTAAAGAAGAACTTCAAAAATTGCTCAATGCAGGGTTAATATATCCTATATCAGACAGTGAATGGGTGTCCCCATTGGTAATAGTTCCTAAGAAAAATGGAAAATGGAGAGTATGTGTGGACTACAGAGCCTTAAATAAAGCAACTCAAAAATATCACTTTCCATTATCATTCATTGATCAGGTGTTAAATAGTTTGTTAGGGAAGAAATTTTTCTCATTTTTAGATGGTTCCAGTGGGTATAATCAGATCAAAATTGCACCTCAAGATCAAGATAAGACCACTTTTACTAGCCCTTGGGGAACTTTTGCTTATAGATTTCTCCCATTTGGACTATGTAATGCACCAGCAACCTTTCAAAGAGAAGTTATAGGAATATTCTCTGATATGCTTAATGACTCTATGGAAATTTTTATGGATGACTTTACCCTGTATGGTGTTTCTTTTCAGGAAGCACTACAAAACCTTGAGAAATTTCTTAAACGATGTATACAAGCCCACCTCTCCTTAAGTACATAAAAATGTCATATGATGATGAGTGAAGGAATAGTGCTTGGACATTTTATTTCATCTCAAGGAATCTGGGTGGACCCATCTAAGATACAAGTCATTAAAGATCTTCCTACTCCCAAAACCCAAACAAAGGTAAGAAGTTTTCTAGGACATGCTAGATACTATAGAAGATTTATCAATTTTTTTTCCAAAATAGCTTCTCCCCTATTTGTGTTACTGATGAAAAATGCTGAATTCAAATGGACTAATTCTTGCCAGGAAGAATTTAATACACTTAAACATCAGTTATCTACAGCTCTTATTCTTAGAGGACCTGATTGGACACTTCCCTTTCATATATCCTCTGATGCTTTAGATATTGCAATAGGAGTTGTCTTAGGACAAGAACAAAATCATCTCCCTTATGCTATTTACTTCATTAGCAAGAATATGACTCCTGCTGAACTCAATTATACAGTTACTGAAAATGAATTCTTAGCAGTTATCTATGCTATTAATAAATTTAGACATTACATCACTGGCTACTATAGTCTTGTCCATACTGATCACTCAGCTATCAAATATCTAATGAACAAACCTATCACAAATGCTCGAGTCACCAGATGGTTACTATTATTGCAAGAATTTGATATTACAATTGTATATAGACCAGGAAAAGAAAATGTAGTTGCTGATTTCCTTTCTCGGTTAACACCTGATGATGATACCCCAGTAGATGATTCCTTCCCTGATGAATATCTATTTGCAGTATCTTCTCACTCACCTTGGTATGCAGGCATCGCTAACTACTTGGTTGCAGGGAAGTTACCACCACACCTATCCCACCGAGAGAAAAGAAGAATCATTCAACAAAGTGCTCGATATAGCTGGATAAGTGGGTGTCTTTTCCACACAGGACTTGATCAAGAAATCCAAAGGTGCATTAGAGAAGATGAGGTTTATGACCTACTAAAATCTTCTCATGATGGCCCTTGTGGAGGGAATTTTGCTGATAAAAGAACAACACATAAAATTCTCAAGATGGGGTATTATTGGCCCTCACTTTTTAAAGATGCAAAGAAATATGTCTGGGCCTGTGATATCTGCCAAAGAGTGGGCCAACCTAATCATAGAGATGAAATTCCATTAAACCCTCAGATAATACTTGAACCATTCGAAATATGGGCCTTAGACTTTATAGGACCCATTAACCCCCCATCCAGTCAAAAAGTTTACATAGTGGTCTGCACAGATTATATGACCAAGTGGGTGGAAGCTAAGGCACTCCATAGAGCAATTGAAGAAACAGTTCTAGATTTCCTATTTGAAGACATCTTCATCAGATTTGGAGTGCCAAGAGAATTAGTTACAGATGGAGGACCTCCTTTCACTTCTCATGGTTTTAAAGCCACCCTTCAAAAATATCATATTCAGCATAGAATCACTACAGCATACCACCCCCAAGCCAATGGACAGGTGGAAAGCACAAATAAAGTAATAGAATACATTCTCACAAAAATAGTGAAGGAAAACAGAAAGGACTGGTCTCACAGGCTCCCTGAAGCATTATGGGCCTACAGAACTACATGGAGAAATACTACATGATTCTCTCCCTCTGAATTAGTTTATGGAAAAAGTGTTGTCTTTCCTATGGAATTTGAAATCAAAACCTTAAGGACTGCTTTAGCTGTCAACCTTGATTTGACCGATGCACAGACAACCAGGTTGCAACAGCTTAATGAATTGGATGAGAAAAGACTAGATGCCATTCATCAGACAACTATGATTCAACAACAAAGATCAAAATGGCATGACAAAACCATCAAGCATAAGCAATTCCAAAAACGTAATTGGGCCCTACTGTATGACTCTCAGTTTAAAGAATTTCAAGGGAAACTACATACAAGATGGCTTGGACCCTACGAAGTAGACACTGTTTTCCCCCATGGAACAGTAAGGCTCCTCACAATCGATGACTCTAAAACATCGTTACTTGTAATTGGTCATCGGCTCCGTCTGTACCAGCGCCCTATTTCCAAATAATATTTTAAGGCTACATGTGTGGCAGACTCTCATTACCTCTTTTTAGAGGGGGATCCTACCCCTCATTGCAATTAATTATTTTAATTTAATTTCTTTAGTATTAGATTAGATTTTTTTTACTAATAATCCCTGTCAAGAAATACCATGTTACAATTGATTTTTGCAGATTCTTGATCAAAGCACAGGCCTACTAAGAAAGGACAATCCTACTTCAAGAAGAGGCAAAGCTTCCCCATTTCTAAAACACCATTGTTCAACAATTTTTTTTATCTTTATCCATTGCTGAAACACCACTGTTCAACAACTTTTTGACTTTCTCCATTGTTGAAACACCACTGCCCGCAATTGTTCACATTTTTCTCCCATTGCTGAAACACCACTGTATAACAATCTTCCACATTTTCCCCCATTGCTGAAACACCACTATTCAACAATCTTCCACATTTTCCCCATTGCCGAAACACCACTGTTCAACAATCTTTCGCCATTTTCCCATTGCCGAAACACCACTGTTCTGCAATTCTTCACATTTTCCCATTGCCAAAACACCATTGTTCAACAATTCTTCACATTTTCCCATTGACGAAACAACACCATTCAACAATTGTTTCTCCCTTCTTTCTATGGCTAAAACACCACTTCCTCAACAATATTCTGCAACATCACTCTTAAGCAAACATTTCTCTATTCTTCCTATGGCTGAAACACCAACTTTTCAGCATTCTCTGTCAATAAGCTTTTGTGCTCTCATACTACATTTTGTCCTTCCAGCAAAAAAATCCGTGATACAATTCCCCTAACAAATCAAAAGTCTCCACCACAGCCACTGCAGAACTATTATGGACATGCACTATATTTTGTTTGAAGTATGAATCAAAAGGTAAAGGTGAGGTATGTAAATTTTATGTAAATACAATTAAGCTATAGTTAATGAGAAGATTCCAAATCATTATTACCACTCATGTAAAATAATTATTAGCTTCACTTGAAGGGGGGGGAGGAAATATCGAACTTTTATACTATCATTTCACACGAATCAACCACCGTCATTCCTTTTTTTTACCATCCTTTCGTTTGTTTCACCACCATTTGCATACCTTCACCCGAAAAACTCACTCTGCACAGAAGCAGTTACTCGACTCTTTGACGCTGCATTTTACTAAGTTGTTAGCTATGGGAGGCCTTGTTATACGGTACGAACCCGACACGACAACCCTGTTAGAACTGTATCCAGAAGTCTATCAAATTTTTCTACAGGCAGGATGGCTCGGTTATTTTCAAAGGATCCAGGGATTTGATCTACAACAGGTTCTGCAATTTGCTCAAAATCTCCAGGAATATCATTCCATTGTTCAAGGGGTTTGGATTCCAGTTACAGAAGAGGATATAGCACAGGTTTCGAGTCTCTCTACCAATGGAATTCACTTGTTCAACTGCAAACATGTCATCCTTAATGCCCAGCAGGATTTCCTCTTGCCAGGGGAACAAATTGAACCTAAAGGTCGGGGTGTCCGAATTAGCTCGTTGCCAACTCCATGGCCGAAAGTTGAAATTTTTTTCAAGCACTACCTTACCTATGAAGGCCGATACCAGGTAGTCTACCAGTCCAATTTTGTCTTGTTGTCTCATTTATGACATGCTAGATTGGTGAACATTCCTTATTGTCTGCTCGGATGTCTTAAGAATATGTCGCACTACTGTAAAAAGGCTAAAGATCCCGCCCTTTCACTCACCCATCACCATCTCGTGCAACTACTTATCCAAAAGGGTTTTTCCCAACAACCCCCCCCCCTAAACAACCCACCCATAGACCCCCAAGAAGCTATTGAACTTCCTAAAAATCTTCAGGAACAACAACCACAAAACCCTCCAGACCCTTCGGAAATACCTAATAGTTCGCCTATAGACCCAATCAATCCAATTAACCCCCCTACCATACCAAGCCTGCCCCACATTTTACCAGAATCATCCACTCCTTCCCTTCATATTCTTAGTGATGATTCTGAACTAGACAATTCTCCCTGTCCCATCATTGAGGAAAATCCCCACGCAAACGAAAGCAAATTCCTTTCTTTCCGCCCTTTTTACAAAAAAAATGAACAAGGGCATCAACAAGGGTAGCCACTACTGCCACTTCCCTAAACCCCCAACCCATCCAACTAAAACCTCGTGCATCTCCAACCTCCCAAATTCGAGAATCTTTACCTATTCCACCCATGGGCACTGAAACACAAGAACCAGATGCCCAGTGTGTTGCGACATCATCCGTTTCAAATCAAGTAGATGAAACACAAGAACCATCTACTCATTTAGTAGCTGAACCACAAGAACCAACTACCCATTTGTTAGTTGAACCACAAGAACTAGCTACCCATTTAGTAGCTGAAACACAAGAACCAACTACTCATTCAGTAGCTGAACCACAAGAACCAGCTACCCATTTAGTAGCTGAAACACAAGAACCAACTACTCATTCAGTAGCTGAACCACAAGAACTGGCTACCCATTCAGTAGCTAAAACACAAGAACCAGCTACCCATTTAGTAGCTGAAACACAAGAACCAGGTACTCATTTAGTAGCTGAAACACAAAAACCAGCTATAGCTGTCACACAAGAACTAGCTACAACTGAAACACAAGAACCATATGCTGATATTGATACCGAGACATAGGAATCAGATGCTCAGGGTGTTGCAACATTACTTTCTTTACATCAAGAAGCTGAAACATAAGAATCAGTTGTCGATCCTATAGCTACTCCAAAAGAACCAGCTAGTGCAGTTGTGACTGCTACACAAGAACCAATCACCCCGCAGCCAGAACCAACAATGGCCTCTGTCTTACAAGAAAATGATTTCCTAAGGTCTGAACTGGAAGCCTACAAGCAAGATCTAGCCATGGCAAAGGAAGCCTATAAGAAGGAACTTAAATTATACACCCTAGCTCGCATAGCAACCATGGCAGAGGGAACTACAACAGAGAATTCGTGTAGAGAGTATATGTGCAGTCAATGTGGGGACATCTATTATCAAGCAGGATACAAATTAATTCAAATTCCAATGCCAGAATCTTCCCCTGCACCTACGACTTTTACAGTCAAAGAAGAAAAACCTGTTGTTACACAAGAACCAGCAGGACCTTCCAAAATTAAAATTGAGCCCTGCCCTACAATAATTCCCAAATATGAAGCCCCTGCTTTTGTTAATAAAGCTGTACAAACACTGCCTATTGATGAATATACCCCTCTTAGCCATATCAATACCCACACCTTTGTGGAACAAGCCACTCAAACCCTACCTCAACTTACCACTTGCAACGCTGAAACACAAACTCAGCCATGGGATGAGTAGGCAATAATAGACAAATGGAAAAAAGAGTTTGTTGTTACACAGGCCAAAAGCCTACAGGAACAAAGACAAATCTGGATAAACCATATCTATTCAAACTGGGAAGCTTTGGAGCAAACACGCCACGAATCTCATGCCCTTAAGAAACATAATAAAGAGCTAAAAGGCAGATTTCTCCTGATATCTGACTTGGCACAAAAGTTATTGGCTGCAAGGAAACCATCCTGCAACTACTCTTTGTTCCTCATGGAACAACTTACATGGTTTCAGATCAAATCAATCAAACAAGGTAGACCCCATGCAGTGTTATATCCAACAGATTTTGTTAAAACTTTTGCATAAGCCTCTACTATGGATCAACGCCTCCTCTGTGAGGCATATTTTCATAATGAGTCCATCCTTGAGAACCGACAGCTTAACCTTAACCCTCTTGTCGGTGACATCTAGATTCGGGCACTCACCTCCTTCGTCAACAATCAGATTATATGGTAGGATGACTTCCTAGATACCAAGCATAATGAGGATAACCGCCTTCTCTGGATACGACAGAACCACAAAATGTTGCCACCTTTGTTACAGAGTATTATTAGTTTTTGAAGAAACCATGGATGACTCAACACATTCAGCAACTACAGACATCAGTGTTTCAGGAGTGTCAACAGTTCATTAAATCCACAGATATTGTTGCACTACAAGAAAATAATATGTTTTGGCAACAATCTACTGGGAAAAGACAAGAACACAATCCCTTCAGCCCCACTAATCTTGAGATAGCAATCTCCAGGGTACCTAGCTACATCAAGTGTGTTCAGAAATGTGTTGAAAGCTGGATAGGGTATCGGTTTCATTTTCCTATCCTCTGGATGCCAGCAGAGAAATATCAAATTCATTATAAGTTTCCCAAGAAGGCCGAAACAACAGCTTGGAAAAGGTTACAATGCATTCAAAGGTTCAGAGCTCCAATAGATAACACCTTCCACAGCTACTGCTTGAGTAACTTGCACGCTTAGAGTCGGTATCTAGATTCTGATTCAGAGTGAAGTTGCTTGAGGACATGAAACATTTTAAGTTGGGGGGGATGTTAGGACCACAAAATGTACCTTTTTTCTCACACTTTTTTCTACCTTTACACCCTTGTTTCACTCACATTTAAACT
Source organism: Picea engelmannii (assembly GCA_009831015.1). NCBI lineage: Eukaryota > Viridiplantae > Streptophyta > Pinopsida > Pinales > Pinaceae > Picea > Picea engelmannii. The sequence goes on along the minus strand of ML778650.1, from coordinate 867,365 downwards.
CACATTATCACCTTACTCTATCTTTCCAAAGGTATACAACGTCTCTTCTCTTTACTATATGTTTAATCTGTTTTGCATATAATTTTACATTACTCTCGTACTTAACCGTTGATCAGAAATGTATAAGTGTTGAAACAGTTCAAACTGTAGATTAGCATTGAGGCCTATTGCTAAAACAGTAAAGCATGCAAACCCTATGGTTGAAACAGTCTGTGGACTATGATGTTGAAACAACAAATCACACAGAAGAAGTTGTTACACAGTCTGTGGCCTACAATGTTGAAACAACAACTCACACAGAAGAAGTTGTTACACAGTCCGTGGTCCACGATGCTAAAACAACAACTCACACAGAAGAAGCTGTTACACCCTCCATGGTCTATGATGTTGAAACAACAACCCAAAGTTGTTACATTGACCACAACAGCCACACCTTGAGCTAACATTAACCATCGCCGCTGCCTGAGACCAAGTTGCTGAAATAGTCAGAATGAAATCTCGTGGCTGAAACAACCCACGATTTGCGATGCTGAAACAACATACAATAGTAGTAACAAGAAGACAAATAAAGAAGTTGTTACTCCAGCCGCAACAACAACACCTCACTTAGCACCTTTTCAATTCTTGTAATAGCATTCTGTTATGGAAGACTAGGACATCCTATTCCAGTATAGAGATTTGACCTGACTAAGAATAGGAATCAGATGTACACCTGTAATGTGTTGATCAAATTGTATCAAAGGGATTATCCTCTTTAAATAAGAGGAAATCATCATTAGAGAGGACCTTCTTTTGGCTAAGAAAGGATTTACAGACAGGGACGTGTTTTACTTCAGACATTGTAATATGATACAATTGACAGATGAATAAAAGTTTGTTCTGAGTATTTCTCTCTAGTTCCTTTCGTTTCATGGGAATCTTGTGAGAAGGGAGGGCCCGCCTTCTTCACAAGATTCACCCATTAGCTTTTTAGTGTGTTAGTTTTATTTCTGTTCATGCCTTGATTAAATCCTATTTTGCTGAAACACTACTTTACTGAACTCTGTTTTGTTGAAACACTACTTTACTGAACTCTACTTTACTGATTGTTACATTGTTTTCATATGATTCATGCTTGGGTAATTTTTAATCATTCTAGTTATCAATCCTTCTTGGTGAATTTATGAAAGTGTGCTAATCGGAAACAGGTGTTGAAGATTCCTGCTTGGGGAATAGGGTCATGTTCTCTGTTAGTTAGCCTTCGGTGTGTGTCAATTATTTCAATTAGTAACAAGTTCATGAAAGTGTGCTAATCGGAAATAGGTGTTGAAGATTCCTTCTTGGGGAATAAGGTATTGTTCTCTGTTAAGAGGTAGTTAGTCTTTAGTGTTTGTCAATCATTTCAAATATCAATGAGTTCATAAAAGTGTGGTGATCGGAAACAGGTGTTGAATATTCCTGCTTGGGGAATAGGGTCTTGTTCTCTGGTTACAGAATAGTTGGTCTTTCCTTTTGCAGTATCTTGAAAGATTTATTTTCCTAGGTTGTTATTTTCTTAATGTAATCCAGGATTCTTTGGACAATTATTTCCTTAAACATTGAACTCTGCAATAGGTAGATTGCTTTCCTGTAATTGAAGTTAGACCTTCAGTTTGTTCAAGGCAAAGTGTGATTAATATGTTTTTACTACAACTCTAGGATGCTTTTGACTTGAGCATATATAGTGTGTGATTACCTTTGAAATAAACAGACTTCCCTGGGTTGACAATTTATGTAGCACTTGATTGTTTAGTTAAATAAGCAATTATAGTGACCAACAGATCCATTCAAAAAATTTGGCTAATCGATCAATATGAGTCTGATCATAGGAGGAATCATATTGTGCAAATGAAATGGGAAGATCTACATCAATGAGGGCCAATGGGAACCCCAAGAACACCTGAAAAAGGGTTGTGCCCAATAGAGTTGTGGAGGAATCTGTTGTAGCTATGTTGAACATAAGGAAGGATCTCACCCCATGTGCGTGGATGTTTGGAATTGTACATCCTCAGGAAATGAAAAATTATCCTATTAACTACCTCTATTTTTCCATTAGTATGTGGGTGGAAGGAAGTCAATTTGGTTAGGTTTGTTTCCATCATCGACCAGAGGCTGAACCAGAAAGTACTTAGGAACATGTTGTCTCAATGTAAAATAATCATCTAGGGGAGCCCAAAATGAACACAAACATGCTCAAATAAGATCTTGGTAGTGGAATTATCTATGATACTCTTCTTACATGGTATCAAAACTTCCATCTTAGAGAATCGATGAATTACCATGAAGACACAATCATTACCATGATTGGTTGAAGGTAGACTGAACATGTAATCCATGGAGATGGACTCCCAAGGCCTACCATGAGTAGGAAGAGGGGTGTATAGATCTTATTTTTGAATGGAGGGTTTGGAAATGGCATAGGAAATGAAATATCTGATATAATTTCTAACATCTTATTGAAGCTTCGACCAATTTAATTTTTTTCTCAATAATTCCACTGTTTTTTCCACACCAAAGTGTCCTACCACCCAACTATAATGAGCTTCCCAAATTATCTTTGCATGCTCACTTGAAGGAACATAGAGATTTATTAGGTGGCATAACATTCCATCCTGGAGATGAAAGTATGGAATTGGTTCTCCTATGTTCAATGTCTAATAGGTAGCAGCAAAGTCAGAGTCACTATTGTATAATTGTGGCCACCTATAGGTCTAATTCCCACATGAGTTAAGAATCGTGGCTAGCACCAAAAATAGGTGTCAAATGAGGAATTATGAAACATGGTTGGTATTTTCCTTCTTGTACTTGATGTTCAAGTGGAATTGTTGCAGGTATGTGGATCACTTATGATGGTGGTAATTCTATAACTTTTCTTGTTTTTGCATGAAATGCAGAGGCTCATGATTAGTGTGGATGATCATTTCCTTTCCCAAAATGTAATGCTTCCACTGTTGGTGTTCCTGCACAATGGAGTACATATATTTGTCGTAGGTTGGGTATCTATGAAAAAAATCAGATAGTGTTTCACTGTGATAGGCCATTAGATTCCCATACTAAGTGATGACTTCACTAATAGAATAATCTAAAGCATTTGCCTCATTCTAAAATGGTTGTTGTAGGTCAAGAAGAATAAGGATTGGTGCTAAGAAAAGGTGGAATTTAAAATCCTTGAATGAATTACGTTGTGATGCATTCCAAACAAAATTGGCCTTGGCTCCACCTGTTATAACCCTATAATTTATAGGATCAACTGGTGACTGAAATTTTTTATCCTTTTATTATTTTGGTTGCCAAATGATTTTTCATTCTGCAAATAATTTGAGAAAAAAAGAAAAACAAAAAAAAGAAAAAGAAGAAGAAAAGAAAGAAAAAGAATAAAAGAGGGCATAAAAGAAATTGGATAAAGCCCCATGCAATAGAAATGACTTGGTTCATACAGTTTAAACATGGCCAAGTCCTTTTAAATTGATGTTTATAGGAGTAGTGAATAAGCTTGGCTAAACTGTTTAATCTTAGCCAAGCGAATTAGGTTAGTTAGGGAATAAATTTGACCAAACTGCCTAATCTTGGTCAAATAACCCTAGGATAGAGTAATTTCTTATTCCAACAGTTTAATCTGGGCTAAATGTCATAGGTAATTAGGTTAGAGCATAGGGTAGTTTGCTTTATTTCAATAAAACGGGTAGGATGATCGATATTGAACCATATCTTTGATGTTTTAAAGGTTTGATGTCTAACCCCCATGGTGATAAAAACAGAGAAAGCTCGGGCGAAATCCACATAATGCACTTATCCTAGGTTTTGGAGAAAATATGACTTTGTTCTCACAGAGTAAAGATAGTGCATAGATGAGCGGCTGAGATGTTGGCACTGAGATCTACGATTGACAAGCTTTTCCAGACCCCCCCCCCCCTACCGTTCTACCTTTAATGGCAGGGGGGGTCCGAAATCATGTATAAAGAAGGCGCACATCT
>ML778650.1:853023-863287 GCA_009831015.1 Picea engelmannii | reverse complement strand
ATGATGGGGGGGGGGTCCGGAATGTTGGTTAAACATCGAGCTCAGATCTACGGTCTAGCGGTGGCTGCACTGATGGATGGATGACGGTGTTTTTCGGACCCCCTTGACCAGTCTGTTTTTAACAGTTGGGGGGGGGGGGGTCCGGAATGGAGTGATTTTCTGGTGGGCCCTTTTTCTCTACGTGGCAGGAATCCATTGGTCCAAACTCCCACCGCTTACCATTTTCTGACATACCCCCATCACCCCATGACATCATTTTCCACCTTTTTCCCCTAAGGGTCACGTCTCATAACTTTGTCAGTCCATTTCCCCCTGTTCACCTGTTACAAGTCCTCTCACCATGGTCACTCCCAAATAAACACCCACCATGTCACCCGGTCATATTCATCATTCATTGTTACCTACCATCTCATGCTCCAAAGGACCAATTGGCAATTTACTACTGGCTAACTTATCCGTTAGCTTGCTGATCTGTCCCTCGCACCCAATGGGTATCCGTTTGCTCAAAACTACCTTTTTCCCTTCATTCTCCCATTGTTTACTATGTCGTCTCACCAGAAAATATTTTTCCCGTCGCACCAGAGCATAGTTTCCCTGTTTTCTCTCCGTTTTAGTCAACCGTCCAAAACCACTGTCATCCCCACTAACGTCTGTTTGACTTTCAGGTATTTTCATAGTGATGGCACCAAAATCAAAGAAAACAGAAGCCAAGGAAAATCCTTTCCTCCCGCCTCCTGTCGACCTCGACAGGATCCATTTGGCCAACAAAGATCATTTAATCGCAAACACCAGGTGTGAATTTGACTTCGCAGATTTGTAGTCATTGCTCAAAGAGGTTTTCTGAGATCAGAGCGATGAAATTGAGCTCTGGGAGTCCAACCTTCCTTATCTTTTCTCCCAGGTCCACCATTTCCTTGCGTTCGCCCTCAAGTGTTAGGCTCATTAACTCCCCAACCAGAGAGCCATAGTATCTTCATCAGGAGAAACCTTGTTCTTCATCACACTAGAGGCCATTGATCAGATGATGCAGATACCAAGAACCAAATCCCTCTCCCCTTTCAATCTCGAAGTCATCAAGGAACTATACCAAAAACTATCATTCCATCAGAGAGCCCATATTTTCGAGCTTTTCCTCCCTCAGGCTGATCAGTTCCCCAAGACAAATCCCTCGTACCCTTCCTCCCTATTCTCAGTAAAGGGAAACCAAGTCATCTCATCGCTCTATGCTCTACTTGGGTATTTTTCTGACCAATGGGTGGACGAACCCATATTGGGTTTCTTGTCAATTTTCTCCGTGGAAGAAAGACCTACCACTCAGTTCGATTACAACACTTTCCTGGCAAACAGTATTCATGAACAACTTTCAAATTTCGCCATAGAGAGCATGTTCCGGTATTCCTGAATACTGGCCTACATGTTCACTTTTTTTCAAGCGGACATATTCTCCTTTTCAATGCAGAAGATGGACAAGGATGGGAGGCTGCAGGTGGTAACAGCTTGGACTTCATTACTCAGACAAAATTCTACAGAATTCAACTTCAAACAATTTATCGAGCAATTCTACCATCCAGTGGTGAGCATGCTCAGTGGCAGACCCAAACCGAGAATAAATGAGGAGATTCAGAGGATATTACACCTCTCAGACCTGGAAAAGACTGGAGATTGGTATCTTTACCAAAATCACACCGAGATCAGAGTATATGGATGCGAGTTGGATCCATACAAATTTCCCAAGTATCTACCTGTGAGGATATTTTCCCTGGAATATATAAGGCAAATGATTAACTCAAATTACATACATTTTGTGTCTCTAAAAAAGAAACAACAACTTAAAATTAAAGGGAAAATAGGGTCTTTCATCTGCAATAGCCGAGGTGCCAGGGAGGAAGCATACAGACTATTGAAAGAAGTGAAGTTTTTTGTTAGTTTCATTTGGAACTATGATCCATGCGGGATAATTTCTGAGATGAGGATTAAAAACAAAAATGTCCCATACGTTCATACACCCAAGCCTGAGATAGAGAATCTCGCAAATCAAACAGAATGGGAGCCGAGCACTCTGGTCAAGATAGACTAGCAAGACCCTTCGATCATCATCTCACAGACTACTGCACCACAGGTTCCCAAAGAGAAAAGATCCAGGAAGGATACTTCACCTTCCGTCACAGAAGTCTTGGCTGAAGATTTCCAATTACACACCAAAAGGCCAAAAGCCAGTCACACACCTGACACGGCAGGTGAAAAGGGAATCCAATCCACTAAAACCATGAAAGATGATCGGTCACTTCTTAGCACAACTAGCAAGCAGATCATGTCTACATTTTTTCCTAAGATGCCCACGAGTACTCCACTAGTCGACCAACCGAGTAAAGTAGGACCAAAATTGAGTATTTTTTAGAAGTATGATGTGATCAAAAAGAATAATCAGACGCTAACCAACAATACATATGCTCAATTTTGGAAACAGAATTCAACTGCACAGCATAGACTATTGTCTGCATTCAATACAGAAAATAGTAGAATGCACATGGCATTTCTACAAGCACAGGTGTCAGATCTAAAAGAAATCACTGATTACAAAAGGGCAACATTCGAGTTTCATACTAGGGATGTGCATCCTGCTGATCAAATGGATATGCATAGGCAAACTGGAGAAATGATTTTCTCCACATTGGAAAATGCTTCTACTGTGGCCACTAAATTACAGGTATCTCTGAGCAATGTCCAGACACAGATGAAATTAGAAAAGATATCATCCTTTGCAAAGGATAATAGAATTAAGAAGTTGGAAGAATTGGTCCTCAAGATCGGGTATGACACCTCAAATGTGAAAGCAGTTGAGGAGATGCTTAAAAAGAAAAATGATGATATAGCCTCTTTGAGGAAACAATTGAAACTACCACCAACAGAATATGCACAGGCAAAGGATATAGTTGAGATAGAAGGGGAAAAGGATGAGATTCTCAAATTGATCATGGAGCAGAATGCACAGTTGAAATAGATGGAAGAAGAACTGGAAAGGCTATTGAAGGAGAAGGAACAATCAAAGCCTATGGAGGTCATTCCATTGAGTGCAGTTCCACTCATAGGAGTAAGCACAACATCTGCAGCAGAAATTCCCTTAGCAACTCCACTGACAGCTCTGGAGAAGACAGTAGAACTGGAAAAATCCATGGAAGAAATGAATTTGCAAGAAACAGAGATTAGCAGACTTAAAAAGGAGGTTGAGAACCTTCAGGAACTCAAGTCTTCTTACCAAGCCAGCTACTCCAAGGAGAAACAAACATCAGACAAGCTCAAACGGGAATTGCAACAGCTTCAAAACGAAACAGTGGCAGGAAAAACACTTGCTGAGGTCAAGGAAAATGTCTGGATGGATATCACCAAATCTATAAATGAAATATGGCCTATGGTACAAATCATGTTCGAGTAGAACGAACTGGTGCAATGAAGCAAGTAGGTGATTGAAAAGATAAGAGGAGAATTAAGAGAGATTCCCACAGAAGCCACTGAGATCATTAAATTCCTGAATTCAAAAACCAGAGAAGAGTTAGAGGATTTGAAAATTGAAGATAGGACATAAACCATCCTCGAGGTCAAGAGGGTCCTGACCAAGAGAGGATTGATGATACAACTGGAGGAAAAGGTCCAGGCTATGGACATAGGAGTGCAAATATTTTTTAGCAAAATTGAAGCTCTGCAGAAGAAAGGCCTCCCTGGCTTAAGGGTCATAAATGACAAGTTCATGACACTTTCTGATTCTAAAAAGAAATTAGCCACCATGGATAAAGATAGTTCGAAATTATCGGGAATACAGGGAAGTATCACGGGAAAGGCATTCTTAGAAGCTTTCTAGTGAGACATCAACATACAACACAAGATCCACTACGTTTTCATCATCAAGCCAACTTTTTCCAAGTATACAGAGATGGATGAAGTATACCAAATATTGCTCAAAGTCAGCGTTCCCAGTAACCTTCGATGGGAAGAGTTATGCAATCTGATCGAGTAGGAGATGAGGTGTCCAAGCCCAGTCAGCTATCCAATCAAATGAGGTCATGTAGAGGACTCACCAATGGTTTACCCCAGAAATCAGCATGAAGTTTCAACACATCATCAAATAGTTCCTGAATTTTTGTATCTTGTTGAGTTAGTTAGCTAAAATTAGAATTGCCACATCTAGATCTTTAATGATAGGATCGTATAGAATTTTTTATTATAAATACTTCAAACTTTGAAGTATCGAGGGTTGATCTTTATGCCCTGTAAGCTAGAAAGAATGTAATTTTTATCAAGAGATCTTCTAGTAATACAAAGAGACGTTTCACAGGATTCTCGCGTGTTATTCATTGGTGATGTTTTCCTTTCTATGTTGAATGTTTTTCTCCCTGAGTTGTCATATTGTTTTCTAATCTAAATCTTTTAAAAGTAGCACATGTTGCAGTATTTATCTTTGTATACCCTGTTTCCGGCTTTGAAAGATCTAAATGTTTATCTTTCTGATATTACAGTGAAGAAATTCTTAAATGCTTCTTTACTTTAATTGATATTCTCATCCTCTCTGCTATTCATCACTTTACTACTAAAGAATCCAATGAATGCATTATCTTTCCCTGTGAAAAGAATCTTTTAATTTATGTTTAGATTTCTATCTTTATAATACAGACCCCATAGCCCAACGGAGGTGCAAAAACCTTTTCATCCAACTTAACAAAAACAAAACAAACCACTCAATCTTATTTTTTTTTTACCTAGCCTAATATCTCGAAGTTAAAACATAGCTAAATCATACAGAGAGATCCCTCTCTGAAACTGGTAGGGCTAGATTCTAGTTTCAAAGTGGTTGGATAAAGTTACCTCTAGTAAATTTCTTCTTCTCTGACAACCTCTGGGAATTTATAGAGCATTAACATAGTGGTGACTCCACTGGGGAGCTGAGCAAACATTCAACCCCACATTTTCTTTTTCCCTAAAATAAAATTTTGTTTCTGAAAAAATTATAAATCTAAGAAATAAATAATGTTCAGAGGTTGTTAAATGCTTGTACATAGTAATTTTGGATTCATAAAAATAAAAATTTAAAAATATGGCTCCTAAAAGAGCTTATACTCGATCCCACCCAGACTTGGAACCTGCGATAGCGACTGATAATCCAGAATAGTTACTCAGAAAGAAGACCTTTGCAGAAGGTTCAGGGAGTCGTAGTCCCCTTCACAGGTCCCCTTCTCTTCTAGAGGAACTTGTTGCCCTTCAAGATCTCGACTTTGACACCCTTTTTGAACAAAGCCTATTTAGAACAAAATTTGATAGCTTTGTGACTGAAACCATTTTATATCCAACCTTCCTACAACCCCGGACCCCCGAAATACTATCTCCCACTGTAAAACCTCAAACCGCTCACTCTGTGCTAGCTAGTCCCTCATCCTCCTCATTTCCTTCCACCGCCCCACCTATCATTCAGGTTGTTGGGCCACCCCCTCCACCTATCATGGAGGCCAGATATGCTCCCTTGGTGTTGTTTGCACCTTTACATGACATACCCCAGGACTATCAAATGAGACTCCCACATTTTGATGGTACAGGGCCCTTGAACGCACACCAACACGTTGATAAAATGAATGACTATTTTGACTTGCAGGAAGTGGATGAAGCTAGCATTAAAATGATAATTTTTGCGTAGAGTCTGACTGGAGACGTTAATAAATGGTACAAAGGCTTACATGCTGCTTCAGTGGTCGACCTTACAACGTTTCAAAGAATTTTTCTGGATAGATGGGAGGTAAAGAAAAACCCTCTCCAGATCTTTTCAGAATACAAAAACATCAGAAGCAATCAAGGAGAGAAAATATAAGACTATTGCGCCTGCTTCAACAATATGTACAATGCTATTCCAGCTGATATTAAACCCCCACAAGGTTTGGCATTGATAAAATTCCCTGACGGTTTCGACATTGATATGTTGTATCAATTAAGGGAAAGAAACTTCTGTTGGAAGGTTTACAGCTGGGAGTAAGCTTGTCATTGATGGCAAGAACAACGATGGCAAAAATCAGCATGATCAACAACGCAGTGATAATGGAAGAAGAGTGACTGTCAAAACTGTTTGTGGACAAGAAGAACACACAGAAGAGGAGGACAGATCTTAGGCATCAGATATGAGTGTAAGATCCGACCATCGTTGGATTAGGGAGAACCTGCCCGCTCATTAAAGAGAACGAAGTGGTGAAATCGTGAAGTGACGAAATTGTGAAGCGACGAAATCGCGAAGTGACGAAATCGCGAAGTGATGAAATCGCGAAGTGACGAAATCGCGAAGTGACGAAGTCGCAAGGCTGAAGAAATCGTGAAGTGGTGAAATCTTGAAGTGAAGAAATCGCGAGAATATCTGGGCCATAGGATCTGGGGTATCTATGAAGGCTCAATAGCCATTAGATATGGTGAAGCTGCAAGGTGGATAATTCCAAGAGTCATCCAACTCTCCAAAATTGTGAAGGAATCATGGTCGTCCATCGGGGATAGTCATGGACCGTTAATCAAGAGGACACATGATGAAATATCAGAGCACCACAAAGACTCCATTTTAGAGTTTCGCAGGTCATGAAATCCAAAGGAAAGAGGTTCAAACTCATGATATATGAGATCACAAAAAGATCTTGACCATCAGATCACCAAGGATTCTGGACCATTGATCTAAGCTCCATCTCAGAGCTTCGCCTATCGCTACTTGGAGTGACGAGAACCTCCATCACAGGAATCGCGAGATGTGAATTCACGATAAGATATGGACTATCAATTCACCAAGAACATGAACCATCGATCTGAGCTCCATCTTGGAGCTTCACCTATCGTGACTTGGAGTGACAAGAACCTCCATCACAGGAATTACGAGATGTGAATTCACGATAAGATCTGGACCGTCAATTCACCAAGAATGTGGACCGTCGATATGAGCTCCATCTTGGAGATTCGCCTATCGTGACTTGGAGTGATGAGAACCTCCATCACTGGAACAACGAGATGCGATATCGCGAAAAGATATAGACCGTTGATTCATCGAGATCGTGGACCGTCGATCAAGGTCGATGAAGATCATGAGTTCACAACGCCTTTTTAGCACACCCTGTGGTCACCGCATGTGGTCACGTGGAGGAAGGACCTAGTACAGATGAGCTCCACCTCAGAATTTCAGGGATCACGTCTGGGAGTGTCGAGACACTGGATCATACGAATGCTGAAATACTGAAAAGGTGAATTGTCGATGTAAATGGTGGTCACCATCTATGGTCACATAGAGGAGGGAGCTAGAGCAGCCAAGCTCCTTTTCAAAGATTCTGACATGGAGACTCAAGATGTCTCATCACGGAATCTTCGAATTGCGAAAGTGCGAAATGGGTAAATAATGACAATACCCTTCACAGTTAATCCAATGATGGAGGTGAACATGAGCATGATCGGAGGGATAATGTTGATCCTCACAATGTAACTGCTAGAAACCATTGATGGTTTCTACCAGACGATGTGAAGAGACTTTTTTGTGATTTCCAGAGGATCTGAAGAGTTACAAGGAATCTGCGAGTGGAATGAAGATGATTTGTGAAGAAAATTGATAGCTGGATGAGGGTTGGAGCTCATAACTGAAATAGAAAGGATATGCTCGACTATGCTAGAGAAGACGAAGAGTCTCAACTACTAGAGAGGCTAAGGAATCTCAGCATAACACCCAGTGATGTTGAACGTGTGGGAAAACTGCCAGAGAAGTTGAAGAGTTACCATGATGATCAGATATAACACTTGAGTTGTGGAGGATATTGGCATAGGGTGAGCATGTAGAGGAATGGCGAATATTTCATGCACAAGGAGCACAGAGAATATAAGTATGCATAACAAAGAAGAGATGGGGGTTGTTGTTTTTGGTGTAGCTGTGATTTTCGTTGTTGAAGGTGATTCATGTGTGAAGAAGGAGGGGAGTGCAGTAGCTGAATTTAACAGAAGAGGAACTGTGCAGTGAATGGACATGGCGCACAGAGCATAAAAAGCAGAAGAACAGACAACGCAAGTCATGTGTGCAGGAAGGCAGTGAGGCAGACAGAGCAACAAAATGCAACATAACAGTGATGAGTCTGGTAAGCCATTGTTGAACATTATATCACTGTAATGAGTTTCAGTAGAAAGGATTTATAAAATAGGGTGGTAGGGAGGTGCTAGGGAGGACTGTTGTCCTTAGAGGTTCAAGTGGGTGCTTGAACATAGGGAGTTGTAGCTTCCTTCTAGTTGGTGCTAGAGAAACCAGGGTGTTGGTGCTTCCTTCTAGTTGGTGCTAGAGAAACTAGGGAGTTGTAGCTTCCTTCTAGTGGGTGCTAGAGAAAACAGAGAATTGGTGCTCTCAGCAAGTTGCATCTTGCAAAAATAGAGGTTGTAGCCTCACAATGAGTTGGTGTTCATATGTATGATAATGTAAATAATGTAGATAATACTTATCATATAAAGAAGAAAAGGTTTTTACCCTGTATGGGTTTCCTCGAGAAATATCTGTCTCTATGTTTATCATATATGTGACTGATGCTGAATGTGTCATTGTTTATATCCATGCATTATTGTGATCATCATTGAGTTCCTTGTAAATATTTTTAAAAGAAGCATAATTGTTTAAGCATGGTAACAACTGATTCACCCCCCCTCTCAGTTGTTCGACAACTCCACCACCCTGGAGGACATGCAGAAAAGAGCAATAAGTGTAGAGGCCAAACTACTGGCGAAAATGGCACGACAGAGGACGAAGAGGAGAGTAACGATTAAAGAGGAACCTTCCACATCTTCTTCTAACGCCAAAATGGATTCCTTAGCTAGATCAATGGAAAGGATGACAAAGAGACTTAATGTAGCTGAAAGAAATCCTCCTAGAGAAAACCAACCTTCTCCACAAATTTGGAATCCTAACTTCAGAAGGAATCCTCCTCAAATCAAGCAGAGGGATCCTAGGGATCAAAGAGAACAGAGAGGTCCTGATCAATAGATCAGACCACCCCTACAGGAAAATTATGCTGATGAAGGTGAGGAGGTGATTGAAGAATTAGAGGACACACACATAAACCTCATGGGCATTCATGATAATGAAGCCATTTTCCTTACTCAGGAAGAGAAATAATTTTTCCTTCTTTCTCAAACAGAGGTGAGTGAGGAAGCCAAAGAGACCAAACAACAGGCATTTGAAAATGCCATTATGGAGGTACACAGGTAGTACAATCTGCAAAATAAAAAGACAGATGAAAATTCCCCAAAAAAGGTAATTGAAACAAAGAAAACAGTCAAAACCAAGAAAGCTCCCGAGACTTCTAACAAGAAGATCCCCGAGAAAGGTAATGATGAAACTCTAGAAAAAAGAAACCCTACCATTTTACAAATATCAATGCAGACTGAGGTTTCATCAACCAATCGACCAAGTACTTCTGCTCAGAAAACTATGGTGGACAAGTCAGAATTGCTGAGCCAAAGTAGAGCACCTACTCCTTTCAGCCTCGAAGGAGAATTTTCCAAAGTGAAAATTCCCATTCCCCTTTCCGAGTTGATGAGTAAGAACGCTTACCGATCTCAAGTGATCAAAGCACTGAGCATTGAGCCTGATATAGGTACGGAGGCCTTAACCATTGGATCTGTGAATCATTTGGATACGGTAAATATTACCGATGATCAACCTGAACTCCTGTTTGGCCTTGAAGTTGATGGTCAAACTGACACTGGTGTTGTCGCCCCTTTTTACATCAGCCTTAATATACACGACCTAATTCTACACAATTCTATGTTAGATTCGGGTGCTTCCCATAACCTAATGCCTAAAGCAATGATCGAAAAACTGGACTCGAGGTCACCAGACCTCACAAGGATTTACACTCTTTTGACTCCAGCAAATTCAAATGTATCGGGTTGATCAAGGACTTATGTATCACCCTAGTTCAGATTCCAGCATAAATCATGGTTATGGATGTTGTGGTCGCAGATATTCCCCCGAAATATGGTATGTTTTTGTCCAGGTCTTGGGGGGCCAAGTTGAAAGGAACTTTGCAATTGGATATGTCATATGCCACCATCCCAGTATTTGAACAACAGAGAAGACTGTACATAGAGACTGTTAAGAACCAAACATCAATATAGCATATAAAAACCTCAGCAAAAGTACTCAACGCCTTGAAAAAGAGATAATTTCAGATAATAAGCCTCTTCGAGGGGGCAACCTCCTTTTACCCCACTTAAATGTTCAAGTACAAGA
>ML778650.1:752101-822281 GCA_009831015.1 Picea engelmannii | reverse complement strand
GGGGGGGGGGGGGGGGGGTCCAGAATGTTGGTTAAACATCGCGCTCAAATCTACATTCCAGCGGCAGGCGCAATGATGGACGACTGACGGTGTTTTTTGGACCCCCCCGATCGGTCTGTTTTTAACGGTGGGGGGGGGTCCGGAATGGAGTGATTTTCTGGAGGGCCCTTTTTCTCTACGTGGCAAGAAACCATTGGTTCAGACTCCCACCGCTTACCATTTTTTGACATACCCCCATCACCCCATGACATCATTTTCCACCTTTTTCCCCTAAGGGTCACATCTCATAACTCTATCAATCCATTCCCCCTTGTTCACCCGTTACAATTCCTCTCACCATGGTCACTCCTCAATCAACACCCGCCACGTCACCTGGTTGTATTCATCATTCATTGTTACCTGCCATCTCACACTCCAAAGGACCCATTGGCAATTTATTACTAGCTAACTTATCCATTAGCTTGATGATCTGTCCCCCACGCCCAACGAGTATCCATTTGCTCAAAACTACCTTTTTCCCTTCATTCTCCCATTGTTTACTGTATCATCTCACCAGAGAATATTTTTCCCATCGCACCAGAGCATAGTTTCCCCATTTTCTCTCTGTTTCAGTCAACCGTCCAAAACCACTATCATCCCCACTAATGTTTGTTTGACTTGCAGGTATTTTCACAGTGATGGCGCCAAAATCAAAGAAAACAGAAGCTGAGGAAAATCCTTTCCTCCCGCCTCCTATCGACCTCGACAGGATCCATTTGGCCGACAAAGATCATTTAATCACAGAAACCAGGTGGGAATTTGACTTCGTATATTTGTAGTCATGGATCAAAGAGGTTTTCTTAGATCAAAGAGATGAAATTGGGCTTTGGGAGTCCAACCTTCCTTTGTATCTTTTCCCCCAGGTCCACCATTTCCATGAGTTTTCCCTCAAGTGTCAGGCTCATTACCTCCTCGACCAGAGAGCCATAGTCTCTTCATCAGGAGAAACCATATTCTTCATCACACTAGAGGCCATTGATCATATGATGCAGATACCAAGAACCGAATCCCTCTCCCCTTTCAATCTCAAAGTCATCACAGAGTTGTACCAAAAACTATCATTCCCTCAGAGAGCCCAGATTTTCGAGATTTTCCTCCCTCAGGCTGCTCAGTTCCCCAAGACAAATCCCCTGTACCCTTCCTCCCTATTCTCAATAAAGGGAAACCACGTCATCTCATCGCTCTATGCTCTGCTTGGGTATTTTTCCTACCAATGGGTGGACGAACCCATATTGGGTTTCTTGTCAATTTTCTTCACGAAAGAAAGACCTACCACTCAGTTCGATTAAAACACTTTCCTGGTGACCATTATTCATGAACAGTTTTCAAATTTCGCCACAGAGGGCATGTTCTAGTATTCCTCAATACTGGCCTACATGTTCACATTCTTTCAGGCATACAAATTCTCCTTTTCAATGTAGAAGATGGACAAGGATGGGAGGTCGCAGGTGGTAAAAACTTGGACTTCGTTACCAGACAAGATTCTACAGAATTCAGCTTCAAACAATTTATCGAGAAATTATACCATCTAGTTGTGAGCATGCTCAGTGGAAGACCTGAACCGAGAATAAATGAGGAGATTCAGAGGATCTTACACCTCTTAAACCTGGAAAATACTGGAGATTGGTATCTTTACCAAAATCACACCGAGATCAGAGTATATGGATGCGAGTTGGTTCCATACAAATTTCCCAAGTATCTACCCGTGAGGATATTTTCCCTGGAATATATAAGGAAAATGATTAACTCAGATGACATACATTTTGTGTCTCTGTAAAAGAAACAACAACTTAGAATTAAAGGGAAAATAAGGTCTTTCATCTGTTATAGTCGAGGCACTGGGGAGGAAGCAGATAGACTGTTGAAAGAAATGAAGTTTTTTGTTAGTTTCATTTGGCACTATGATCCATGCAGGATAATTTATGATATGAGGATTAAAAACAAAAATGTCCCATATGTTCATACACCCAAGCCTAAGATAGAGAAGTTCATGAATCAAACAAAATGGGAGTCGGACACTCTGGTCGAGATAGAATAGTAGGACCCTTCGGTCATCATCTCATAGATGACTACACCACAGGTTCCCAAAGAGAAAAGATCCAGGAAGGATACTTCACCTTCCGTCACAGAAGTCTCAGCTGAAGATTTCCAATTACACACCAAAAGGCCAAAATCCAGTCACACACCTTACACGACTGGTGAAAAGGGAATCCAATCCACTGAAACCATGAAATATGATCGGTCACTTCTTGGCACAAGTAGAAAGCAGACCATGTATACAGTTTTTCCTAAGAATCTCACCAGTACTCCACTAGTCGACCAACCGAGTAAAGTAGGACCAAAATTGAGTATTTTTGAGAAGTATGGCCTGATCAAAAAGAAAAATCAGACCCTGACCAACAGTACACATGCTCAATTTTGGAAACAAAATTCAACTGCACAGCACAAACTATTTTCTGCATTTGATACAGAAAAGGGTAGAATGCAAATGGCATTTTTGCAAGCACAGGTGCCAGATCCGAAAGCAATCACTGATTACAAAAGGGAAACATTCGAGTTTCATACTAGGGATGTGCATCCTGTTGATCAAATGGATCTGCATAGGCAAACTGGGGAAATGATTTTCTCCACAATGGCAAATGCTTCTACTGTGGCCACTAAATTACAGGTATCTTTGAGCAATTTCCAAACACAGCTGAAATTAGAAAAGATATCATCCTTTGCAAAGGATAATAGAATTAAGAAGTTGGAAGAATTGGTCTTCAAGATCGGGTATGACCCCTCAAATGTGAAAGAAGTTGAGGATATGCTTAAAAATAAAAATGTCGATATAGCCTCTCTGAGGAAATAGTTGAAATTGCCACCAATAGAAGATGCACAAGCAAAGGAGATAGTTGAGATAGAAGGGGAAAAGGATGTGATGCTCAAGTTGATCATGGAGCAGAATGAACAGTTGAAAGAGATGGAAGCAGAACTAGAAAGGATATTGAAGGAGAAGGAATAATCAAAGCTTATGGAGGTCATTTCATTGAGCGTAGTTCCACTCACAGGAGTAAGTACAACATCTGCAGTAGAAATTCCCTTAGCAACTCCATTGACAGCTCTAGAGAAGACAGTAGAACTGGAAAAATCCATGGAAGAGATGAATTTGCAACAGACAGAGATTAACAGACTTAAAAAGGAGGTTGAGAGCCTTCAGGAACTCAAGTCTTCTTACCAAGTCAGCTACTCCAAGGAGAAACAAACATTAGTCAAGCTCAAACAGGAATTGCAACAGCTTCAAAACCAAATAGTGGCAGGCAAAACACTTGTTGAGGTCAAGGAAAATGTCTGGATGGATATCACCAAATCCATAAATGAAATATGGCCTACGGTACAAGTCATGTTCGAGCAGAACGAACTGGTGAAAATAAGCAAGCAAACGATTGAAAAGATAAGAGGATAATTAGGAGAGATGCTCGCAGAATCCACTGAGATCATTAAATTCCTGAATTCAAAAACCAGAGAAGAGTTAGAGGATTTGAAAATTGAAGATAGGACAAAAACCATCCTCGAGGTCAAGAGGGTCCTAACCAAGAGAGGATTGATGATACAACTGGATGAAATGGTCTAGGCTATGGACATAGGAGTGCAAATTTTTTTCAACAAAAATGAAGCTCTGCAGAAGAAAGGCCTCCCTGGCTTAAGGGTCATAAATGACAAGGTAATAACACTTTCTAATTATAAAAATGAATTAGCCACCGTGACTAAACATAGTTCAAAATTCTTGGGAATACAGGGCAGTATCACGGGCAAGGCATTATTAGAACCTTTCCAGTCAGACATCATCATACATCACGAGATCCAGTACATTTTCATCATCAAGCCAACTTTTTCCAAGTATACAGAGATAGATGAAGTATACCGAAGATTGCTTAAAGTCAGTGTTCCCAGTAACCTTCGATGGGAAGAGTTATGCAATCTGATCGAGTAGGAGATGAGGTGTCCAAGCCCAGTTAACTATCCAATCAAATGAGGTCGTGCAGAGGACTCACCAACAGTTTACCCTAGAAATCAGCATGAAGTTTCAACACATCATCAAACAGTTCCTGAATTTTTGTATCTTGTTGAGTTAGTTAGCTAAAATTAGAACTGCCACGTCTTGATCTTTAATGACAGGATCGTATGTAATTTTTTATTATAAATACTTCAAACTTTGAAGTACTGAGGGTTGATCTTTACGTCCTGAAATCTAGAAAAACTATAATTTTGATCAAGATATCTTCCAGTAATACAAAGAGACATTTCACAGGATTCTCACGTGTTATTCATTGGTGATGTTTTCCTTTCTATGTTGAATGTTTTTCTCCCTCAGTTGTCATATTGTTTTCTAATCTAAATATTTTAAAAGTAGCACATGTTTCAATATTTATCTTTGTATCCCTGTTTTTGGCTTTGAAAGATCTAAATGTTTATCTTTCTGATATTACAGTGAAGAAATTCTTAAATGCTTCTTTACTTTAATTGATATTCTCATCCTTTCTGCTATTCATCACTTTACTGCTAAAGAATCCAATGAATGCATTATCTTTCTCTGTGAAAAGAATCTTTTAATTTCGGTTTTGATTTCTATCTTTATAATACATACCCCATATCCCAACGGAGGTGCAAAAACATTTTCAACCAACTTAACAAAAACAAAACAAACCACTCAATCTTATTTTGTTTAACTAGCCTAATGTCTCAAACTTAAAACATAGCTAAATCATACAGAGAGATCGCTCTCTAAAACTGGTAGGGATAGATTCTAGTTTTGAAGTGGTTGGATAAAGTTACCTCTAGTAAATTTCTTCTTCTCTGACAACCTTTGGGAATTTACAGAGCGTTAACACCACCCTTGGTCACCTAGCTTAGGGCCCAAAAAATTTGAGATAACCCCAACACAAACATGTAGTAGAAGTTGGAGAGGTATGAGAAGTTGTAGATCTTGGCCAATGTCTTCAAGGTTGAACAATCATGAATGAATTATATCTTGGTTGGATCCATATGCACACCCTGCTCATCCACAATGTATCCTGAATATTGAATTATGTGCATGCCAAAGGAACAATTCTCCAAATTGGCATATAACTTGTGTTGTCATAGGGTGTCCAAGACATTTTGAATTAGCTTCAGGTGTTCCTCCTAGGTTTTTCTAAATATGAGGATGTCATCCAGATACTCTACCACAAAGGATTTTGTCAATGATCTCAATATATCATCCATCATCCGCATGAATTTGGTCAGGGAATTAGTTAAGCTGAAAGGCATGACAAACCACTCAAATATTCCTTATTTATAATTGAAGTTTTTCTTCTGTACATTAGTTTTCTCAATCAACACTTGGTGGTAGCATAACTTAAGATCTATCATACTGGAAAATTTGGCACCCTTGAGTTCATCTAGAATATCATCAATCCAGGGGATTGGGTATTGTTTCTTGACTTTGATATTGTTCAAGGCTCTGTAATCAATAAAAAGTCTCTATGTCCCATCCTTCTTTTGAACCAGAAAAATAGGGCTCCCACAAGGTGAGGAACTTGGTCTAATGTGGCCCTTCATAATTATCTCTTGGATCAAGTGTTTGCTTTCATCATTCTCTATAATAGATTGCCTATATATAGGATTGTTGGGCAGAGGATCGCCAAGTGTCAAATAAATTATGTGATTTACCTAACATTGCAAAGGAACCTCAATAGGTGAGGCAAAGATGTATTTATGTTCTTCTACTATCTTGTCAATCTACTTCTATTGTGTATAGGGACCTCATGCAGAGGTTTTGGTGGTTCCAACGATCTTTTGTTCACCTTTTTATTGTACCATAAAGAGGAAAAAACTCTTGGTGTGAGAGATCACATTTTTCACTGCTTTGTGGAGATCAAAGAGACCATATTAGTTGAGAATACCACTGCTACCCTATAGATTTGACCTCCAAAATTAACAATGAAACTATGGGGCCTAGATTCATAAATAGAATTATTCTTCCACATATATGGTTTTCCTAAAATAAAATCACAAAATTCAACTGCAGAAACATCACATAGTACCTCGTATATGAAGGGCTTGATGTCATAGTGTAGGCGGCATTGCTTGTTGATGTGAATTTATTTTCCTTGGTTGAGATAATCAATGGTGTATGGTTGAGGGTGTGACTTCATTGTTAGGTTCAACTTCTTAATGACCTATGTTGATATTAGGTTCTTATGGATACCATTGTCAACAATGAAATGGAGTGGGGTCCACTTCACCCACATCTATGAGTGGAAGAGGGGCTCCCCTTCTTCAGGATCCTATGGTTCCTATAATTGGACCTTTTTGGTAGATATGGTGACACTAGGTTTCACATCAATGGTCTATTTTACCCTATTTGGTTATGAAAGAGAGTCTAAGCTGACATTTGAATCTGAGGCTTTCATCTTAGCCAATAATGACTATTTGGAGTGACACTCATGAGTGTTTTTCTAGGGAATTTTGTGAAACTCATAGACTTTTCAGTGTCCTTCTTTGACTTCCCATTACCCTTATTTGCCTGTGGATTCGATTGGTTGTCCTGGGGTTTTCCACCCTCACTCTTTCCTTTGTTTTTGTAGTTAGGGTTAACTATACCTTGCCTCTAGTATGATGGATTTGTAGAACTGAAATCCCACTTATTCTTCTTCTTGAACTTTTGCTTGATCTTGAAAACATATTGGTAAGAGGCTCCCAATGAGGAGCTGTCCATGAACTCCATATATGTTTGGATTTACCTATGTAAGCCACTGTGGTTATTTAGAACCAGGTTTCCCTCAGAGTATTTAATATCCATTTTTGTGCGCAAGGTATGGAAGATGTTGGTGTACTATGAAACCGTCTGGTCTCTCTCTTGACGCTGAGTTTTCCATCTCATGTACTGGTCATCGTAGTTTCTAAAATAATATTATTTCTCCTAGAGGGCATCAACAAAAGATGTCCAAGTGGGTTCAGGCCCAAAAATTGCATAATCATCTCTGACATGTTGCTCATAGCAAGTTTCCCAAAATTGAGGGAGGGGATCTAACACATGATAGGTAAAACTACTTCAATTCCATGGATGATATGAAAAGGGGTAACCCTTTGGTAAAGTTTAATGGACAAATTGAGAGAGGGGATCTAACACCTTATAGGTAAAACTACTAAAATTCCATGGATAAGAAGAAAAGGGGTAACCTTGTGGTAATATTAACCAATGTCCAATAGGCCCACAAAGTTAGAAATAACATGTGATTTCAATTATATTTTTTCTTATAGATGGTCCATTGGAGCATAGTTTTGAAATCCTAGAGAAAGAAATCATCAACGAAGGATTTCTTTCTCATAGAGGATGATGATCAAATCGATTGATTTTTCATTATTCAATCTGCTACTCGAGATATACAACATGGGATTAGAATTCAAGAAAACCTTGGCATTTCTCATTAGGTTGTAGGGGTGTAGCTTTTACACTGAAAATATGACGGCTAAAGATAGATTATCATAATGGTTATAATATAAAAATGGTCCTGATAGGTTCTTTCTAATGTAAACTAACATGATCAAACTAATCCTCCCTTTACTAAACTAACACACCATCCATAGTGAAAGGGGGCATAGAAATGTAGAGGATTTAATCCTTTTGGAAGTTAGGAGGGATTATTAAACAAGTATATGCAAGGGAGTGCTTTAATGCGTTAAAGGATTTTTCAACTTCATCATCCCATATAAATGGTATGTTGGAATGAATCAAATTAAAACCAATGTTCACATGTAACATAGTCAAGAAAAAAGTGATGCAAGTTTTCCTAACCTTACAGGATTTGTAATTGACACAAAGTCTTGGGTGGAGGTAGCTCAAGGATGGCTTGAATTTTCAATAAATCAACTATGATACCAATATTAGAGATGATGAATCCTAGGAAGTGGTCAATAATGATGAAAAACACACACTTACGTGGGTTCAAGTGAATGTTATACTTGCAACACCAAAGGAAAATATTATGAGGATCTTCTAGGTGATATGACCATTTATTTGAAAGAAAAATTAGGTATAATCCTAAAGGAATGAACTTATAGGTAAATATCTGCAAAGGATTAGTGAGAGTGGTCTTGCACCTGTCTTGGGGATGATTTTTGATCTAGTTATAGCCAGAGAATCCATAAAAAAAATAAAGAACCCCACGACATAACCAAGCATCAATAATTTGGTCAGTAAATGGTGTAAGGTAATCATATTCATAACAATCCTTATTAATATCATAGACATTAGTATAGACATGAATATTGCCTTATATTGTTTTGAAAAATACTATATTACATACCACAGTGGTATAAGCAATCAGATAAATGAAACTAGGTTTACGAAACTTATCAATTTTGGCTTTAATTACCTAGCCTTAGAATGATGAATGGTCCTTTGTTTCTATCACACTAGGGACATGCCAATCCATGTACCAACATGGTTTTCTACAATGGTAGGATTGAGTTTCATTATTTTTTAATAATACTAAGTAAATACATCATTAAACTCTTGGAACAAAGATTTATAATTCACAAACACTTGGGGGAACAGAAAGTGCCAAGAAGAATGTGCTTGGTAGCACCAGGTTTAATAGGAATATCCACTTTATAGTTTGGGAATTGTTAGCCATGTTTCCTTCCTCGAAGGCATTTGAAATAGGAATTGGGTTTTTGAACCAATCAACATGGTCAAAGGTATGAAAATTTACATTTGATGGAGAACTAATAGAAATACTTCTTGGCGATGAATGCACCATAAGGGACAAAATAAACATGATGGTGCATATAATCCATGGATAGTTAGGTGCATTCATTACATCCATATTTGATTCATCTAAATGAAAAATGGGATTACTAGAATAAAAGGTGTTGGGTACCAATATCAAAGTAGTTGAAGAGGATCCAATTTTAGGGTTGAAGATTGTAAATACTTTGAAGGTATGTTAGGTATAGATCACATAGGAAACACCTACTAATGTGGATATAGTCAGCATGGAGGAAAAATACACAATGGAAGAGGAAATAGGTTTCAAAGTAATCAAATCAAGACTCATATAAATGTCTGAATAACATAATAGATGATTAAAAAACAAAGATCCTATCAAGGAGGAAACATAGAAAATAGACGCATAATCCTCATTCACATTACTAGGGGGGTACCTCTTCCATCGATATGAGTTATAGATTAACACTATTTTGAAAATCTTCCACAAGTTTTATTCTAAACTTGGGGAGTTTAGGAAAATTGTGGGGGTAGTGACCATAGGTATCACAAGAGGAACACAGATTATTTGTACACAAAAAAATGTTTCAATTTGGAGTGGAGTCTAGGAGGGTGATCTGAATCATAGGGATGGATTTATCACATCTCTCTTCCTTAGGGTAAATAAGACCCTACAATGTTGGTATATTCAAACACTAATGTGTGGCATGGCCATTGGCATCACAAAGGGCACATGGATGAGTAAGAATCTTTGGTGTGGTGGTATGAGTGCTTGTGGTCGACTCTACTAGGTTAGTGCACCTAGCTATATTTATCTCCCCCCCAACACCCTTCCTACTTTTTCTAGTATTATTTTGAGTAATAAGCTCCTAATTTGATTGTGAGACATGTACAAATGGTGTACTCATAAGATAAATGGGAGTCAAGGCTAGATCTAGGGATGGAGTTGAGGAAACAAATGGATTGGGTTTGTTGAAATAACATGATAAGGGTTCTAACTATACTATGAGGAGGAAATATGAATGGAATATGCACTATAGGAAATCCAAGCCATGAGTTTCTTTCCACTGAGGGTTCAACAAGTCTGGTCTTCGATCAAGAATATGATTAACACTAGATGTAATGGTACACATATGAGATGTTCCTTTAGGGGGGGAATTTGGTAGTGGTGTTGAGTAGGTACTAAACAAAAAATATTATTTGAACATACACATGAACCAACCTTATGAAAAAAAGGCATGGATATGTTTCCTTCAAGAGTTGACAAGACATTGTTAGTGCGGGATGTTGACGTAGGATCATGATACATAAGCTAATAACAATTCAATATCTTTCCATGATGGGTAAAAATCATGAGATGAAACATTGTGGATGTTAAAACCTTAATTTCATACATATAACTATGTTTTAATAGAATATTATATTCAATTTGGGCATCTAAAACCTCAATATCTACCAAGATGGTCTGATCAACAAGTTTGATTCAAATTCTTTGCATAAGTCCTTGTGGTTGGGAAGGATGACCATCACGTGCACAAAAGGTCATGAGAGATGGAATCAAGTCTAGATAACCTAACCTTTTCCAAACATGGGTGGACATGACACATGTGGAAGCACCCTCATTAATAATGTAGTGGTGGAAAATTATATTCTTGATGATGTTTGATACTCAAAATGAAATTAAAAGGGAAGACAAGGATTTGGTTGTCTAAGTCAAAAGTAATCAACCTAGTGTAAGACAGATTGACCACACCCAAGGCTATGAACAAGGACTTCCATTGTGAGGATTAGTTATGAAGTACCTCAAACATCGACATGGTAGTAAGAGCCTATGTCGAATCATCAATTAAAATAAAATTATGAGTATCCCTTGCATGAGGGTTATGAGTAGTGTGACACAAAGGAACCATTCATACTTTGGGAGTAGGGTCAACATTTGGTCACAAACTTGCAAGGGACTACTATTTGGGGGTGGTTCATTTTCCTTATCAAATGGTGTAAGTTCAAGTGACATACTATATTTATTCCTCTGAGTCTGAAGGTTGACATCATAGAATTCATGTAAATATTCTAGAACAAAGGATATCCATAAGGATTAGATGTAGATGGTTGATTGGGATGTGATTATGTTGGTTGTGTTTTTACCAACATTTTTTAGGAAAGGGATTTTTCAACACCATAGGTTTGTAAATCGGAAGACAGGTAGGTTGAGTACTGGATTGACATTCAGTGGAGTTGATAGACTCACATTGAGTTGCTTCTTTCAAAAAATGAAGGAATTTAGGTAAAATAGGACAATGATGAATGTGATGTTCATACACCTTACTAAGTGAACAAGAATGGTTTGTTCTAAGCTAAGGATCCTTTCCTTGTTATGGAAAATGGTTGGGATCCTGGTTTTAGTTGATGAGAATATTATTGTCCCCAACACTAGTAGGTTGATTAAAAGGGATACCCCTAGCCCCTTGATTCTGGTTGTTCACCTTATTTATAGGGTCATTGTCTCAATTTATTTGGTATAGTCTATATGAACTTGTTTTGACTATTTATCTTTCCTTCTACCCATCCTATTACCTTATAATGACATATATTTTCCATTTTATCTTAAAAATGCATTTTCACTCAAAGGTAATTATCCTAGCCTAAGTATTCTAATTTAATTTTTTTAATGAATAAAATGTGCTTAATTTCTCAAGTTAATGAGGTTAATAGAATGTTCCTGTAGCATGTTGAACATGTCCTATAATTTCCTCAATGGTTAGGATATTTTCCAAACGTTCCAGTTGATTCGAAGATATGGGTTTTGTGGATAAATGCATACACATGGACACCTACTATTGAAAATGGCAAACACTACAACAACAATAGTGCTATTTATGTTCAACACTTCAACCAATTTTGGTAGTGCACACAAGTACGTTGCAATTTCATTCCTTCGGTCATGAAATCATAATGAAATGGTTAATCATGTAATTATGTTGTTTGTTGATTTGTATGAAGATAATACTATAATGTCCTAACTATCCTTAGTAGATTGTATGGGATTGGATGTCTAAATAATTGCTAGTTATGATTTGAATGTAATTGTATAAATATCCAGGAAATTTTTGCCTGAAGATATAAATTGATAACACTATTAAGAAGGAAGAAAGACCTAACTCTATTCAGGACATGTGTACTCTATTGATTATGGAATATAAGACTAGGTTTTGTGCATCTTCCTTCTAGATTTCCGAGTTTGTAAGTGTGTAGAAGGCATACTTCTGAGAGAAGGCATGGTGCCCTTCATATAAGAAGTACCACCCTATTTAGTTTCATTTATTTTCTGCATTAGAATTGAGTGTGATTGTATTGCTGGTATAATTTCATTAAGTTCAAT
Source organism: Picea engelmannii (assembly GCA_009831015.1). Lineage (NCBI taxonomy): Eukaryota > Viridiplantae > Streptophyta > Pinopsida > Pinales > Pinaceae > Picea > Picea engelmannii. The sequence continues at coordinate 810,111 of ML778650.1, read as the reverse complement.
TCTTATAGAAAGTTTGACATAATTCTGTAGTAAGGTTAGTTAATTGATAATATAGTTTATTCATGCATGTGGTTCAACTAATGCTTGTGATACCAAGAGTTTCATGATTGATTTATTGAAATTTTAATTGGTGATTCTCTAAACAAAGAATTGTTGAGAGCTATAGTTTGATGCAATTGATGATCACCAATATTCACTGATCAACAATTTCCCATGATACATATCTTGCCCACATGTATTGGTTTTTTATTTTGTTTATTATGTTTTAATTGAAGGTTGCCAATAAAACTAACGGAGTGGATCCAATGGATATATATATATATATATATATATATATATATATACAACCTCCAATTCTACCTTAGAATATCCAATATTAGATGAGGAACCAATTTTGAAGTTTGTTTCATAGTTGATTAGAATGGTGTGTCTTTGAGATTTATTCTTCATATATATTTCCTGGTGCTTTGTAAGTTTACAAACCCATATTGATAATTAATTTATTGAATTACTACCGTACAATTCACCTAATATTTTGGCGTTGTTGTCAAGCAAGTGTTGAAGGAGATAATCTCAAAGAGAGTGTGTAATTATTTTCCTTTAGTTTTTGCAGGACCCACATTTCAGACTTAGGATATGGAAGTAGTAATAAGGGAGGTGAAATCGTATAAAAATACTCTAGTGAGACTTTACGGGCCCTTTTCATGTTGGTATTTTTAGTAGTTTTAAATTCTAGAATGATAAATACTATATGAATAAGGCTAAGGGCATTAGAGGTAAAAATATTCAAAATAAACCCAACGATGTCTCCCCATCTAGTGGTGCTCGAAGTGCCATCCACTCTACTAACGCCTTGATAGGAAAAGTTGGAGGAGGAACTTCAGGAATAAGAGTTGAGGGGCCTAATAAAGTTCCTATACTTGAGACGATCAAGGAAGAGAGGCCTACAAAAAAATAAGTACTTACTCCTATTTTTGCAGGGTAACCTAATATATAATTATAGAATGATCTAATTCGAGACCCAAAAATAGTGGAAGCAACCTCTGAAGCATCTATATCATAAGAGAACCCTCTTATTTTGTGGTACGATATGGCAGACGAAGAATTAACAAGAAACAAGCAGGAGGAGATAGTCACGTTTGAGTTCCCTATCATAGATCCTAGTGGAGCAGCACAAATGAAGAACATTCCCCCATCTTCTCTACCAAATTTTCATGGTTTGAAAAACAAAGAACCCGATGCATTCTTATTTGAGTTTGATGTGGTTTGTAGAATCTATGATTACTCTACTACTTCCCATAAGTTAAAATTATTTCATGCCACCCTGAAGGGTGTATCCCTCCGATGGTTTATGGGCTTTGGTGAGGATAACATTCAAACTTGGAATGAGTTGAAGAAAGTATTTTTGAATAAATATCAAGACTAATACAAAGGAAGATAACTCAGACAAGAAATATTCAAAATGATGCATAAAGAGGTTAAAATTTTGGAAGACTATGTGGAGAAATTTCAATATAACCTTTAAAGATCGAAACAAAGTTAGCTGAGCAAGGAAACAATGAGAAAAAACATGCTAAGAGTCATAAGGGATGAGTGCTTAAAAGTTCTCAATATGATGGGATCAGGTGATGTTTCCCAGCTATCATATGATGAGGTATGTGACTTATGCAGAATCTATTCAAAAGGAAACTCCAAGACTTGTAGAATCCCCAGAGATGCCACATCCATGTTCAAAAAATCGATTGCAGGAACACAGGTCACAAAGGATTAAATTGGTAACATGTTCAAAAAATGCAAAACTAATATTATCAACTCTTTAAGTTGATAACATTATGTTTTGTAGGTTAAGAATAAGGAATCGTCGAAAAAATATATATCTACATTATGTCCCAAATGTCGATAGAAACACCCTTGGAAGGAATTCCCACTAGACAACATTGAAAATTGTGTCATTTTCAAGGAACCCCGTGCTGCCAAAGACTTCCCTTCCTTACCAGGAATTAAGAAAATATATCTAGGAGAGAAAGGAGCCTCAATTTCATTGTATGTGAAGAAACCACAAAAACAATGGCAACCCAAACCTTTAGGTATGGCTCAAAACTCTACATCTCAATTTATTTATTCTCAATCAAATGTGGAACACTACTATGCCATGAAAAATTTGGCCACCTCATCCTAGTCCACAAAACAATTGGTAGCAAGGTTTTTATGGTCCATCATATGATGGCACAACTATGTTTTCTTATCCTACACCACCACCATATACATACCCCTCACAATCTCCTCAACAACAAATCAATTAGACACATCAACTTGCATTACTAGCTCCTCAAAAATCCTCCATGTTCAAACCAAACTCTATCCCATACTATCTCAAATCCTAATAATAATAAGCCAATTCATGCCATGTATGGAACTGATCTACAAACTTTTCTCATGTATTCTATCACACCTGTATCATTATAGAAAATTCACCTTAGTTTTGGGAAAGTTATTAACCCAAAATTCTCATCGATTTCCCAAGAAAATGAATAGGAAGAGACTCTTATCCAATATGAAATTTTACAGACACCATCAACATGACCATATCAATCTCAAAGTTAGTCTCAATTTCAAACAACCCCACAAACCGGTTCTCAAAAGGAATAATTATTATAGTCCAATCAACCTCATTTTCTAGAGATGATGGAACTAGTAAATCCAATTATACCTTCTGAGTTCGATTTGGTGTTAGAAATAAAAAAATATTTGTATTAATATACCCATACTAAAAGAAATAAATAAAATCCCCATCTACACTAAAACAATTAGATACGTATGCATTAAAAATCCAGGTAAACAAAAAAAGGACCCCTCAACCATCCATGTTTTAGGAAAATTGGCGAGCCTCATGTCCACCGAAATCACTGCATAAAACTATTTGGATCCTAGGAATCATGTAGTCATAGTTATTATTAATAAGACTCGCATTGTGAACACCCTAATCAACTTCAGTGTATCCATAAATGTAATGAAATTGGAAACACTAAATCATTTGAGACTTCATAATGTCCTCCCTACACCCACTATGTTTGAATTGAATGATCGATCTAAAATCAATTCAAAGGGTATTTTAGATGATGTTATTATCTCACTGGACTGATGGGAGTACCCAATAGATTTATGTGTCATACAACCCAAAACCAATATGGGTTGGAACCCTTTAATCCTCGGAAGAATGTGGCTGGCCACAACTAATGCTTTCATCGATTGTAGGTCTAGGAATATGAAAATTACACATGGCACTAAGACCAAACAAATTACCCTATACCCCCTTGCTATACTAGAAAATGAACTTGAATGTGCACAGTGGATAGATGAAGACAACAATGATGAAGTTTTTCAACCTATTTTGACTATTTCACAAGCCACGAGCTTTAAGGAAAATACTGATGAGAATATAATTAATCATTACATTACTAATCCATATCAACTACAAAATTTTGGGGGAAAATCATCATTTCACATTCAACCCTCCATTGATTGTCTCTTTAAAAAAAAAATCAAGATAATTTCTCTAAAGAAGATCTATCCTCTGCCTTTTCATCAATATTTCTTGTACATTCGATTTTTGAATATGATTATAAGACTACTGAAATTTTTCTTCAGAAAAAATTAAACATAAATTCTACCTTAGACAATACATAGGAAGGGAAATTAATCTAGGTTTTAATAATCTTTTCAAATACCTTTTCATGGGAATATACTGATATTAAAGGAATTCACCCAGACACATGAATTCATCACATCTATATTCAGAAAGATGCCACTCATGTCAAACAACCACAGAGAAGAATGAATCCATCCTTGGGGGAAATAATGAAAGCCAAACTACATAAACTATTGAATGTTGGTTTCATTTATACCATCTCAGACAGCTAGTGGGTTTCACCATTAGTGATTGTTCCTAAATAGAACGGGAAATGGAAAGTATGCATAGACTATAGGCAGTTAAAAAAGGGCACCATAAATATCATTTCCCCATACCTTTTATTGACCAAGTTCTAGACACACTATCCAAAAATAAATAATTTCTTTTTTATGGATGGATTCAACAGATATAACCAAATCTATATTGCTTTAGAAGACTATGACAAGACAACGTTTACATGTCCTTCGGGTACACACGATTACAAGGTACTTCCCTTTGGTTTATACAACACACCTACCACATTTCACAAGTAATACTTGGTATTTTTTCTGATTTGTTACATGATTGAATGGAAATATATATGGATGAGTTTACTTTCATGGGTGATTTTTTCATGAAACTTTAATAAACCTTGAATGTTTTTTGAGAAGATGTAGAGATACAAATCTTGCATTAAGAAACGAGAAATGTTTTATGATAATGAATGGAGGAATCATATTAGGTCACCATGTGTCATCTGTAGGAATAAAGGTAGATCCAACCAAAATAGAAGTAATTTTCAAATGTTACCTCCAACCAACCAAAAGGGAGTTTGAAGCTTTCTAGGTCATGCAGGCTACTATCGATTATTTGTAGAAATTTTTATGAAGATAGCCCTGACCCTATTTAATTTTTTTGCAAAAGAGGTTGAATTCTATTGGAACAATGAATGTGAACGTTCCTTTGATATTGTAACAACCCCTCTGTTACATCACACAAGTATTTGAGAAACAATATGATTTTTTTTTTGAAACATTAATAAAAATCATTAGAACAGGAGAAACATTATAGTAATATGTATCAGTAATACACATTCTATTTCTTTCAATCCATTTGCAAAACTAGATTTAGATACTTCTTAAAGCATGAAGGAATCTATCACTTCACGTAAAATACAATACAACTACCCACCCAACCTATCCTTCAAGGTTAGGACTTCCAAGACACATAATCAATGCTCAAGTCTAGGATTTGTCCGATTGATCTTGACCATTTAAGGTATCAATAATAGCGATTGTTCTGAGGAACAAGGAAGTGTCTAATTCCCATAAATTTCAATTCATTCCACAATTTAAATATAAATTACATTGTTCTTAACGACCCTTCTACAAACAGAGAAGATCTGGTAACATGGTTACTTCCTCATAACATCATTGCATACTAATTCAATACTTTATCACCTTACTCATTTAAGGATAGGAAGAAATTCCAGAAACATCAATACAATAACCTTAAACAGAAAAACATAATATTTTTAATCAACAATCTACCATTTATGATAGTTTTAAATCACTTAGATATAGTGAATAAATAACCTGTAACTGGGAGAGAGTTGGTTCTAAGAAATATTTTAAGTTATGTAAGAAGCCTGAAGCTTCTCCTCAGGTACCAAGGTGCCACACTTCTAGATTCAACTCTAGAAGTGCGTGGATAGGCTCCTTGAAAGCCCAAGTTCAAAAGAAATGGTTCTTAGTATGAGCAGAGATCCTCTCAATTCGGACAGGGTTCTAACCTTTGGAACTACAAATCTCAGAAGAGACAATGCGAACAAACACAGGGGAGGCACAAAATACGCACTCAACAATTAGAATCTAAAGCTTAGGAGGGATGCACTAAGAATGTTGGAGTTCAAATCAAGACAAATTTCAAGAGGGGCATAGTGTACATGGTTTAACGAGGAACCAAAGGTTGAAATCCCTTTGAAGGGAACCAGTGGATAGGGTTTGACCACAAGGAAATCAGAATCCCCACGACTATTCGATCAGACAAAATATGTGAACTTGTTAAAATCCTTAATACCTTCAGGCTTCGCCACTTTAGTGGATCTGAGTCACTTGTTTTAAGAGAGCCCCAAATCCTAAAGTCATAAGATGATTTAAACCATAGATCAATGAAGTAATACTAGCCATTGGATGACCAAGGGTTCGGTTAATCGACTTAAAAGGTTCATAAAGGTAAAGAGTGAAGGAAACCCTGAATCTCCAAAATTAGGGAGTCGAGAATAGTCATAGATATGTTGATAGAATAAGGGTCATTGGATATATGAGCCTTCATATTCAGAGGTTTGGTAATTCATAAAAAGAGTCATGGTGTTAACGATAAGGGACTCTCGGAGTCCCAGAGACCAGAGTAAATCAGTACCGTTGAATGTTGGGTACATGTGTCTATATATCTAAGTATTCAGATTTTGGTTGTTCAGGAGGTGTGTTGAATTTGTGAAGGTGGGAAAGGTCCCAGAATCCCAAAGTCTGAAGTTAATCTTGACCACTGCCAACGAATAATCAAGGACCGTCAGATATGAGGGTTTGGACATCGTTAGTTTGGAGGAAAACTAGAGTGTCAAAGATAAATATTCTGAATCATGGAGCCCCAAAGTACCGAAGTGTCGGAGCGCCTTCTCAGATATCTTGTCTGTTGATGTGTCAAATGCCACCTGTCAACTGATTCTAGGTGATAGGTGGCAATCATTTTTGGTACCTTGGGTTACGTTATCTGTGCTAAATTACGTGACACATTTCACTCTCATTTTGTGACACGCCATTGAACTGACAACATGGTTTCCATGTCACTCCGAGAGATTTTCACTGCGAGAGATTTGAACCCAAAGTAAACCCAGTTCTCCGAATTGTCGGATCTTCGAAATCAATTCTAGTCGTAGATCAGAGAAAGGTAAAGGGATTGTTGATCTCTGAGATAAAAAGGATTCGATTATCCAATTGAGTTAAGAGGTAAAGGTTAAGGTTATGAATACCTTGAAGTTTCGATATTCTGGAGTAAAGGAGATCTGTAGATATGGTGAACAACAAGGACCGTTAGATCTTCAAGTCTGAGTCCTTCATAGGTTCGGAAATTCGACGCTCCGGAGGAAATGGGTTGCTGAGTAAAAAGAGATCCCTGGAGTTCAGAACTTCAGAGTGGACTACAACCGTTAACTGACGTTAAGTGTAAACTTCTAGAACTCCAAGATCTATGGTGGTTCGGTTACTCGGATGGAACGGTTTCAAGTTGTACAGGTGGAAAACCCCGAAGTCCAGATGTTTCATAGTGGATCTCCACCATAGAATTCGTAAGAGGAAAATCATTGCCAGCCATTAGATTTGATATCAAAGTTACGAAGGAAGGTGGTAGGGTAGGGTAACCTACAACTACCGGTCCGATCAATGATGATCGAATTCGGACTATTGGAAATTAAGGAGAAAAGGAGTGTTGGGTTGAATAAATCTCCAAAATTTCATAGTTATGGAGCCTCAAATAGTGCCCCTTACCATTAGCACCAGGTTCTATCTCCCGGTCACATGCATAAATTGGTTTAGGAAAAAGGGATAACACCCAGATTTGAAGTAAGTAAAAATTTTACCGAAAACTGAAGAATGGGCATCCCATGAATCCTAAAGTAAATGGATTAAGTAACACAAATTTTACAAAACTCCATGCCCCTAGGTATTTCGGGTAAAAAAAAATCTAATCTGTGAAAAGAAATAACCCAACGTTTAACAATTTCACAAAAATCCACCATTCAAAAAAACTGATTTGTCTTAAAATTAACATGAAGTTACGATACAAGTTCGGATCCAGTAGGCCTCTCAGCAGCGAACCCATCAACATAATTGATTTGGATTTTTAATGAAAATAAAAAAGGACATACGATACGAATCAGAACTAAACCTCAAATGATCAACAAGAAATACATTGATAAAATCCTAACATAAACCCCTTAAAAAATTTGATCAAACATATTCAGGTAAGGATAAAAATACAGACTTAAACATAATCTATATGAAACATAAATTTTTCACTTAAACAGGGAAGATTCGACCGATATACAAAGTTCTAAAAAAGTCTGAAATTTACAGTGAATATTTAAAATATAACACAGTGGTTATTATTCATTTGTCAACAAACGTAACACTTGACATTTATACCTTCAAACGATTCTACAGTGACTCTATCCATCTATTTTACAGATACTATCTTAATATAAATAAATTCATCTTATAAATACCAGAAATCGTTGAAACCTATGTGTTGAATATGTCCTTCCAGACCTTGCGCTCCTTCCTTTCCTTCGCTTGATAATCACAGGGACTTCACTGGTACCTCCCAGCCAATGCTAGGTTTACTCTTCTTCCTCCTTATCCCCCCGATTCATAAAGGGGCCAAGCACACAAAAACCAAAACACAATAGATTCCAAGCTTGCCTCACAAAAAAGAGCTTCCACTCTCTTCACAAGCCTAGAGTCCCAAATCTCACAAGTAAAAACACAGTCAATATAAAATTTGGCATAATAACAGTTCCTTCCCCATGGTCTGATCCCCTTCTCTTCTGCGTCCCTTTATTTATAGAATTGTCCCTCACAGACACATGTCCCTCATGCATAATTCATTAATTTTTAGAAATTCAGTTCAAGGATTATTCATCCACTACATGTGTCACATTATCCCTAGGTTGCACAAGTAATTTCTCTTTCATTTTTATTTAAAATCCACCTTTCCTCACAATTCCCCATGTGTTCCTAAATTTCCTCTTATTTGTCTCTTATTTTCCCCAAATCCCCTTAATTAAAGGTTGTATCCTAACTATATTTTAGTTAAGGTTGGATTAGGAGTCTTCTTAGTTAGGATAGGGTTAGTTGACTCAAATTCTATTCTATGTGTTGTAACCTAGGTCTGCACCCCTGCCTCTCCTCCCTCTTTTCTCTATGCATGCATCAATATTTCCTCTTCTTGTTGGTTAATTCAGTTTCCCATTATTGAGTGACTTGGTTCTTATTCGTTTCTTTCTTGATTGAGTCTTTGCACATTTCCATTTCTATTGTTTCTTGAAGGATAATGACATGTCATATTTGGTTCAAAATTCTTGTCATCATGTTTTCCATTGATTGAGCTCACAGTGGGTCGGTCAAGTTTTTTTATGCACAGGATATGCTTGTGGACAAATGCAGCAATCCAGAGTGGTCAATTTCAGACTCATATTGTGGGAACATACATGTTAATTTTCGACAATGGAGATCCATCAGGCTAATCAGATTGACAATTTTTTTTCATTCAAAGTGTTGAAATCACGTGGGGTTTAACATCAAGAGCGAACCCACAAAGTACAATAATTACCTGAAGTCCCGAAGAGTTGAAGTCGCGAGAGCCTATCATGTCACTCTGGGCCCATACCACTATGGTATATTTCCAAGAACAACATTCATAAAATTTTGAAGCTTGAACACCCAAATTCCTGAAGTGAATATGTACCATCCATCAACAAGGAAACGTGGAGGCAGATCTTTCACTTCGGAGACTTAGCGCTTCGGAAGGTTTTCCAAGCACTAGAGCAAGAATTACCTGAAGTCTCTAAGAGTTGATGTCCCGAAGTCCCGAGAGCCTGCGTCGTCACTCTGGGCATGTACTACTCTAGGAGAACTTCATGCCTAACAATTCAAAACTCTCGAACACCAAAGTGCAAAATTGCCAAAGCACATGACACTCATCCGTTAGGACTTGTTGTGATCATCTGTGGAGACACATCATTTCCATCTGGCTCTGACATGTGGAACTCATTTTTGGTCATTTAGGTCCCATCATTCTCTCATCTTTGAGTGACACATGTCACTCACCTTATGTGACACATCAACAACCATGACATCATATGACATCTAGTCGCCACATCATATTCAGAGACTTAGCACTCCGACATATTTCCAAGCAAAACATTTACAAACTTCTGAAGCCCGAACTCTCGAAGAAAATCTAGACCATCCATCAATGAGGAAACATGGAGATAGTTATCCCCCTTTGGATATACGACACTTCATAGGATTGCGCAAGAAAGGAGATGAAAACTCTGGAAGCCCGAACTCCCGAAGTTAATCTAGACCATCCATATAGAGAGGCCACATGGAGGCAGATCTCTCACTTCGAAAATGCAGCACTCCAAAGGATGGTAAGAACACGATTGATGGCCACACTTCATTGCAGGATGTAAACTTCACAAACGTTAATTTTCCAAAGTAGTCCCACAATTGGAACCATAGTATTGTTGGAAAGGTACGTGGCATCTTGTGGGGGATTGTGAGGGTTGAAGAAATGTGGACCCAAACCACCCTCAAAAACTTCTGCAATCACGTTCTTATATGAAATCACGTCACCGCGTCACCTCCACTCACCTCCACTCACACTCCCGCTACTGCTCAACTTTTGCCACTTATTCCCCTGACTACTCCCCATATCACCTATCACCTCCATGCATCATGTCTTCCTATTGTACACTCGCCTCCAGATCTTTTTGTTCACGACCAGGTCATCACAGTAAAGGAAAGGAGAAGGGTCAGTTACAGTCGAGACGGAGTGCGCTTATCTTTCGAAATATTAGACACAGACATAGAGTTAAGTCTCAGTCACAGGTCGATGCAGATTGGTTCTAGAACACTTCACCAAACTATCTCTTCCTCAAGAAGAGATCTGCTCATGCAGCTAGTTGTCTCCAGTGGCCTCCAACAACTTGCATAAATTCCATTACTCAACACAGAGCTTTCATCTATCACTCCAAGGTCTATTTTCTGCCAATTCAGTTCCTCCAGTGCATGCATCAGTTCTGTCTCAGAGACAGTAGTAGTTTTTAGTTGATTAATTCCAACATTTTCTTAGATTAGATACAAGAGTGGGCTTTAAAAATTTATACTCTATTGTATAATCAATTATTTTAATCCAAAAAGGTCTAATCATTCTAGTTTTTTCTAGGCCACCTATATCTTTTGACTCATGTTTCAAATGTGAAACATGCCCTTCAAGATGCACCTCATGCTCCAAGGGTGCCACTCGCATTGACTTATTTTTGGAAGTTTGTCCAACCCATTGGATTCAAAAATCAATTTGGTCGACCTTGTGAGATACTAAGGGATTCTAAGGAATAAGGATTTTGCCTTATTGCACACCCTTTATAAATATACGTGAGCGACTGTCTCATTCTTCCCTCATGGCATCGTGGACCACCCAACTAGGTAATCATTAACCTACAGTTTTCGCCACAGTGGGAGTGCTAGTAGGATTTGACAGGGATACTGCTACCCCTCTCCCTAAACATCTGGTTTTTTGTGCAAGGTCCCTTTACTCCTTATGTGAGTCTAATTAGCAAGCATCATCAAGCCTACATCCATTGAAAAAAAAAGTGTCAAAAATCCTTATATATATATATAAATCATACTAAAATCCATGATACATTATATGTGCATAATAATGAAATACCTCAAACAAGACAATCCACTCCCTAACTCAATTCAGAGTCCAAGGAATCCCTTTGATGCCACCAACATCCATAATCTATCATGTGTCCTGCACACTTAAGACGACTTATCAAAAGAACATGTCGACACATATAAATACATCGATAAAATCAAGAAACTATAACACCTCAAAATCATCATATATAACCCATAATGTGAATGAAATCACATTTTTCCATACCTGGATCACTTGCAAGCAAGTGTCCTTAAAGAATAAGTCAATAATAGTATGCTTAGTAGAGAGGGATGTTACATACACCCCCTTTTGTTTTAAAATTTGTCCCAAAGTTTGTACAGTATATGTAAAAGCAAGTAAATGGAGGTATCTGATATAGATATATATGTCTAATCTATCAAAAAAGTAAGGAAATTGTTGACGCATCTCATATGCATCCTCCCAAATAGTCGAGTGTGGACTATAATTGTCCCACTGGATCTTGACTTGATCGATTGTTCGACATCGTAGTTGTCGAATGTGATGGTCCAGAATGTGGATTGGCTCTGCCATGAGAACAACATCTTCTGACACTTTCAAGGAAATTATGTCAATAACATGTGAAGGGTCACTAATATAATGTCTCAAAACAGATACATGAAAAACATCATGCATACGCCTCAAAGAACCTAGGAGAGAGTTTATGTAACAACCCGAGATTCAGACCCCCCATTTTAAATAATGTATTGTTACAATGTTGAGAGGCCTGAGTGCCCACATAATTATTAAAGGAGATAGTATGCCCAAGACATGTAATTTTTTTTATCATTATTATTAATAACTACATCGTTGGCTTCTAGATAGACAAGGACTACTGTTATAGGGGGCTATGATTCCACAAGAGAGGGGACTTGAGGGGATACATGTTTATTCCCTATTTTAATTACCCTTTTTTTCTAAGGGAGGGGATTGGTTACATGAGCTTCTTGGGGAAGGCCAGGAGGTTCTTGATTCCCAATGAAAAATACTTAAACCCATCCCTGGTCTCCTTGTGGGGTTGTTCATTGGCCCGTTCGCTCCTTCACTTCTGCATTTGTACCATTCTTTCCCTCACACACTCTCATGCATCCACTTACCCATTCATTGATCCATCCTCACCTGTGTCTTGTCTTGGTAAAGGGAAAGGAACTGCTGAAGATTATCCATGGGGTAGTTGGTTGTAGTGGTCGTTGGTTCAATCCAGCCATGACTTGAGACCTGCATGTCTGAGATGCGTTGGCATGTGCTCTATTTTTCTCACAACTGTGAGTCCTGATAGTTCCATCATTGATATTCTGGACCAGCTATGCTAGAGACCTGGAAGGAGAAGGAATTCCTAAGGGACTGCATGGAAGAGAAGGGTAGAGGTCCATTCTCTTGGGTGGTGTAGGCTGGGTATAATAGAGCTGGATACTTGGATTGTTGTGGGTGTTGGGAAACCTATGGGAGTTTGAGAGATGACTGGTTTGGGAATCCAAGTAACACTCTGGAACCATTCTTATGGATTCATAGCCCTGGCTCGGGGGTGACACTATTGTTGATATTTGGAGCAGTAGTGTCTACAGCCAGTTGGTGTCAACTTTTTATAAAGATAAGTTCTCTCTGTTGTGATATTATTATATGTGTATGAATGTATTTCACTGTGTATTTTAATTATCATTTAGCTAAATCTTAGATTATGAATGCTTGTTGGATATTGTTGTGCATGTCGTTAAACCTTTTATATTATGCATCCTTATTAAATAAAGAAGGTACTCGTAAGAGTACAAATTCCAGGGGTGGTCTTGAAGGTAGCACACAGCGGCCTGTGGCTGGCTGGGGATGTTACATATTGGTATCAGAGATTCTGGTTGAAACATCGGGCTGGTATGGGATGGGTCTATTGGTCAGAGTCTTGTAGTCGAGATTGAACTATGACCGTGAAGTTGAAAAGATTAGGAGGAATGGTGTTGCAGAATCTACGCAAGAGTTAGATCATCAGAGACCCGTTGTAAGGGGTTCGAAGGATCGTGACTGTCCCCTTCGAATTCGGGAGAGATATCCACTATAGGATCAGAAGAGATTCAGGATCATTGGATCGGAGGACATGTGAACAGGGGTCATCCGATGAAAAGAAAGAAAGGGTTAAGGTCACAACCGTCAGATCCCATTGGAGAGAGAGATCAATGGATAATAGGCATTGCAGGGAACCAAGTTGCACGGGAGATAATTCATCAAGGTGATCCTGTAATCCAAACCATGATTTCACTGAGGGGTTATGTGTCAGCGTTAGGAGAATTGTGGGGAAAAAAGTGGGTTACTCCAAACCATTAATGCATGCCCCTACAAATTCAAAGGCATGCAGTGATGTGACATGTTAATACTCGAGTGATGAACCTCCGAAGAGAAGAAGTAGCTGGAGACTGTCGATATGTAGGATGAAACACGTCAACCGATCATGTACTCTGGGTGAAATCACTCTGGGAAAAGGTGAGAGATGAGAAGTTGAGAATTGATATTTCTGGACCTCGAAGATCCGAAGTGAATCGCAATCGTCTGATCCATGAGGACAAGTGACATAATTCTGCACACTTCGAGGAAACACGAAGGTTGAGAGTTGAGTTCTCTGAAGTATGAAGACCCGAAGAAATCGCAGTCGTCGATATGCGGGGGACATGAATCAGTAGATAGAGAGCCTCAAATAAAACCATTTTCGGAATTAATTAAGAGTTGAGATTCCTGAAGTCCCGAAGTCTAGAGTTGTTATGGACCATTCGATAAGGGAGACACATGGCGGAAGTTTTGCTAGTTTGGGAAATCAGAGTTCGGGGGAATTGGAAGTGCGTTAGTGTGGAAACTCCTGAAGTCCCGAGAGCTCGAAGAGTCAAAGTGGTGAGGCATGATGACATCACCAGGAGGTGATGTGGACCCCGAAATTTTCTGAAGTGGTGTGGATTGTGAATGCCACTAGGGATGACGTAGACACATGGGATGTGTGCCACATGTCAATAAGTTTTGAGCATGTAGATGATTGAAATGTTAGTTAGGATGTGACACATGTCACCCACCTGATTGGGCCATGTGTCCACTTACAGTATTTCACTACGTGATGATGGATCGTGGGCTCCGGAGAAGTTACTCTGAGAGTTTTCAGTTGAGAGTTAAAACTCCCGAAGCTCGAAGAGTTGGAGACCTGAAGTAAATGTTGACCATCGGATCGTCCGAGGTAGACCTGAATTGTCAGATCAGGAGAACATGTGGCATGAAGCTTTGGATTTTGAGTAAGGACCTAAAGTAAATGTCGATCATCATATCTTCCAAAGTAATTCCCCATCGTTTGATTCAAGAGGATGCATGGTAGAATCCCATGTATTTTCAGGGAAGTAAAGTTTGATATTTGAGAATTCTGAAGTTTGAAATTTCGAAATGACCACAACCATTGATATGGGAAAGGTAAATATGAATTGTTGGTTCCCAAGAGATATATCTCAGTCGTCCATTTAGAATCACCATCAATATTGCAATATCAAAGGTCACCTTTCATTGTGGGGACAAGAGGTGCTCGGGCCTTACGAAGTCGAGGGTGGGCTGCAATTGAGACCATGGTTTTGGCAAAAGGACATGTGGTGGCTCGAGGTGAATTGTGGGGTGAAATGTAGTTGGTTCCAAACAACCTTGGAGTGTGGCCGAAATTGTGTGTTTGCATAAGTTCACTGCCTAAGGTCACATATAAGAAGGGGCCAAGAGAAAAATAGCTAGAGCCAACTCTGAGATTTTTGCAAGGGTGAAGGAGAAGGTTGCAGGGGCCATCAGACCTGCACCAGAAATTCGAAAGGGCATGTGTTTAGATATAGAATCAAACCATCAAGTTTTCAGAGATCCAATTCGGCTCGGGATTGAAGATCCTTGACCGAGAGATCGTGCAGCCCTTAGGAGAGAAGGGGGTCTACATTAATAAGAAAAAAGGAACTGTAGCATTGTTGACAATTTTGGTTATCATATGCGTAATTCTAACAAAATGGTCGCTTGCACATTTTGTAGAATTAAGGGGCTTAAGCACATCAGCTCAGGATGCATATTGAGGAAATGGAAGAAGGCGAGGGAGCCTCCAGTCATGATAAGGAGGTCTAATGCTAGAATACCAGAGTTAGTAATGCAGAGATAGAGTCCAATGGACGCAAGGGAAAAGGAGAGAAAGAAACATTAATATAAATGGTAAGAAGCATGAATATGGAAGTGCATAGCTACAAAGAAAATTATGAGAGACTGATGAGAGAGAAAAGTTAGATAAATGCTCGAGTGTGGAAGATCTTAAATTAGTTGCAGAGACAAACGAAGAAGGGATCAAACTCAATACAAGAGGAAAAATTCAGGTGCCATGAAAGAAGGGATGGTCGTTGAAGAGTTGGTTATTCTAGAAGTGCTAGCAGAGCTCATGGACACCACTCACCTCCTTACTCAGAAATAAATTTGTATGCATCGAAAGATCCTATAAGCAGTCCAAAGGTGTCTCCTATCAGACACTAAAGAAGGAAACAAGAGGTAGATAGTTTGCAAGGAGAGTTGAAGAAGCTCAAGCCACCTTCCTTTGATGGTGAAAGAGAAAGGGGAGATGACGTCGAAGCATGGTTTCTTGGGCTCATGAGATATTTTTAGTTGCATAATTATTCCTCAAACCTAGAAGCCAGGATTTCCACCTACCATTTACACGGGTAAGTTGCAATGTGGTGGGACCAACTAAAGCAAGTGGAACATGTTAATGAAAGTAGGATCACTTAGAATAAGCTCAAGAAGTACTTCCAGAAGGAGTACCTCTCAGAGAATTTCTATGACAAGAAAATCCAGGATTTATTTGAACTTAGGTTAGGAAGGGTGACTATGGAAGAATACAAGAAGAAGTTCTTGGGATTGTTAAAATATGTCAGGTTCATTGGTGATGAGAAAGTGAAAATACATAGATTTCTAAGTGGACTGTCAGCCTTTTATAAGGAAAATATCAAGTATGATGAGCCCAAACCTTGACTGAGGCCATCAAGAAGGCTAAATACCTGTATGAGCAAGGTCGAGGAAGATAATCCCTGCATAAACCTTGGAAGGACAAGAAGAATGAGAAGTCTGATCAGATGAAGAAAGGATTCAAACCCCCCTTCAATATGAATGAGCCTAATAGAAATCATCAAGATTAGTATGCTAAGGGGGATTCCAAGAAGGAATATTCCTTAGGAAAAAGGGGAAGACCACCAATCCAATGTTGGGGATGCGAGGAGGATCACATGTACAAGGATTGCCCACACAGAAATGACAAAGTGAAGATTGTGCACAACATCCAAGAGGCTACAACAGTTGAAGATATGGGAAGAATTTATGCAGCTTTAAATGATTGACAAGCAGAGTACTAGTCCAATATGATCAAGGTGGAAGGTAAGATAAAAAATCATCCTGTTGCTATTTTGATTGATTTAGGAGAAAGTCATTGTTACATTGATCCTAAGATAGTGGATATATTACATTTGGAGAAAAGTAAACTTGGAAAATCAAGTTTGGTTCAGTTAGCCACTGGAACCAAAAGAAGAATCCATGATAAGGTCATAAGTTATTCCATAAGTCTTAATGGCGTGAATACTAGTATTGATCTAAATATCATGCCATTGGGGTATTATGATATTCTGATTGGAATGGATTGGTTGGGAAATCATCATGCTATCCTAAATTTTCATAACAAGACATTTACATTTCTTGATGGAAATGGAAAACAGAGCACTATGAAAAGAGTTCCAAGACCCATCTCTATAAGGGAGATTTCATCCTTACAACTAAAAAGATGTTTTAGGAAAGGATGTCAATTGTATGCAGCTCATGTGGAAGAGACAAAAAATACAAAGGGGCTAAGCCTTGAATATTTCTCGGTAGTACATGAATTTGAAGATGTATTCCAAGAAATACTTGGACTGCCACCAAGAAGGGAGATAGATTTCTCAATTGATTTAGTGCCAGAAGTTGCCCCAGTGTCAAACACCTTACAGAATGAGCACACTAGAGTTAAAAGAATAACAAATGAAGCTGGAGGAATTGTTGAAGAAAGGGTACATGTGTCCAAGTGTTTCACCTTGGGGAGCACCAATATTTTTTTTCAAAAAGAAAGATGGAACCTTCAGGATGTGTATTGACTTTTGATAACTAAACAAGTATACTATAATGAACAATTATCCTCTACCCCGAATTGATAACCTCTTTGATCAGCTAAGAGGAGAAAAGATATTTTCAAATATTGACGTGAGGCTAGGATACCATCAGGTAAGAATCAAGAAAGAAGACATTCATAAGAGAACCTTTAGGACCAGGTATGGGCATTATGAATTTGTAGTGGTGCCATTTTGACTGACCAATGCACCAACTGTCTTCATGTGCTTAATGAATAGAATATTCAAAAATTATTTGGATAAGTTTTTCATAGTATTCTTGGATGACATACTTATCTATTCTAAGTTTGAAGAGGAGCATGAACATCAATTAAGACTGGTATTGCAAGTACTGAGAGAACATCAGTTGTATGCCAAGTTGAGTAAGTATTATTTTTATCAAAATCACATCCATTATTTGGGACACATTATTTCAGAGCAGGGAATAGCAATAGATCCAGAGAAGATCGAAGCCATTATAGTATGGCCAACACCCATAAATGTGTCAGATGTCAGATCTTTTATGGGATTATTTGGCTACTACATAAGGTTCGTAGTAGGGTTCTCTAAGATTGCTCATCCCATAACTTCTTTGCAAAAGAAGCGAACTAAATTTGAATGGACACTCAAGTGAGAAAATAATTTTAATCTGTTGAAGGAATTACTTACTAGTGTGCCTGTGTTAAATATTGTTGACCCAAATGAAAGTTCTTTGGTATGTACAGATGCATGTAAGGAAGGACTTGGGAGAGTCCTCGTGCAAAATGGACATGTCATTGGATATGAGTCCAGAAATATTAAGGGACATGAGAGGAACTATGCCACCCATGACTTGGAACTTTCTTCCATTGTTCACGCCTTGAGGATGTGGAGGCATTATCTCATGGGGAAGAAATTCGAATTAAGGACAGACCACATTGGCTTGAAGTATCTTTTTGAACAAACGACCTTGAATGTCAAGAAAACAAGATGGCTGGAATTTTTAAGTGAATGTGACTTCGATATCAAGCATATCAAGGGAAAGGAGAATAAAGTTGTTGATTCACTTAGTAGAAGAGTGCATATCATGCATTCTACTTCTTTCAATATGCATCAGTCTTATTACAGATGGTCTTGTTACAGATCAACATTACCTACAGGTAAAGGAAAAATTAAAGCAAGGAGAAGTACAACAGAAAATAAAGGAGTATGAGATAAAGGAAGACAAATTACTCATGCATAAAAATAGACTCTATGTTCCTAGTTCCAGAGAACTGAGGAATTTGGTACTGAAGGAAATGCATGATGTTCCTTATGATGGACATCTCGGTTACCAGAAAACAATTACAGTAGTAAGAAGCCATTTCTTTTGGCTAGGAGTGAAGAAGGATGTTTATTATTACATCGCTCAATGTATGGGATGTCAGGCGGTGAAGGTTGAGCATAGGCACCCAATGAGGTTGTTGTATCCACTGTAAATCCCAGAGAAGAAATGGGAAGTGATCACCATGGATTTCATCATAGGATTACCCAGAACGAATAAGAAACATGATTCAATCATGGTGGTGGTTGAAAAATTAACGAAGGCTACTCATTTTGTGTCTATGAATACAACACATACATCATCTAATATTGCAGAATTTTCATGAAGGAAATTTCTAGGTTTCATGGGATACCTAGGACAATCGTCTCGAACAGAGATACAAAGTTTAACTCCAATTTATGGAGGGGATTGTTTGAAGGATTTTTCACAAATATAAACTTTATCACAGGATATCATCCCCAGACAGATGGGAAAATGGAGAGGGTCAATCGAATAATTGAAGACATGTTGAGAATGTATGTGATGGATAAGCCATATAAGTGGGAAGATTACTTACACTTGGTTGAGTTTGCATATAATAATGGGTATCAAGTTTCATTGAGAATGAGCCCATTTGAAGCCTTGTACGGTAGGAAATGCGATACTCCAGTAAGCTGGGACAACCCAACAAATAGAGTGGTATTTGGGCCGGAGTTGCTCAAGGATATGGAAGAACAAGTGGTTAAGATCAAGCAAAATTTAAAGGCATCTCAGGATAGACATAAATTTTATGAAAACAAGAATAGGAAAACTAGAGAATTTAAAGTAGGGGAGCATGTATTTTTGAAAGTGAATCCCAAGAAAATTCGTTTTGAAATTGAGTAGTTGTAAAAACCTGGCAACCAGATTCTGTGGTCCATTTGAAATATTGGACAGAATAGGGTCAGTTGCATACATGCTTGCATTGCCTTCTTCCATGAATGTGCATAATGTATTTCATGTATCTTTACTAAATAAATGTGTACATGATCCTAACCATGTTATTGATTGGCATTTGATACAGGTAGAGACAGAGGGAGACATTCAGGTTCAGCCAGTGTGGGTATTGGATAGAAAGGTAAAAATGCTCTGGAATCGAGTTATAGAGTTGGTAAAAGTTAAATGGACCTACTACGGTCCTGAAGATGATACCTAGGAGCATGAAGATGCCATGCAGGAAGAGTACCCGCATATTTTTGAATAAATTTGAGATTTTGATCTCTATTTTGTATATGCACTAAGGACATTTCCAAGATAAGGGGGATGGGATGTAACACCCCAGGTTTTGGACCCCCCATTTTAAATAATGTATTTTTACAATGTTGAGAGTCTTGAGTTCCCAAACAATTATTAAAGGGGCTAGTATGCCCAAGACATGTAATGTTTTTTATCATTATTATTAATAACTACATCGTTGGCTACAAGATGACAAGGACTAGAGTTATAGGGGGCTATGATTCCACAAGAGAGGGAACTTGAGGGGATAAATGTTTATTCTCTATTTTAATTACCCTTTTGTCTAAGGGAGGGGATCAATTATGTGAGCTTCTTAGGGAAGGCCAGGAGGTTTTTGATTCCCCACAAAAAATACTTAAACCCATATATGGTCTGATTGTGGGGTTGGTCGTTGGCTCCTTCGTTCCTTCACTTCTGCATTTGTACCATTCTTTCCCTCACACACTTTCATGCACCCACTTACCCATTCATTCATCCATCCTCACCTGTGTCTTGGCTTGGTAAAGGGAAAGGAACTACTGAATATTAGTCGTGGGATAGTTGGCTATAGTGGTCGCTGGTGCAATCCATCCATGACTTGAAGTCTACATGTCTAAGATTTGTTTTCCTGTGCCTTGTTTTTCTCACAACTACGAGTCCTGAGATTTCTAGCATTGAGATTCTGGAGTAGTTGTGTTGGAACCCTGGAAGGAGAAGGACTGCTTGAGGAACTGTGTGGCAGAGAAGGGTGTAGGTCCATTATTTTGGGTGGTGTAGGCTGGGTAGAAGAGATTTGGGCACTTGGATTGTTGTGGTTTCTAGGAAACCTATGAGAGCTTGAGAGATGACTGGTTTGGGAACCCAAGTAACACTCTGGAACTGTCCTTGTGTATTCATAGCCCTCACTCAGGGGTGACATTATTGTTGATATTTGGAGAAGTAGTGTCTACAGTTGGGTGGAACGTCTTTGGTCTGCAGCCAGTTGGTGTCACCTTTTTATAAACATAAGTGCTCTCTATTGTGATATTATTATCTGTGTATGAATGTATTATGTTGTATATTTTAATTATCGTTTAACTAAATCTTAGATTATGCATGCTTGTTGGATATTTCTATGCATGTCATTAAATTTTTTATCTTATGCATCCTTATTAAATAAATAAGGTATCGGTAAGAGTACAAATTCCAAGCATGGGCTTGAAGGTAGCACACCTTGGCCTCTAGATGGCTAGGGATGTTACAGCTTAGCACCCTTTCCAAACTTAATCAAACTCTTCTACGATTTTACCCGCAAGAATACTTTGTCTCCAACTTCATAATTGTGGTCAACATTATGCGCACCAGCATAACTATGTTGTCGATGTTTTTCTTCTTTAATCCTCTGTCTAATTGATTGAATCTATTCTTCTATTTCTTGAATCACTTATGGTCCCACTAGAACTATTTCCTCAATTCGATCCCAACTTAATGACGTCTGACACGATTGCCCATAAAGAAACTCAAATGGTGCCATCTTAATCGTACCCTGATAGTTGTTATTGTATGCAAATTATACTAGTGGTAAGAATTATTCCCAGCATTTATGTTGGTCCAGAACATACATATGCAACATATCTTCCAAAATCTGGTTTGTCCTTTCTATTTGTCAGTCTGTCTCTGGGTAATAATTTGTACTAAAGTTTAGTTGTGTTCCCAAAGCCTCTTGGAAAATGGTCCAAAATTGTCCTGTAAATATCGATTCTTGATCAGATATGATCTTTCTTGGTACTCCATGCAATCGTACAATATCACTGACAAACACTCTAGCTATACCTGGAGCATGATACATTATACGTAGATGAATAAAGTGTGCACTCTTCGTCGGAAATTCAACTACCACAAAAATCGAATCGTGTCTTCTTGTTGTTAGTGGCAATCCAACAATAAATTCCATCGAATGGACTTCCCCTTTCGATTCAGGAATAGCGTGTGGTTGTAGCAATCTCGTTGGATGTATATGCTCATCCTTCACTTGCTGACATTCTAGACATCTTGCCATGTAACTAAATATGTATTTTTTCATTCCCTTCCATAAGAACAAAGGCTTAAGATTTTCCTTCATCTTCATGACTCTGGGATGAGCCATGTATAATGATCAATGCACTTCAATTAAGATCAAAATTCTTAGTTCATCATTAGGATGTATGTAAATTCTTCCTTTAAATCTAAATAATCCATCATCGTCTACTGAATAGCTTTCATACCTCGGTACCCTCATGGTCTCTTGTCCAATATTATTCTTAACTTCTTTGTACCAGTCATCATTGATTTGTAGGTTCAAAATATTTTCTAGAATATTTGTCTGAAGCGGTAATACTAAAAATATGTGTGGTCTCCTACTCAACACATCTACCACTCGCTTCATAGTTCCTTTAATGTAAGAAATTTCAAAATCGTATTCGCTAATAAATTATGAACAACGAATTTGTCGCGCATTCAAGTCACTCTATGTAAAAATATGTTGCAATCCACAATTATCTATCTTTAATTCAAATTTTCTTCCAATCAAATAATGTATCCATACTCTCAAGACATAAACAATAGATAATAACTCCAAATCATGTGTTGCGTAGTTCTTCTCATGCTTTCTCAATTTATGTGAAATGTAAGCGATCACTCAAACATCTTGCATCAAAACTCCACCTAACCCTTCCTTGGATGCATCCATGCCTAAACTATTGTCATGGTCGATGTTGTTATTGTTGTGACCCTCTGCTAAGTAGTTTGTCTCTGTGGTTTCATAAACACCACTCTTATAGGGGTAAATCGATGCCTTGAAATATGTTTGGATGGTGTCTTCTGTTGTTGCGCTCCTGATGAGGTATTTATAGTCTATCTTGAAGGAGTCCTACCTTGACCCCCGCCATTCAACTATTCCCTAGCTATGAGGGCCTTTTGAACCACATCATTTAAATTATGAGGCATTAAGATCCTCACCTTCGCACAAAGGTTGGAGTTAAGGACAAACATGAACTTGTTGACCTTCAAATTCTCTATGTTCAAATTTGGAGCATACTTAAGTAGCTCCATGAATGTAGCCTCATACTCTGGCATTGTACAACCGCCCTATCATAAGGCATTGAACTCATTAAGCTAATGCTAAATGAATTCTTCATACAAATACCTCTCTTGGAACTGTTCCTAGAAATGTTCCCATGACACGTATTCAACGACCATGTTTAGTTGAGGTAGGAGAATCTTCCACCATAGAATAACACTCCCCTTCAACTGAAATACCACCATGCATAATTCCATGTTGGAGGTGTAATCACAAAATGTGAAGCACATCGCCATGTTCTCCAACCATGCCTCCATGGCTAAGTCGTCCGGGGCACCCCAAAACTCAGGAAATTTTACCTTCTTGAGTTCTCAGTGTATGCTATTGTTGGGTATGTGTTATATTCTTTGCATGTGTGTGTGTGGTCGCATCAGATACGACAACTGTGTCTGGCAGTTTTAGCTATTTTTAGCGGTTTTTGTTATTTTTAGTGGTTTACTAAATTAATCCTAGATTAAGGGATTAGGGTTTTGGTATCTACAGAATACCTAAAAACATTGTATATATTGTATGGTGAATGGTTAAATTCAAGATATGAATATAAGAAAGGTTTTCCCAGTTGAGGGTTTCTAGTATAAAATCTTTGTGTATTCTGTGTATGAGCCATTGATTAAATTTTGTTTTGCCTAAGAATCTATATGCATTGCTTTACTTCACAGGTTTAAAGCTTACATGTGGTATCAGAGCTCATTTTTGGCTTTAGAGGGAAGCCTTTGTTGTTGAGGGTTTGGCTTGGTCTTGATAGATCAAGTTGATCTTGGGTCTATGATAAACCTAGGTTTAGTGAGATATTTTGCAGTGGTTATTCGAGTGTAGAAAGAGGAAGGGTGAGCTCTTCTAGAATCGAGATAGAGAAGTTCAAAGGTAAAAAAATTGATCTATGGAAGCTTAATATGGAGGACCTTCTTGTAGACAAAGAACAATGGATCATTGTGGATCCTGGTACACCGTCTACTATCACACAGGCTACTGGTACACAACCTACTAGTACACAAACTACTAGTACACCACCTATTGTTATGTCAAAGGAAGATTGGGAGAAGTTGGAAAGAAGAGCAAGGGGTACTATTAGACTCTGCCTGGCAGATTCAGTGTTGTTGAATGTCTCAGGAGAATCTACAGCGAAGGAACTATGGGATAAGTTGGGGAATTTGTATCAATCAAAGTCCCTGGTAAACAAGTTGTTTCTTTGAAAGAAGTTGTATCATATTAGGATGGAAGATGGAGATTATGTGACAGAACATCTAAATGTATTTAATACTCTCGTAAGTCAACTTGTCTCTATTAATATTATGATTGTAGAAAAAGATAAGTGTATTAATTTGTTGTGTTCTTTTCCAGACTCTTGGGATAATCTGGTTGTAGAAATTGGTAGTACCACTCAATCTACATTGAAGTATAAGGATGTAATTTCATCCTCATTATCTAAAGAGATGAGATGGAAAATCATGTATAGTCATAGCAAATATTCTTTATTTGTAAGAGGTTGTACCCAAGACAGGAATCCTAGTAAGCCTCTGGGGAGGAGACCTAAATCTACAGGTAGATCTAAGTCTCCAGGAAAATCTTTGAGGAAATGTTGGAAGTGTGGTAAAATAGGGCATTATAAGAAATATTGCAAGGCTAAGAAGGTTGAAAAACCAAAGGGATCTGATAGTACCTCTTCCACAGAGGATAAAACCTCCACTAAGGAAGGAGGTGATGTTTACTTGGCCTCTACAAGTACACATGCAGACCATGATGTATGGTTGATCGACTTAGGTGCATCATACCATATGAATCCTCATAGGGAGTGGTTCTCTGAATATGAAAATATGATGGTGGTGATGTATTCCTAGGATATGACTCGACAGACAAAATCATGGGACGTGGAAGGGTTAAGTTGTTGCTAAAATATGGAAGGATTAGAACTCTCCCCGGGGTTCTGCACATTCCAAAACTTTCCAGGAGCCTAATATCTGTAAGAAAGTTGGATGATGCAGGAGTGGACACTATATTTGGAAATAACACTTGCAAGATGGTATGAGGAGCAACGGTGTTTATGAGGGGATTTCGGTGTGGAAATTTGTACAAGTTGTTGGGAAGCACTTATACTAATGGGTGTAACAGTTATGTTGTCCATGAGCAGAGAAATGAAGGAGACAAGAGAAATACTATCCCAGAAAACAAGACCATGATGTGGCATCAAAGATTGGGGCATATTGGAGAAAAGGGCCTTCGAACAGTACATGGTAAAGGTATGATTGAAGGTATGTCTAATTTCACTATAGATTTTTATTTCTGTGAACATTTCATTTATGGTAAACAAAATCGAGTAAGATTCCCATTTGGTGCTACAAGAGCAAAGGGGATCTTAGAGTTGATACACAGTGATGTGTTTGGACCTGTTCATGTTTCATCCATAGGTAAATCTGTGTATTATGTTTCATTCATAGATGTTTTTTCAAGGAACACATGGATTTAGTTTCTTAGAAAGAAATCTGAGGTATTTGATAAATTTAAAGAGCTTAAGGCTCTGGTAGAAAATCAGATAGAGAAGAAAATAAAGGTATTGTGAATAGATAATGGTGGAGAATTCCGCGGAAATGAATTCGAATAATTCTATAAGAAGTGTGGTATAGAAAGGCATAAGACTACTCCATACATTCCTCAGTAGAATGGAGTTGTAGAAAGGATGAACAAGACACTGATGGAAAAATCAAGGAGCATGCTCAGTGGTGTCGGGTTATGACAAGAATTCTGGGCAGAGGCAATGGGTACAGCATGTTACCTGGTCAATCGATCACCTTCATCAACATTGGATAATAAAAATCCACATGAGGTATGGTCTGGAAAGAAACCCTCTCTTCAACATCTTAGAGTGTTTGGTTGTGATGCTTATGTACATGTTCCAAAGGAAAATAGGAGTAAGATGGATAAAAAGGCTAAAAAGTGTATCTTTATTGGTTATAAAGATTGTGTGAAAGGTTATAAGCTTTGGAACCCAAAAACCAAGAAGACTATTTACAGTCGCGATGTTGTTTTCAGAGAGGTAAAATATGTGTCCAAATAGAAATTCCTACCAACACAAGATGAACCTGAGAAAATAGAGCTTGAGTTGGATGATGCAAAATCTGAATCATCTAAAGAAGAGGAATCGGGAGAAGAAGAAGAATAACCTCATACCCCATTATTGAGGAGATCAGTGAGAGATAAAAGGCAACCAGAAAGGTATAGTCCACCTGATTTCTGTTCCAATTTTTCTTTATCTATTACTGATGATGATCCCAGAACTGTCAGGGAAGTAGTGAATTTAGAGGATAGTAAACTCTAGAAGAAGGCCATGGTTGAAGAAATGGATGCCTTGGATAAGAATGAGGCATGGGATATAGTTGAGTTTCCAGCTGGAAGAAAATATGTTGGTAGAAAATGGTTGTTTAAGAAGAAGGTTTAATGCATAAGGTAAAGTGGAGAAATAAAAAGCTCGGTTAGTAGAAAAAGGTTATTTTCGGGTAGAGGGAATTGAATTTCATGAGATTTTTTCTCCTGTTGCTAAGTTAACTTCTATTAGATTTATTTTATCTATTGTTGTTTCTTTTGATCTTGATGTGGAACAGATGGATGTGAAKACAACATTCCTACATGGGGATCTGGAAGAAGAAATCTACATGAAGCAGCCAGAAGGCTTTATAGTGAAGGGAAAGAAAGAGTTGGTCTGTAAGCTAAAGAAGTCACTATATGGTCTGAAGCAATCACCTAGGATGTGGTACCAAAAGTTTGACACACACATCCTTGGATTGGGATTTGTAAGAAGCAGGGATGATCACTGTGTATATTACAAGCAGGTTGTTAATCACTTCATTTATGCAGTGTTGTATGTTGATTACATGTTGTTGGTAGGAAATAACATGGATGTTATCAAGGAGGTGAAATCACAGCTATCCTCCAAATTTTACATGAAGGATCTCGGTGTTGCTAACTTCATTCTGGGAATGGAGATTAAAAGAGATCGTGAAAAAAGGAAACTCTGGTTGAATTAGAGAAAATATGTTGAGACGATATTGCAGAGGTTTAATATGAATGGAAGTAAACCAGTCAAGGTTCCTATTCCCATAGGTGTAAATTTATCTGTATATCAGTGTCCCAAGACACAAGAAGAAGAATAGGACGTGTCCCATGTTCTGTATGCCAGTGCAGTTGGAAGTTTGATGTATGCAATGGTCTGTACTAGACTGGACATTGCACATGCAGTGGGATTTTTGAGTAGGTATATGTCAAAACCAGGGAAGGAGAATTGGACAACAGTAAGAGGGTCTTCAGGTATCTTTGTGGCACTACCATTTATGGATTATGCTACCAAGGAAGACCAGGATTGGACAGAGTGGTGGACATACATGGATTTGTTGATGCAGACTGGGCTGGAGATCTAGATCGCAGAAGATCTACAAGTGGGTATGAGTTTAACCTATTTGGAGGAGAAATCAGTTGGATGAGAAAAAGACAGGYTGTAGTGGCACTCTCAACTACAGAAGTTGAATACATGGCAGCCACTCATGCAAGCAAGGAAGCAGTATGGTTACAAAGATTGTGTTCAGGTATTGGGTTGGTACAACAAGCAGATAGATTAGATTGTGATAGTCAGAGTGCAATATTCCTGGAAAAGAACCCAGCTTATCATTCGAAGACAAAGCATATTGATGTTCAATATCACTTTGTGAGAGACATGGTTGAGGAAAATAAGGTGTTGCTAGAAAAGGTTGACACTTTGAAGAATGATGCAGATTTATTGACAAAGTCTATGAGCACAGAAACATTCTCCTGGTGTAGAGTAACAATGGGCATTGTTGCCCTGGATTGTTGACTATATAATCCCCTGGGGCCCTGGATGCAAAGAAAACAACAAGTGGGATAATGTTGGGTATGTGTTATATTCTTTTCATGCGTATGTGTGGGTGCGTCAGATTCGATAACTGCGTCTGGCAGTTTTTGCTATTTTTAGCGGATTTTGCTATTTTTAGTGGTTTACTAAATTAATCCCAGATTAATGGATTAGGGTTTTGGTATCTACGGAATACCTAAAAACATTGTATATATTGTATGGTAAATGGTGAAATTTAGGATATGAATATAAGAAAGGTTTTCCTGGTTGAGGGTTTCCGATATAAAATCTCTGTGTACTCTGTGTATGAGCCATTTATTAAATTTTGTTTTTCTTAAGAATCTATATATGTTTCTTTACTTCACAGGTTTAAAAATTACAAGTACTACTACCAATTGGGGCACATCGTGAACCCTCATTGGGTATAGACACTTTTCCCTCATCTCTATATAGGTGGTTGATCAATGCCTATGACATCCTCTGGAAGGATCTCAATATACTTACTACATCTCCCACAACAATGTTCTCTTGCTCAACATTCTGCTCATCTTCCTAGGGGTTAGACCTTTCAGGTGTGGATGTTATCGGAGGTGTCACACCCCTTCCTCTAGCACTATGTCATCTACTTCCCCTGCATCCTCTAACCATGATTACCTGCAAGAGAAATTTCCATATTTTTATTAGTGATCTAATTCAATGATTTTGTTTAACACAACGGATGGCGTAACAGTCCAATGTCACAGGGTTGAACCTTCTCTGATACCATATATAACAACCCCTTTGTTACGTCACATAAGTATTTGAGAAACAATATGATTTTTTTTGGAAACATTAATAAACATCATTAGAACATGAGAAACATTACAGTAACATACATCAGTAATACACATTCTATTTCTTTCAATCCATTTGCAAAACTAGATTCAGATACTGCTTAAAGCATGAAGGAATCTGTCACTTTACGTAAAATAAAATAAAAATACCCACCCAACCTATACTGCAAGGTTAGGACTTCCAAGACACATAATCAATGCTTAATTCTAGGATTCATTCGATTGATCTTGACCATTTAAGGTCTCAAGACTGGCGACTATTATGAGGAACAAGGAAGTTTCTAATTCCCGTAAATTTCAATTCATTCCACATTTTAAATATAAATTACAATGTTCTTAACTACCCTTTCTGCAAACAGAGAAGATCTGGTAACATGGTTACTTCCTCATAACATCATTGCATACTAATTCAATAAGTCATCACCTTACTCATTTAAGGATAGGAAGAAATTCCAAAAACATCAAGACAATAACCTTAAACTATAAAACATAATCCTTTTAATCGACAATCTACCATTTATGACAGTTTTAAATCAATTAGATACAGTGAAGAAATAACCTGTAACTGGGAGAGAGTCGGTTCTAAGAAAGAATTTAAGTTTTGTAAGAAGCCTTAACCTTCTCCTCAGGTACCACACTTCTAGAGTCAACTCTAGAAGTGAGTGGATAGGGTCCTCGAAAGCCAAAGTTCAGAAGATACGATTCTTGGTATGCACAGATATCCTCTCAAGTCGAGAAAGGTTATAACCTTTGGAACTACAAATATCAGAAGAGACAGTGTGAACTAACAAAGGGGAGGTGCAGAATACGCACTCAACAATTAGAATCTAAAGCTCAGGAGGGATGCGCTAAGAGCACTGGAGTTCAAATCAAGGAAAATCTCAAGAGGGGAATAGTGTACATGGTTCAATGAGGAACCAGAGATTGAAATCCCTTTGAAGGGAACCAATGGACATGATTTGATCACAATGAAATCAGAATCCCCATGATCGTCCGATAAAAAAAAAGATGCACACTTGTTAATATCATTAATACCTTCAGGCTTCTCCACTTTGGTATATCTGAGTCACTTGTTTTAAGAGAGCCCTGAAGCCCAAAATCACGAGAATATCTACATCGTAGATCAGTGAAGGAATACTAGTCATTGGATCCATAAGGGTTTGAATAATCGACTCAAAAGGTTCATAAAGGTAAAGAGTGAAGGAAACCTCGAATATCTGAAGTCCCAGAGTGTAGAACAGTTGTATATCTGTCGATCGAATAAGGGTCGTTGGATCTACAAGCCTTCATATTCGGAGGTTCAATAATTCAGAAAAACAATCATGGTGCTAAGGATAAAGGACTCCCAAAGTCCCGTAGTCTAGATTACATCAGTACCATCGAATGTTGGGTACACATGTCTATATATCCAAGTATTCATATTTTTTCCGTTCAGTAGGTGTCTTGAAGTTTTGAAGGTGGGAAAGGTCCCCAACTCCTGAAGTCCAAAGTTAATCCTGACCACTACCAACGAATAATCGAGGACTAACAGATCTAAGGGTTTGGCCTTTGTTATTTTGGAGGAAATCCATAGTTGCAAAGATAAATATTCTGAAGCCCGGAGCCTCGAAGTACATAAGTGTCAGAGAAACTTCTCAGAGCTCTTATCTACTTACATGTCAAATTCCACCTGTCAACTGATTCCAGGTGACACATGGCATTGATTTTGGGTACCTTGGGTTACATCATCTGTGCTAAATTACGTGACACATGTAACTCTCATTTTGTGAAATGTCATTGAACTGACACCATGGATTCCACGTCATTCCAGAAGATTGTCACTCCGGGAGATTTGAACCCAAATTAAACCCAGTTCTCGTAATTGACAGATCTCTGAAACCACTTCTAGACATAGATCTAAACAAGGTAAAGGGACCATTCATCTCCGAGTTAAAAAGGATTTGGTTATCCAGCTGATTTAAGAGGTAAAGTTTAATGGTTACTAATACCCCAATGTTCTAAACCTCCAAAGTAAAAGAGATCCGTAGATCTGGCGAACAACAAGGACCATTAGATCTTCAAGTCTGAGTCCTTCGGAGGGTTAGAAATTTGGCGCTCTGGAGGAAATGGGTTGCTGAGTAAAAAGATATTCCCATAGTTTCAAACTTAAAAGTGGAATCCAACCATTAACTAAGGCAAAGTGTAAACCACCAGATCTTTGAAATCTGTTGTGGTTCAGTTAATCAGATGGGATAGTTTCAAGTTGTACATGAGGAAAACCCTGAAGTCCATATGTTCCGTGGTGGATCCCCACCATATAACTCACAAGAGGAAAATCATTGCCAACCATTATATTTGATGTCAAAGTTAACAAGGAAGGTGGTAGGGTAGGGTAACTACAACTTCCGGTCAGCTCAGCTATGACCAAATTCGGTCGGTTAGCAATTCGGGAGAAAAGTCGTGTTGGGTTGAAGAAATCTTCAGAAACTTAGAGTTCTGAAGCCCCAAATAGCACCCCTTAGGACTAGCCCCAGGTTATGGCTCCCAATCACATACATAACTTGGTTTAGGAAAAAGGGATAACACTTGGATTGGAAGCAAGTAAAAAATTTCCTGAAAACCCAAGAATGGGCATCCCGCGAATCCCAAAGTAAATGGATTAAGTAAAAAAAAAATTAGAGAACTCCATGCCCCTAGAGACTTCGGGTAAAAAAAAATCTAATCTGAGAAAATCAATAACCCAGGGTTTAACAATTTCATGAAAATCCACCATTCGACAAAATTGATTTATCATAAATTTAACAGGAAGTTATGGTACAATTTTGGATCTAGTACGCCTCTCGGAAACAAACCCATCAACATAATTTATTTGTATTTTTAATGAAAATCAACAAGGACTTACGATGAAAATCAAAACAAAAACCTCAAATGACCAGGGAGAAATACATTGATAACGTCTTAACATAAACCCATTAAAAACTTTGATCAAACATATTTAGATAAGGATGAAAATATAGACTTAAACATAAGCTATATGAAATATAAATCTTTCACTTAAACAGGGAGGATCCGACCGATATATAGAGTTCTAAAAATGTCTGAAATTTACAGTGAAGATTCAAAATATAACATTGTGGCTATTATTCGTTTGTCAACAAACATAACACTTGAAATTTATACCTTCAAATGACTCTAGAGTGACTCTATCCATCTACTGTAGTGATACTCTCTTAATATAAACAAATTTAGCTTATAAATACCAGAAATCGTTGAAACCTGTGTGTCAAATATGTCCTTCCAGACCTTGCGCTCCTTCCTTCCTTCTCTTTCTAATCACAGATACTTCACCGATATCTCCTAGACAACACTAGGGGTACTCTTCTTCCCCATTATCCCCTCAAGCCACAAAGGGGCCAAGCACACAAAAACCAGAACACAATAGTTTCCAGGCTTTCCTTGCAAGGAAGAGCTTCCACTCTTTTCATAAGTCTAGAGTCCCAACTCTCTCAAGTAAAAATAAAATCAATACATAATTTGGCAGCATAACAGTTCCTTCCCCAGGGTTATATCCCCTTCTCTTCTACGTCCCTTTATTTATAGAATTCTCCCTCGCGAACATATGTCCCTCATGCATAATTTATTAATTTTTTGAAATCCAGTTCAAGGATTATTCATCCACTACATGTGTCACATTCTCCCCAACTTGCACAAGTAATTTCTCTTTCATTTTTATTTAAAATCCACCTTTCCTCACAATTCCCTATGTGTTCCTAAATTTCCTCTTAGTTGTATCTTAGTTTCCCTAAATCCCCTTAATTAAAGGTTGTATCCTAACTAGATTTTAGTTAGGGTTGGATTAGGAGTCTTCTTAGTTAGGTTAGGGTTGGTTGACTCAAATTATATTCTATACACAACCCATTCTCTCAAGTTGTAATGCTTTCTAAAAGGATTTCTTTTTAGTAATTTCATGCATCCTTGTATATTTTATCACTTCCTTAGGAATTTACTTACTATTTCCTAACATTTGATTTCCTTCAAATATTTACTCATGTCACAATTTAATTAGTCCCTTTATTTTAAAATTTATGGTGGGATTTAAAAAATTGTACTCTATTGTTTAATTAATTATTTTAATCCAACAAGGTCTAATCATTCCAGTGTTTCCTAGGTCACCTATGTTTTTTTACTCAAGTTTCAATTGTGCAACGTGCCCTTCAAGATGCATCTTGTGCTCCAAGGGTGACACTCGTGTTGACTTGTTTTTGGAAGTTTGTCCAACCCATTGGAGTCAAAACTCCATTCGGTCGACCTTGTGAGAGACTAAGGGCTTCTAAGGAATAAGGATTTTTCCTTATTGCGTGCCCCTTAGAAATCTATGTGAGAGACTATCTCAGTCTTCCCTCGCGACATCATGGACCACCCAACTAGGTAATCATTAACCTATATTTATGGCCATGGTGGAAGTGCTAGCAGGCTGTGACAGGGATGTTGCCACCCCTCTCCCTAGATATCTATTTTTTTGTGCAAGGCCCCATTACTCCTTATGTGAGTATGATTAGAAAGCACCATCAAGACTTCATTCACTGAAAAAAACAATGTGCATAATAATGAAATACTTCATACAATACAATACACTCCCTGACTCAATTTGGTGTCCAAGGAAGCCCTTTGATGCCACTAATATCCATAACTTGTCATGTGTCCTGCACACTCAAGACGATTTGTCAAAAGAACATGTCAACACATATATATACATCAATAAAATAAAGCAGCTATAACACCTCAACATCATCACATATAACCCATAATCTGAATGAAATCACAGCGTTCCATACCTGGATCACTTGCAAGCAAGTGTCCTCAAAGAATAAGTCAATAATAGTATGCTTAGTAGAGAGGGATGTTACATACACCCCCTCTTGTTTTAAATTTTGTCTTGAAGTTTGTACAGTATATGTAAAAGAAATTAAATAAATGTATCTGATATAGATATTTATGTCTAATTTATCAAACAAGTAAGGAAATCGTTGACGTATCTCATATGTGTCCTCCTAGGTAGTCGAGTGTGGACTATAATTGTCCCAATGGACCTTGACCTCATCGATTTTTCGACACCATAGTTGTCGAATGCGATGGTCCATAATGTGGATTGGCTTTGTCATGAGATCACCCTCATCTGAAACCTACAAGGAATGCATGTCAATAACATGTGAACGGTCACTAATATAATTTCTCAAAACAGATACATGAAAAACATCGTGCATACGCCTCAAAGAATCAGGCAAGGCTAGTCAATATGCCAAGGGTCCTTTCTTTTCCACTACTTCGAAGGGTCCCATGAACCTAGGAGAGAGTTTAACATCCTTTCCAAACTTGATTGAACTCTTTTGCGATTTTACCTACAAGAAGACTCGGTCTCCAACTTCATAACTGCGTTCAATGCGATGCACATCAACATAAATCTTTTTTCGATGTTTCACTTATTTAATCCTCTGTCTGATTGATTACATTTGTTCTTCCATTTATTGAATCACTTCTAGTCCCGCCATAACTTTGTTCTCAATTCGATCCCAACTTAACGGTGTCTGACACGGTCTCCAATAAAGAGACTCAAATGGTGCCATCTTAATCATACTCTAATAGTTGTTGTTGTATGAAAATTATACTAGTGTTAATAATTATTCCCAGCATTTATGTTGGTCCATAACATACATACACAAAATATCTTCCAAAATCTGGTTTGTCCTTTCTATTTATCTGCATAGCTCTAGGTGATAAGTTGTACTAAAGTTTAGTT
Organism: Picea engelmannii; assembly: GCA_009831015.1. NCBI lineage: Eukaryota > Viridiplantae > Streptophyta > Pinopsida > Pinales > Pinaceae > Picea > Picea engelmannii. Next base: position 775,659 of record ML778650.1, on the reverse strand, counting down.
GTGTTCCCAAAGCCTCTAGGAAACTGGTCCAAAACCATCTTGTAAACGTCAATCCTCAATTGGATATGATCTTTCTTGGTACTCCATACAATTATACAATATCATTGACAATGTCTAGAGCCTAATACATCGTATGCACAAGAATAAAGTGTGCACTCTTCGTCAGAGTGTCAACTACCACAAAAACTAAATCGTGTGTTCTTACCGTTAGTGGCAATCCAACAATAAATTCCATCGAAATGACTTCCCATTTTGATTCAGGAATAGCATGTGGTTGTAACAATCCCATTGGATGTCTACATTCATCCTTCACTTGCTCACATTCTAGACATATCACCACGTAACTAATTATGTTTGCTTTCATTCCCTTCCATAAGAACAAAGGCTCAATATCTTCCTTCATCTTCGTGACTCTCGGATGAATCATGTAAACTCCTTGATGCGCTTCAGTTAATATGAAACTTCTTAGTTCATCATTAGGCGGTATGTAAATTCTTCCGTTAAATCTCAAAAACCATTGTCGTCTAGTGAATAGCCTTCATACCTTGGTACCATCATGGTCTCTTGTCCAATATTATTCTTAACTTCTTTATACCAGTCATCATTTATTTGTAGGGTCGGAATCATTTCTCAAAGATTCGTTTGAAGAGGTAATAATGAAAATGTGCTTGGTCTCCTACTCAACACATTTTCCACTCGGTTCACAGTTCAATTAATGTAAGAAATTTCAAAATTGTACTCGCTAAGAAATTATGACCAATGCCTTTGTCACGTGTTTCGGTCACTTTCTGTAAAAATATGCTGCAATCCACAGTGATATGTCTTTAATTTGAATTTTCTTCCAATCAAATAATGTCTCCACAATCTCAAGGCATAAACAATAACTAATAACTCCAAATCATGTGTTGCATAGTTCTCTTCATGCTTTCTCAATTTTCATGAAATGTAAGCGATCACTCGATCATCTTGCATAAAAAATCTGCCTAACCGTTCCTTGGATGCATCTTTGCACACCAAGAACTCCTTGTCCATGTCGAGTACTTTTAGTATTGGTTTTTTCACTAGAAACTCTTTGAGCCTTTGAAATTCTTCTATGCATTTCTCAGTTGACAAGAACATCTTGTTCTTATTCTATAATTTTGTGATCGGTCTTTCTATCTTCGAAAATACTTCGACAAATCGTCGATAATATCCTACTAAAACCATAAAACTATGTACTTCATGTACATTTGTCGATGCTATCCATTCCATTATAGACTCCACTTACATTGGATCCAGAATGATACTTTCACCAGATATGATATGTCCCAAGTAGTGAATCTTAGATATGTAAAGAGAGCATTTTGATAGCTTATGGAAAAATTTGTTTTCTCTAATTCACTATAGTACCAATATCAAGTGTTCATCGTGTTCTTTCTTCGTCCGAGAATAAATCAGTATGTCATCAATAAAAACTTGAAAAAACTTGTCCAAGTATTCATGGAACACCCCATTCATCAAACTCATGAATACCCCCGTGGCGTTTATCAATCCGAATGGTAAAATTGTAAACTCATAATGTCCAAATCTTGTCTTAAAAGTGGTCTTAGGGATATCTTCTTCCTTAATCCACAATTGGTGATATCCTGATCTTAAGTCAATCTTCGAGAATACCATCACCCCTTTCATCTGATCAAACAAATCATCTATTCTAGGAAACAAATGTTGGTTCTTGATCACCGCTTTGTTCAGTTGATGATAGTCAATACAAAGTATCCATGATCCATCGTTCTTCCTTACAAAAATAATTGGTGCACCCCAAGGTGACACACTTGGATGGATAAGTCCCAAATCCAGCAATTCCTTCGATTTCATTTTCAACTCCTGCAATTCAAGCATTGACATCCGGTAAGGAGCTCTTGCAATAGGTTCAATTCTCAGTTTCAAGTCTATTTTAAACTCCAACTCTTTATCGGGTGATAAACCAGGTATTCTTCTGGAAAAATTTCTTCAAACTCTTTCACTATAGGAAGGTTTTCTATTCCTTCCTCCTCGCCCTTTTCATTCATCGCTAATATTGAATATAGTCTGCACCCCTTGCGCATACTCGTATGCAATTGTAAGGAAGAAATGAACCTCAAGGACACTCCCTAGTTTTTTCCTACAATCACTCTACATTGTTCCAAATCATCCGTCAAACTTAACCGTTTCTTCTTACAGTTAATTATCGCATCATGTGATTCCAACCAATCCATACCAATCAGTATGTCATAAGATCCTAGTATCATGATGTAAAGATATACCTTTGTTACAAAGTCTCCCAATTTAAGTCTACAGCCTATAACCTTTTCTCCAATGTTCTATTTTTCACCCGATGCCATTTCTACTTACTTGAACTCATCCTTCTCGACTTCCTTTACCTTAATTATATTCAATGCTGCACTAGAGATGAAGCTCTCTGTAGCCCCTAGATGTATCAATACATTGTAGTTTTTGTTTGTGATCATACCTGACGTCTATAGCATAGTGGACTGATGTTCAACCTGGCAGTTGTTCACCGCTACATGTATCCTATGGGCCTTGCCCAAAAATCCAACTGTAGTGGGTCCTGATAATCCAGTCGCTATGTCATTCTCAATTGGAAAGTCTTGCTGGTAATGTGGCTCACCATATATCCATAATCCAGTCTTCAGTCTAGTGCTCCTGGTCCCCAAAGTAGAAGTTTTTGGTATAAGACCCTATGATCCCGGTCTGTTCTACTAAATAGGCCTAAACTGTAGTTGTGGTCAATGTTTTTGATGTTGTGGCCCTATGTAGGGGGTTCTCTGCTGAGGAATCTGTCGCCATGGTGTCGTAAACACAGGTCCTCTGGGTGTAACTCGATGCCCTACAATATGTCTAGATGGTTCCTGATGCTACTGCACTCCTGATTAAGTTTGTCCAGTCTATCTTGAAGGAGTCCTACCTTGACCCCCATCTTTCATCTCTTCCTCGGCTATGAGGGCCTTCTGAACCGCATCATGTAAAGTCTGAGGCATTAATATCCTCACCTTCGAATGAAGGTTGTAGTTAAGGCCAAACATGAACTTGTTGACCTTCAACTTCTTTGTGTTTAGATGTGGAGCATACCTAAGTAGCTCCATGAATCTGGTCTCATACTCTGGCACCATACGACCACCCTGTTGTAAGGCATTGAGCTCATTAAGATAACGCTAAATGAATTCTTCAGACAAATACCTCTCCCATAAACGTTCCTAAAAAAATTCCCATGACATGTCCTTGAAGGCCATGTTTAGTTGAGGTAGGATCAGCTTCCACCATAGAAGAGTACTCCCCTTTGGCTGAACCACCGACATGCAGACTTTCATGTTGGAGGTGTAATCATGAAGTGCAAAGAACATTGCCATGTTCTTCAACCATGCCTCAATGGATAAACTATCCGGGGCACCCCAGAACTCGATACATTTCACCTTCTAGAGTTCTCGGTGTATGCTACTACTACCAGCTGGGGCACATTGTAAACCCTCATTGGGTACCAACACTCTTCCCTCATCTCTATCCAGGAGGTTGATCAATAGGTCTAACATCCTCTGGAAGGATCTCATCATACTTACTACATCTCCCACAACAATCTTCTCTTGCTCAACATTCTGCTCAACTTCCTGGGAGTTATAACTTTCGAGCATGGATGCTATCAGAGGTGTCTCACCCCTTCCCCCTGCACCACGTCGTCTAATTCCCCCATGTCCTCTAACCATGATTACTTGCAAGAGAAATTTACAGATTTTTGTTAGCGATCTAATTCAATCATTTCTTTTAACACAATGGATGGCATAATGGTCAAATGTCACAAGGTTGAACCTTCTTTAATACCATATGTAACAACCCCTCTATTATGTCACATAAGTATTTGAGAAACAATATGATTTTTTTTTCAAACATTAATAAACATCATTATAACAGGAGAAACATTATAGTAACATACATCAATAATACACATTATATTTATTTCAACCCATTTTAAAAACTATATTTTGATATTGTTTAAAACAAGAAGGAATCAGTCACTTCATGTAAAATAAAATAAAAGTACCCACCCAACCTATCGTGCAAAGTTAGGACTTCCAAAACACATAAAAAAAACACTCAAGTTTAGGATTCGTATGATTGATCTTGACCTTTTACGGTCTCAAGATTGGTGATTGTTCTAAGGAACACGGAAGTTTCTAATTCCCATAAATTTAAACTCATTTTGCAAATTAAATATAAACTACAACATTCTTAACTACCCTTCTACAAACAGAGAAGATATGGTAACATGATTACTTCCTCCTAACATCATTGCATACTAATTCAATAATTTATCACCTTACTCATTTAAGGATAGGAAGAAATTCCATAAACATCAAGACAATAACCTTAAACACTAAAAAAGATTTCTTTTAATTGAAAATCTACCATTTATGACAATTTTAAATCACTCAAAAATAGTGAAGAAATAACATGTAACTAGGAGAGAGTCGGTTCTAAGAAAGAGTTTAATTTCTATAAGAAGCCTGAAGCTTCTCCTTGGGTACCAAGGTGCCACACTTCCACAGTCAACTCTAGAAGTGTGTGGGAAGGCTCCTCTAAAACCCAAGTTCATAAGAAACGATTCTTGGTATGAACAGATATCCTCTCAAGTTGGGTAGGGTTCTAACATTTGGAACTACAAATATCAGAAGAGATAGTGCAAAAAAACACAGGAGAGACGCAAAATACGCACTCAAAAATTATAATCTAAAGATCAAGAGGGATGCACTAAGAACTCTAGAGTTCAAATCAAGGCAAATTTCAAGAGGGGAAGAGTTTACATGGTTCAACGAGGAACCAGAGGTTGAAATCCCTTTGAAGGGAACCAGTGGACAGGATTTGATCATGAGTAAATCAGAATCCCCACGACTGTCCGATCAGAAAAAATATGTGCACTTGTTAAAATCCTTAATACCTTTAGGCTTCTCTAATTCGACGGATCTGAGTCACTTGTTTTAAGAGAGCCCTGAATCCTGAAGTCACGAGATGATCTACACCTTAGATCGGTGAAGGAATACTATTCATTGGATCTCCAAGGGTTCGGCTAATTGGCTTAAAAAGTTCATAAAGGTAAAGAGTGAAGGAAACCTTGAATCTCTGAAGTCCTTTAGTGGAGAACATTCATATATATGTTGATCGAATAAAGGCCATTGGATATGCGAGCCTTCATATTTGTAGGTTCTGTAATTCGAAAAAAGATACATGGTGTTAAGGATAATGCACTCTTGGAGTCCCAAAGCTCGGAGTACATCAATACCGTCGAATATTGGGTACTCCTATTTGTAGATCTGAGTATTCGGATTTTGGTCGTTCAGGAGGTTTGTTGAAGTTGTGAAGGTGGGAAAGGTTCTAGACTCTCGAAGTCTGAAGTTAATTTTGACCGCTGCCAACGGATAATCAAGGACTGACATATATGATGGTTTCTCCTTCGTTAGTTCAGAGGAAAACTAGAGTTGCAAAGCTAAACCTTCTGAAGCTCGGAGCCCCAAAGTATCGAAGTTTCAGAGCCCCTTCTCAAATCTCTTGTCTACTGACATGTCAAATGCCACCTATCAATTGATTCCAGGTGACATGTGACACTTATTCAGGGTACCTTGGGTTACGTCGTCTGTGATAAATTATATGACACGTGTCACTCTCATTTTGTGACACATCATCGAACTGACAACATGGTTTCCATGTCACTCTGGTAGATTTGAACCCAAAGTAAACCCAGTTCTACGAATTGTCAGATCTTCGAAACCACTTCTAGTCATAGATCAAAGCAAGGTAAAGGGACCATTGATATTTGAGTTAAACAATATTCGGTTATCAGGCTGAGTTAAGAGGTAAAGGTTAAGGGTTACGAAGACCCTGAAGTTCCGAGCTTCCGAAGTAAAGGAGATCCATAGATATGGAAAACAAAAAGGATCATTAGATATTCAAGTCTGAGTCCTTCGGAGGGTCGGCAATTCGACACTTCGGAGGAAATGGGTTATTGAGTAGAAAGAGATCCCTAGAGTTCTGAACTCAAGAGTGGACTACAACCATTAACTGACGTTAAGTGTAAACCATCAGATCTTCGAGATTTGTATTGGTTCGGTTACTCGGATGGGACAGTTTCAAGTTGTATAGGCGGAAAACCCTGAAGTCTAGATGTTTTGTAGTGTATCTCCACCGTAGACCTCATAAGAGGAAAATCACTGCCAAACATTATATTTGATGTCAAAGTTACGAAGCAGGGTGGTAGGTTAGGGTAACCTACAACTGTCGTTCATCTCATCAATGAGTGAATTCGACCAGTTAGAAATTTGAGAGAAAATGAATGTTGGGTTGAAGAAATATTTGGAACGTTGGAGTTCTAGAGCCTAGAATAACGCCCCTTAGTACTAGCACTAGGTTTTGTCTCCCAGTCAAATGTATAACTTGGTTTATGAAAAAGGGATAACATCTGTATTGGAAGTAAGTAAATTTTTTCTCTAAAACCCAAGAATGGGAATCCCATGAATCCTGAAGTAAATGGATTAAGTAACAATATTTTTATAGAACTTCAGGTAAAACAAAATCTAATCCGAGAAAAACGATAAACCAGGGTTTAAAAATTTCACAAAAAATACACCATTTGACAAAATTGATTTTTCGTAAACTTAACAGGAAGTTATGGTACAAGTTTGTATCCACTATGCCTCTCGGCAACAATCCCATGAACATAATTGATTTGGATTTTTAATGACAATCAACAAGGACTTACAATACAAATCAGAACTAAACCTCAAATGACCAGGGATCAATACATTGATAATGTCCTAACATAAAACCCTTAAAAACTATGATCAAACATATTCATGTAAGGATGAAAATACAAACTTAAACATAAGCTATATGAAATATAAATCATTCACTTAAACATGGAGGATCCAACCGATATACAGAGTTCTGAAAATGTCTGAAATTTACAGTGAAGATTTAAAATATGACACTGTGTCTATTATTCATTTGTTAGAAAACACTTGACATTTAGACCTTGAAATGATTCTACAGTGACTCTATCTATATTCTATATTGATACTCTCGTGATATAATTGAATTCAACTTATAAATGCCATAAATTGGTGAAACATGCGTGTTGAAGATTTCCTTCCATACCTTGCGTTCCTTCCTTTCCTTTAATTGCTAATCACAGATACTTCACCGGTACCTCCCATCCAACACTAGGGGTACTCTTCTTATCACTTATACCCCCAAGATTCAAAGTGTCCAAGCACACAAAAACTAGAACACAATAGCTTCCAGGCTTTCCTCGCAAGGAAGAGATTCCACTCTTTCCACAAGCTTGGAGTCCCAAATATCACAAGTAAAAACACAATTGATATAAAATTCAGCAGCATAATAGTGCCTTCCCCAGGGTCTGATCCCCTTCTATTCTATGTCCCTTTCTTTATATAATTCTCCCTCATGAACATCTATCCCTCATGCATAATTCGTTAATGTTTAGAAATTCAGTTCAAGGATTATTCATCCACTATAGGTGTCACATTCTCCTCAGGTTGCACAAGTAATTTCTCTTTCATTTTTATTTAAAAGACACCTTTCCTTCACAATTCCCCATGTGTTCCTAAATTTCCTCTTAGTTGTCTCTTAGTTTCCCAAAATCCCCTTAATTAAAGGTTGTCTCCTAACTAGACTTTAGTTAGGGTTGGATTAGGAGTCTTCTTAGTTAGGCTAGGGTCGGTTGACTCAAATTCTATTCTATCCACAACCCATTCTCTCAAGTTGTAAATATTTCTAAAAACATTTACTTTTAGTAATTTCATGTAACCTTGTGTATTTTATCATTTCCTTAGGTCTTTACTTACTATTTCCTAACATTTGATTTCCTTGAAATCTTTACTCATGCCACAATTTAATTAGTCCATTTATTTTAAAATATATGGTGGGCTTTAAAAATTTATACTCTATTGTTTAATTAATTATTTTAATCCAACAAGGTCTAATCATTCCATTTTTTTCTGGGCCACCTATGTTTTGTGACTCGGGTTTCAATTGTGTGATGTTCCCTTCAAGATGCATCTCATGCTCCAAGGGTGCCACTCACGTTGACTTGTTTTTGGAATTTTTTCCAATCCATTGGAGTCAAAACTCCATTCGGTCAACCTTGTGAAAGACTAAGGGATTCTAAGGAATAAGGATTATGCTTTATTGCGCACCCCTTAGAAATCTACTGGAGTGACTATGGTAGTTAAATGTAATAAATGTGAGAAGGCTCTCTAGAAGGTTTCTAGGAGATAGAGAGAGATATATAAAGAAGTGTAAGCAATGTAATGAGATAGTGAAGAATATTGTGAATGATACCTAGGGAGGTAATATGGGGTACCTAGGGAGGTAACCAATGGGAATGTGGTTATGTATTATTAGTGGAATTCATTTAATATATGAGAATGTGGTCATTCAATGTAAGGTGGACTAGGTCCACTATATTAATAAAGGCCCGCTATGGTAGTTAAATGTGAGAAGGATTTCTAGAAGGTTCCTAGGAGATAGAGAGAGCTATATAAAGAAGTGTAAGCAATGTAATGCGATAGTGAAGAATATTGTGAATGTATCAAGCATTGCTTGAGGAGTGTTATCCTTCCTTAAGGATTAATATATGGTGTTACCCTACCTCAAGGGTTTTCTATATTCTTTCATTTTGGTGAATGGTTTATGGTTTATTCTTGGTCTTATTGAAATATACTTGTAGATATGGTATAGGTACTTAACAAGTGGTATAAGAGAATTTTCCTTAGCCAAAGAAGAGGAGAATATTTTGTCTCTTTTTGCATATTTTTTCTATAAAAAAAAAGGCGACGCACTTCAGGTTCATATTTGAGTCTTTTTGAGTTGAATTTGGAAACAAAAAATGGATATTTTAACTCCTCTCAGAAGAATACCCAATTTCAAAAAAAAAATCAGTCGAAATGAAGTCCGAGAAGTAAACTTATGAGCATTTTAAATTCAGCAGTTTTTCAGGGTTTTTCTGAACAAAACCGTGATTTTCTACAGTAATTTATTTCTACACCCTAGTTTTTGTTGAAGATTTATTCCAAGGATGTTGTTTTTTATTGGAAGATATGATGGCCCTAGTATTGAATAATTTATACAATCTCACAAGTCATTATGGAAAGGGAAGTGGAAATATTTTGTAGACTGGGGTTTCCAAGGTGATGCTCTCATATGGTGGAAATCATTTCACCATTCTGAGTGGATGTCACTTTCTAAGAAAGAACTTGAAAAATTACTTTTAGACAAGTGGTCTCATACAAAGAGTAAGGATAAATAAATCACCAATATTTTATTTTCATGTGGAAAATCTGTATTACAAGTTCATGGTTGTATTCATAAAGAAAATGTCGTTGTTTCTATTAACCCTAGTTGCAAACAAAATTTTATCAATATTCAGTTGGTTAATAGATTGCAAGTTCCGGCAAAGAATATTCAAAACACATAGGTTGCAGGTAAAAATGTTAAACTTTTTAAAGATTTGAAGCTCGGTATGGATAAATATGTGTTTCATTCTGATTTTGAGGCTCTAGATATGGGTGATGAAGACATTGTTTTGGGATATCCTTGGATAGAATCAATGGGTACCATTAATATTAATGTGCAAAAGAAATTTTGAAATCTTTGGTACAAGAAAAAGAAAATTACATTGCAGGATGTGTCTTTTAGTAAGAAATATGGGCCCATGGAAGCTAGCAAAGAAGTTATTGTCGAGTCTAAATTTGAATCAGAGGCAGAGTCTACAGAAGGAGATGAAGAAAAAATACAAGAAGGACATAATCAGGAAGCTAAGGAGGTCATTGACTCAAAGACACAAAGTGTTGCAGATTTGAAGAAAAAAGAACAGATTCCTATAGTTGTTGTATATCGCCATCCACATCATATAGAGACACAACAGTCATCAAGGAAAAGATGTGTGCATCAACACATTTATGCACCAACAGGGCACCAGAAAGGAAACCAATCAAGAGGTGCATGGAGGACCACTGACACTGCAGGAAGAGTTCAGGCTACAGAAACAATCCCATGGAAACCCCGACATGATGCAGAGAAAGATCAGGGTGGAAAGGCAACAAATGAACATCATGTTCAACTTCCATTGGGATGGATCGATGGTCGTACTTGGTACGAGTTGGCTACATTGCTTAGACGGTCATATTGTATGGTTTCTTTCTCATGTTTTGAGGATGAAACATGTCAAGGGGGATGGAATGTAGTATACCTAGGGAGGTAATATGGGGTTCCTAGGGAGGTACCCAATGGGAATGTGGTTATGTATTATTAGTGGAAGTCATTTAATATATGAAAATGTGGTCATTCAATGTCAAGTGGACTAGGTCCACTATATTAATAAAGGACCACTATGGTAGTTAAATGTAATAAATGTGATAAGGTTCTCTATAAGGTTCCTAGGAGATAGAGAGAGCTATATAAACAAGTGTAAGTAATGTAATGGCATAGTGAATAATATTGTTAATGTATAAATCATTGCTTGAGGAGTGTTATCCTTCTTTAAGGATCAATATATGGTGTTACCCTACCTCAAGGGTTTTCTATATTCTTATGTTCATGTTATGGTGAATGGTTTATGGTTTATTCTTGGTCTTATTGAAGTATATTTTCAAATTTGGTATAGGTACTTAACAATCACAAATATGACCCTGAGTTTGAAAAATGGGATGGAGACTTTTAGGTTATCTCGAGATGAAAGAATCCAATTGTATAGAGAAACATGGGAGTTTTGGTAACACCTACTCCACCAAGTATGACAAGCAGTCAAGATGCCAGAATCATTGGAGGATCAAGTCAACTTTAGAAAATAGAATAGAAGGAGGTAATACTTGAGACCCATCCCAAGAAAAAGATTTCAAATTTTTTTAGTCAAGTGGTAATTGTATGTGAGCAGTAAAAAAAAAACATGACAAGTTGCATAATAACCTTGAGGTGGACATGATTGTTGAGGAAGTTTAGTCATGCAGTTTACCTACAAATGAAATCCTGTGAGAAAGGACAGTGGATGAATATATTGGTGTGGAAAACTCAACTAGAAGTAACAAGAGGATTGGTATCCTGAAGAGGAAAGTCAAGGAAATGACAATCGTAGATGAGTACATTAAAATTTAAAATTTGTTGTTGAAGGATTCTAGTGTCAGATTTCAGGAGGATATTTCCTAGTTGAAAAAGGAGAATAAGAAATCACTAATGAGGGCCCGACAATGGTATAATTCCCTGGATAAGAAAAATCATCTATGAAACCAGAGACTCAATACTAAGCTTGAAGGGTTGGAGCCAAGGACTTCTGAACTCAGGTAGTCATCCAGGCCTAACATGGGACTTGTTGTATTGATCCAAGTATCAACAATTTTGAAGAGACATATTTTGGAAGGTTATTGAAGGTCCAATTTTTCATGAGGGCATGCAACTCCTTAGACATGGGAGAGATGTAGGGTCCCTATTTTGATGTATTTGGTACATTTTTTGGGACCTTGATTTGACTATTTACCTTTCCTTCTACCCATCCTATTGTCTTATAATGACATATATTTTTCCATTTTGTCTTCAAAATTCATTTTGACTCAAAGGTAATTATCCTAGACTATGTATTCAAATTTATTTGTTTAATGAATAAAATGTGCTTAATTACTCAAGTTAATGAGGTTACTGAAATTTTCTTGTAGCATGTTGAACAGGATTTGTAATTGCATCAACAATTATGATATTTTCAAAACATTCTAGCTAATTCAAAGATATGGGTTTTGTGGAGAAATGCATACACATGGATACCTAATATCTAAATTGGCCAACACCACAGTAACACGAGCACTATTTATAGTCAACACTTCAACCAATTCATGTAGTGTGCACAAGTATGTTGCGATTTCATGCCTTCGGTCATGAAATTGTAACAAAATGGCTAATTATGTAATCATGTTATCCGTTGATTTATCCAAAGATAATATTGTAATGTCATGACTATTCTTAGTAGATTGTACAAGATTGAATGTCTAAATAACTACTAGTTTTGATTTGAATGTAACTGTATAAATATTGAGGGCATTAATGCTTGAATATACAAATTGATAGTAGTATTAAGAAGGAAGCAAGACCTAACTCTACTCAGGGCATGTACTCTTTTTATTATGGAATATAAGACTAGTTTATGTGCATTTGTATTATGAATTTTTTATTTTGTAAGTGTGTAGAGGACACACTTTTGAGGGAAGGAAGAGCCCCCTTCATCTCAAAAGTACCGCCCTAGTTAGTTTCATTTATTTTCTGCATTAGAATTAAGTGTGATTTTATTGTTGGTATAATTTCATTAAGTTTGATTCTAGTAGAAAGTTTGACAGAATTATTTAGTAAGGTTATTTAATTGATGTTATAGTTTTATTCATGCGTGTGGTTTAGCTAATGCTTATGATAACATGAGTTTCATTCTTGATTGCTTGATAGTTTAATTGGTGATTCTCTTAACAAAGCATTGTCAAAGTTGTAGTTTGATGCAATTGATGATCACCAATCTTCATTGGTCAACAACTGCACATGATATATATCTTGTTCACGTGTATTAGTTTTTTATTTTGTTGCTTATATTTTAAATCTAACCAATATAGTGGATCCAATGTAGTACTGTTGGATATAAGAATATATATCCAACCTATAATTCTACCTTAGAATATCCATTGTTAGATGATCAACTAGTTTTGAGGTTTGTTTCATAGTTTATTAGAATGGTCTATCTTTTAGATTTATTCTACATATATTGTTCTTGATGCTTCATAAGTTTACAAACATGGATTGATAATTAATGTACTAAATTACTACCATATAATTTTCCTGACATTATTCGTCAAGGGGCCTATAGGAGGACTAAGGAATGGATAATAAGGGATATGATCTTGAGGATCCACATAGGATGATGATGCATTAGCACATGTGGTACCACTATAATAAGGGCCATGAAACTACAAGGAGAACACCTTCTTGCGAATTTTTTTAGTGTTAAAAATTTTGGAATTTTTTTCAAAATAACCTATGCCACAACCTTCTCTATTGACTACAGAGGTTTTAGCAGATGTTCCATATAAGTAAAAAAAAATGGGTATTTGGAGGTTGTAGTAGAGGTTTTTCTTTGGTGTTGTTCTTGTCAAAATGCATTGGTGCAGTATTGATGAACATGCACCAGTGTTGTATTGACAAACACACACTGGTGCGATATTGACAAACACACATCGGTGCGGTATTGATGAACATGCACCGGTGTGTTAATATAATAATAATGCACCAGTGTGTTAATATAGCACAAATACTTCGGTGCATTAATATAATAAAAAATGCCCTAGTGTGCTTATAAATTTTGTGCATTGGTTCCTTCGTTTTCATCATATGCAGAGCATCAACACTCTTATAATTTATATGCACCAATTCCACCTTGTTTGCATATGAAGAACGATGCGTTTTAGGTTTTGTGTGCCCTGATGCATTTAAGTTATAGTGAGAATTGGTGTGATCTATTTATCTTGAGACCCAGTGCATTTAATATAGTGTGTGCCCTGGTTCTTGTGTAATTAGTACATATCGATGTCTGTTCTACAATGTGAACCGAAGGGAAATGAATTTCAAATATTCAAGGTGAGATGTCAGTGCCATTATTTTTACTAGGCACTAGTGCGATCAATTTATCTTGAGATCCGCTGCATTTAATATAGTTTGTTCCCTGGTGCTTGTGTAATTAGAACATATCGATGTCTTTTCTACAATGTGCACCGAAGGGAAATGAATTTCAAATATTCAAGGTGAGATGTCAGTGCCATTATTTTTACTAAGCACTGGTGTGTATATTACAGTAAAGGAACCGATGCGTAAATAATATTTATAACTCTAGTGCATTTAATAAGTTAACGCACCGACACATATATTATTTTTAATTCCCCAGAGTATATTTTAAACATGAGCACGATACAATTTTGAAACGATAAATATTATTGTACGTTATATCATTTATGCAACAATATGTTTTCTCTATAGTTTGTACTGGTGCGTTATGATAATTAATGTGAATCGATGTGTGTGACTCCTCAAAACGCATCACTTTATATATTATGTAATGCACCATCAAGTGAGTTAAAAATAATACCGTGCACTGATATGTATATATTTTAATTCATTAATTTTTACAAATTTTCAATCAATCATTTCAAAATCAAATATATTTTTTTAATAATATTGCTTTATATTTTTGTTATTGCATTTCGATATAATGATTGCATTAATGTGTTATCCAAACAATTACACCTTTGTCATTTGTAACAATGTAAATCATCCACATATTAATTATTCATAAACATAACTTTTTACAACATTCAACAATGCAATGAAATACAAAACCCATTATATTATATATCAATAAGAGACCCATTGTTATACAAAAATGGACAATGTAAAGGTCCACAATAATCAAATTGCAACCAATTTTTAATTCTTACACTTATTGTTAACATGTCCTCATGCAATTGAGACAATATGTCGAGTACATTAAACAAAATCCTCGGTTTTCATAGACAAATTCCAAAAAATACAATTTGTAGTAACATTCAATTATATTGATTGTCATTCATCAGTTGAACTATTGTCATTGCTCGAACTGTGTGCATGCATAATTTCTTCATCATTTGTAGGTGATATTGTACTTTGTTTCTTTAACATTATGTTTTCTTGATCGGCTTGTTTTTTATGTTCCTCCCCTTCATCTTCCATATACAAATATAGAAATAAAATGTAATAAGTATATCTGCATTTATATATATATATAGTAGAATATACATGATTGCATAAATAAAAATACATACCTTAACACAAAGTCTTTCATAAAGAATACACATTATTTTGAAGCCATGCTTTATGAATTCTCTCAAAATCTCTATGTTGGATGCATTCCATACTTTGTATCATGCATGTTTAATATGACATGACAAAACACAGTCAATATAATCAATATAAAGTTTTCTTGTTTTTCATTAATTATAAAACAAGGGAAGTTAAAAACATAGCTACTTACAAATTGTTCAATTAAACTTTTGTTCTTCAATACATAATCACAACCCATACTTAACTCAATGTTTATCAATTCATGGGTTGGCTCCTCTTTGTATGCTATACCTACTAGAAGACATACACGGACAAGTATAAATTAATAATTTAAATATAAATATCACAACAAACATGAAATCTTAAGAAAGGTTGAAAACATAAATATTCACAAAGTTTGCAATCAACCCTTTTATTCCTTGTCATAGTATCTTGTGTGTTGAATGGATTCTATTTGGGTTTTTTTTATGCAACAAAACAATTGAAAATTAGTATTTCACGTGACATTAAATTAAATGTATATAAAAGAATAAATAAATGATTACATAGCTCTGATGCACATTATAGTTGGGATGGCTCCTCTTGTGACACAATTATGTTCATTTCTTTTACCATCTTCTTTTACACTTTTTGGACATACCTACCAACATGTTTTGGTTTTCCCCTTGTTTATCCCTTGGAATTTTCAAAATCTCCTTGAAAAAAAAAACTAGGAATCATCCACTATAAAAATTACTTAATTTATTTTAAATAAGATCTCGGTGCATACAATAAAATAATCTTCACCAGGGTTTCAACCATATTTATATGCACCAGTGCATCAACCATACATATATGCACTAGTATATTATAACAGTACCATTGTGAAATTGAAAACATTTTACATTTTTTTTTATTTAGTCGATGCTTTATAAATTAAGTAAAGCATGACTACCTAAGTACATTTTATTATGCACCATCGAGCTATGAAAAAATTTAAACATGGAAATTTCCATAAAAAAACAATAATTTTTCCATTTTAAACTCAATGGTGCACTTTGTAAACAATGTTCCCTAGTGCATATCTAGGTAAAATGTGCACAACTGACCGTGAAAATGATTTTTTAATATTATTTCTAATTTAAATTAAGAGGTGTTGTTTATAAACAAATACACATAGGTGCTCTTACTATGTATAGAGTGCATGGATCATCTCAAAGGCCTTAAAAAAACCCGACAATGATAGGACAATTTGGGATTCAATGCAATGAGTGGTTTCATTGCAACATATAGAAAAAATCTATATCAATATAAACAAACAAACCCTATAAAATAAGTTTGCTTAAAAAATTTATTCTTGTGAAATATAGAAAGAGAAAGAAAAAAAACAGTGAGAAAATTAGGACTTCCAATAATGAAGGTAACTATGAAACCCTCTTTTTTGGGGGGGGAATGCATTGAAAATTGTTTGAATCAAATATGAGAATGATTAAGATGATTAATAGAATGAAATAATATAACTAAAATTTCTCCTATGTGGATTTGTATATGATCTACAATAATCCCCTCAAATTTGGCTCTTAAAAAAATCCACCCACTCTGAAGTCTTTGTTGATAAATCTCTATTGCACAAATCTCCTTTCTAAAGTTTGGAAATCAAATAAAAGAATGAATAGAGTTTTCATTTATAAACACCAAAACTCAAACTCCCACTCATTTTTTCGTTGTATATTTCGATGCATTGATGATAAATGTGCCCATTGTTGTTTTTTCGTAAGTTACATTTTCGATGTGCTATACTGTTAGAAGCGCACTGGTGTGATGTGTACGTATAACGCATCAATTTTTTTTTGTAATAAATTTCAAAGTATTGATAGTAAACGCATATTATTTTTCTAATTTTCTTCAATCAACGTGCTATATAGTTTGAAACGCATCAGTGAGACCTGTAATTAATAATGCACCGATGCAGTGCGTAGGTAATAACGCATAATAAGATAGTTAAATTTGCACAATGAAAATGAAAACATCCACATTTAAATTTTGCAGAGGTTTTTCTTTTTGAAGGAAATAACGGAGATCAATCTTTGGTGCTTCTCTCAATTAAACACACCATTACATTTGGTTTATCCATACACACTAGTGTGTCTTTATATAATGAAGTGCATCGTCAAGTTATAAAAGTTATTCGAGGGATTTTTGAATTTAGATTGTTTTATTCTACCCAAGATGACAGTTTTGGCTCAAATGCAGGAAAAAATGAATTATAATATCAAATGTCCAATTCTTCATATTCCGTCTCATTCGGTATCTTTGGAAGTCCTTCAAGTTCTCTAATGTTGATTGTAGTACGTCTAGATTTTATTGATAATTCATTTATCTCATTGAATTTATGTTATGTATGCAGGTGTAGTTGAATAATTGTTCATGTAATTTTGCATGATCAAGATTCATGGTCGAGTTCAGATGCTCAAGATATTCATGTAGTCCCAAAATTTTGCAAGTTCTTATTAGGAGAAAGATACTGCAAACATATGTTTGATGAAAATGTACAACTTCTTTACCCTACCAATCCTAACATGCCATCTTCTAGCAACCAACTTGGTTCAATGATATTACATCGTGAATCAAATCTCTTTTATGTAGATGACCTCGTAGGGCATAAGAAAAAGATGATTGAGTAATTGTATTTTTGGATTTTCAATGGAACTAATGTAAATGCATTGCTTAATTTGAAATTTGTTTTATAAAGTAGTTGGTTTCATGTTTATTATTGGGAAACAAATGTCCATGCTTCTAATAAGTGTTTGGTATAATGTTTGACCATATTAAAATAATTATGTTACTAATATTATCGATGTAATGTTCAATATTTTTACAATTTGGATTCTGATGATGAGTGACCTATCCAACATTTATTGTTTCACCCCACTATGATGTAAAGTCGCGAGCTTGTTTCTAAATGAACACAACTCAAAGAGGAAGCATACCAAGAATGGTTGAAACAACCACCTATTCAATTCCCACTATGTCATGAGTCACCAATTCAAAACCTCGAAAATAAGACTAGTTCTTCACATGTTGGGGATGACAACAATGATACAGAGATTGGTATGGATGATTTCTTGTGAAATACCCAAGCAATGGAGGGAATGTTGTTAGATGCATTCTAGTAAAACGAACTAGGGGATGACGTTGATGTCGTAAATACCTTCTACAAAAACTTGAAATATGCTTCCACCACCCCTCTATTTGGTCGAGTACATGGGTTTGTAATGTCTACCCAGCTAGGGACAATAGTGCTATTGTACAACTTGGAAGCAATGTATGGTATGTCAGATGTGTATTTCTTGGCACTTTTGAGGTAACTAACCATTAAGTCCCCTAAATTTATAAGGAATATTTTCACACAATTAAGGAAGAAAAGGGTTGATTTTATTCATGCTTAATGATAGTGTACATTTCTATTTCCCACTAATTATAGGTTACTTAAAGACAAAGTACTTCTGAGTGGTAATCTCTTTCCCAATAGCTACGCAAGGGCAAAGAAAATGACGAAAAATGTTAGGTGTTAAGTACATATAATACCACGCATGTACGAATGATTATATTCTATACAAAAATGAATATGTGGATAAAGAGATATGTTAAGAATGTGGGCATGACAGGTACCATAAATCAAAAAACAAGGGTAAGGCACATGGTCCTCCTCATAAGACATTGAGGCACATGCCTATAATTCCAAGGACTCAAAGGCTCTTTCGTTGCAAACAATTAGCCATGTTGCAAGAATGGCATGCCTCACATAAAAGTGAGCCAGGATTTATTTGAATCCCAACAGATTCAATAGCCATGAAGCATATAGAGGATACATGGACCGATAAATTCAAGGATGAAGTATAAATCCTTTTATTGAGCATAGTTATGGATGCAGTTAACACATATTCCCTCCAAAAAACCAACTATAATGTTTGGCCAGTGGTAATGATAAATAAAAATACCCACCCATGGTTGTCCATGAAGAATGATCTTATGTTGGCTCTTATAGTCCCAGGTAGAATACAAGTGAAGAGAATAGATGTCTACCTCCAACCATTGATTGATGAATTTAAGAAATTATGGGAAGGGATACATGTATATGATGTATTGAGATCTATCCCAATGGAGATATATTTTACATTGTATGGCATATGTGCGTACACAACGCATGATTATCCAAGACTAGGATTTTTCTCCGGTAAGCATGTTCATTAATTTTTTTATATCCATAACTTTATTTGGAATACTTCATTTAGTGCAACTATATTTTTTACACTAAAATTCTATGTATACGATAACATCATGGGTATTGTAACAAAAGGGTATCATGGATGTAAATGTCATGGACCTTCTATAAATGCTAGGTGGTCCAACCACCTACAAATGTCGCTGTACGATTGTTCGAGGGTATTCCTCCCAGAAGACCACCCTTCTAGAAGAATTGCATCTTCTTTCAATGGTAAACTAGAGAGAACTTGGAGACCTGAATTAATGACACCAACATATTGGAATATGGCATATTACACAAAGAAGGAGACATAAATAGCAGAATTGTTTGATTTAAATGGAGAACCATTGTTCGATGACCCTGATTTTTGACACCTATGTTGAGAAAATTCCCATTGGGATGAAAAGTAAATATATATATTATGAGCTTGCCTATTGGGATCATATTAATATTGGTTACTTACTAGATCCCATGCACATATTTAAATAAAAAATCATCTTCTTTATGGAGGCACATCTCATGGAATAAAAGAGACACATTGGCTATCAAGAGAGATCTTATTGCTTCAAATACAAAAAATAGGCGTTGGCCAAGAAACGAAATTGGAGGAGAGGTTGGTCCCTCTTGGTCTTGTAAAAAAGGTGATGTCCCATGGATTTTGAAGAAATATGATATTTCTATGGCAAAGGATGTTATATTTGGTGTGAAGTCACCTTCGTTATATGAGTTGACTCTACATTGTTGCTTCACTTTAGAGGTAAATTTTTTGGAGTTGAAATCACATGACCATATGAACCTTATAAGGGTATGTATGTTGAATACATGATTCCTCTTCTATACTGACGTCAGTAAAAATATGTTATGCACATAGTTTTATGGAAATTTATGATGTGTGTGTATATTTTGTAGTGTCATTATTCATTGCTCATGTGTGGTTGTGTGAACCATGAATTCTCCCAAGACCTAGGATGCACCATATCAAAATTATCTACATTTGTACATTGGATCACATCAAGGGAGATTCATATGGATAGAATTCCATGGTGGCGTCGAGAGATAATTGAGATTGTTTGTATTTTTTATAATGAACTTCCCACGAGTTTTATAGACTTGCAAGTCCATATTCTAACTCACCTACCTGATGAGGTTGAATTAGATGGGGTGTTCTCTTGTTGTTGGACGTTCTTCTTAGAGAGGTACATGAAAAAATTGAAGGGGTTTGTTTGACAAAGGGAAAAACCAAAGGACTCTATGGTAGAGGGGTACCTAGTTAATGATTCATTTTATTATGCAAGTGACTACATCAATAAAATTGATGACACGTCAAAGGAAGTCATTTGGGATGACCATTAATATGAGTAAACAATGGAAGGGGAACTACTCCAAATGAACCAAAAAAGGTGTTGGATAAAGAGTAATTCAGTTATATTTTGTCAATTTAGTACATAGAAATTGTTTACATTGAAGTTGATAATATATATTTCATCCCATGCTATTTGTTTTGAATTCTTTTATACATCGGCTAATTTAGGAATTGATGTCATTAATAAAAAATTTCATTAATTTGATAATATATATTGGATATCATGTTATTCGTTTTGAATTTTTGTATACATCGGTGAATTTAGAAATGGATGTCATCAATGAAAATTTTATTTGGAACGAGGAGGAAACACAACCATGGGTCGCATTGTATGAAGATAAAAGAAGGAAATGGGATAATGTCATGAAAACATTCAAACGGTTTAATGGTATAATCATTCCTTATCCCGATTATTTAAAATAAAAGATACCAAAAATATGTCCCAATAGTTGGTGGTTGACCAGGTACAAGAGAAATATGTGGTGTCCAATCATAATCCACATGGAGAAGATATGGATGCACTAAATATAGGGATCGGGTGCAACAACTCCGTAATAATCTCTCTGAGTACCAAATTATATTTATAATATTTCACATTTGAATTATAACACATTATTTTTTTATTAATGCTTCAATTATTAGACATATGACACATTCATTTGTTTTCATTTTTATAGGTGCATTTGTTCCCATCTCTGTGGGAATATGGACATCATTTTTTCACTGAGTATGGTGATTATGGACACAACACACAAGATTGTAGACTGGAGGTCTAGTTTGAACCAATCTATTCATGATGGCCACTGTGATGAAAACCTAATAGAGGGGAAGTTAGGTTGCATTGGAAAGATACAAGAGATCATGCAAGTGGACTTCTCATCATTTCAATGTGTTATTTTTTGTTGCAAGTGGTAATATACCTTCGATCGAAGAGATGTAAAGGTAGATTGTGATAGTGGGATAGTATGTATTAACTCTGAAAAATGTGGGTTGAAATCAAGGAGCCTTATGTTTTCCCAAAACATTGCAACCAAGTGTTTTTTTACCCAAATGTGTTGGAGGGGGATTGGTGATTCTTACTAAAACATGATCCAATATCTAAACATATGTTTTCAAAAAACAGTGTTACAATGCCAAACAAGGAAGATAATCAAGGTGATGGCAACAAAGACTGATTTGTAAATGATTTGTTTGGACATTTATATTATGGATGTGTCATTTTATTATGGGTATCTATAATGGACAGTTGTAATTTTTTTCTTCATTTTATAATTATGTTGGATATGAAAAGTTAAAAACCATTTACAACCACCATATTGAAAATATATTAAATGGTACAAGCATAAGATGTGGTTTTGATATATTTTATTATCATATTTATTGTTTATTATAGCAAATTTATGTTGTATTGTATTAAAATATGTTTATGTTAACTTTTGAATTACTAGGAATTAATTGAGATATCACAAAGTTGGTGACGTACAATAGTAAATATTATTTTAAATTATATTTTATTTAACAAAAACTGAAGATATTAAAAAATATTCAAACCTCAAAATTTTCATTATTTGAAAAAATAAAAATTCAAATAAATATATACTTACTTTGATGGAACTTTTAAGGACAAGTCCAACAAAATAACTTTGTGCAACATTTATGAGTTATGAAATCACACTTGTGGTGTTGGCATTACCAACTTTGATGGCATTCCCCGCCTTAACTAGTGAAACTATCATGGCCTTCACCTATTCCACTCCATCCTTTAGATAAATATCATATAAACTTATATTAATCATTATTTTTACATTCTCCTCGAAATAAATGTCAATATAGGAAGGGCATGGAAATTCTAAAAGAATCTTTTTCTAGAGCCTAGTGAGAATTAAGGAAAAATTTAATGAACCATACCTATCTAAAAGTGTAGAAACCTTTGTCAATTTTACTAATTCTTAAAATACTAATTATAAAATGTTGGGTGATATTATTTTTTAATAAAAAATTCATAAAAATTGTATTAGACTAAAAATTTGTGAAACCATTTCATCGAAAGTGTATAGATCAAATTGTATTATTATTCTCTATATTTAGTATTTTAAATTTAATTGAATAAATTTTATATATTATAATAGTTGGATAATATAAATTAATAAAGTCTTTGGAAAAATAAAATATTAATAAAATATAATAATTGTAATTTTACTAAACAATTATATTATAACTTTGTCTTGTAATTTTTGAATAATAAAAATTTAAAAAATAACATTATTGTTACATCATCATCATTATTATTAGTGAATAATTATGTTATAATGTTATTATTATAAAAATATGAAAAAGACATAAATATTCAAATCACAATCATTTCACTCATCATATTTAAGTATTTTTGTTTATAAACATGTTTAATCAACATATTGTATCTTGTTGGAAAACAAACAATTCATCTTGAATAATAGTTAAATACTATATTATATTAATGGTTATAACTTTTTGCAAACACAATACAAATTAAATGCTTTCATAAAAGTTAAGTTAAACATTATATGACAACTGTAAATTTAAATGAGTGATACATGTCAAATTTCACTTAAAAACAGAGAAATCATTAACAATGTTCATTATTATCATACTCATAATACATTTTATAAATCAAACAAGAACCACAACATTATATGAAAAACATAATATACATGAGTGATGTACATATGAATATACATGTCAAACATACATCTCAACAAAATCTACAATAAAAATTTCATATATAGATTGTTGGATTATGTTGTCATTGATGCCAATGGTTTGATTACTTGGGAGATTGTTGGATCATATGTCATTGATGTAAATGGTTTGGTTTGATTGATGTCATTGGTTGATGTCAAGTAATTGATTGATATGATTCCCTTGATCAGAATGTTATATGTCCAAGTGGAAACCAATCGATGCAAAGGTAAACAAATGGATGAACTCCAAAGTGGTCCCCTTATGGTGAAAGCCCTCACGGGAAGACGCTTT